>JARVGQ010000210.1:10662579-10681299 GCA_031762355.1 Hypsolebias martinsi
GCATTGTCTACAGAAAACATTTTTCTGCTGCTCATCTGACAATTTAAATCCAAACCATCTCCAAATAACAGCCATTGGTTTTCAAGCTGCTCTTTGATATCCTCTCCCGTGTATACTTGTGCTAAAGTCCCGCCCACCTGGAGGAGCAGGAGGCGGTGGGGAGCGTGCTCGGTGAGGGCCTGGATTAATATTCAGTGACATAGAAGGCGGGGTCGCGTGCAGTTGTCGCAGATGGGAGAAAAAGAATTACACAGATTTTCAAGTCTAATAAAACACTGGTTGCGACAGAGCTAATTTAACCATCGTAAATTGAAAAACTTGCGATACATTGATTATTTGATACATGGCCCAGCCCCACCTTAGAGCCTCGTCAGTGAGAATCTGCACCGGACAGTGAGGCAGGAAGTGTTTTATATCAGACCGAGGCGAGGTCAAGATGACTTCAGCTTTCCATCTTACAGACTCTGAGAAGGCCTTGGAGTGATCAGGTGGTGCTCCGTGTGCCTGCATGCTCCTCTCTGAGCAGACAAACCAACTCTAACTCACACACATTAATTTAACATTATTTACTGATAAACATCCATAAACCTTCACCAAAATGCCCTTGACAGCTGGAAGACTTGTCCTTTCTGCTGTGCATCAAACATCATAAACAAATGTTTTGTTATAGAAGCGGCTCACTGTAATTGACTTCTCCTGGAGCTTGTCTGATAGTTGCCCTATTAGATCACACAGTGAGATTATTGACAATCAAAATATAATCTGCAAATCATGGCTAATCAGTAATCTGATTGGAAACTTTGCTTTTGTACAAACCATCTCTTATTTATCCTGTAATCTGGTATGCACAGTTACATTAAATTTATTTAATACAAGCCACATCTCCAAGTGTTATTCTGTGAACTTTATGACTATTAAAGTTACTAAATCACATTTTAACTGTGGTGTTTAGTGTTATTTGTTTTCTATTTCTTTATATACGGTAATAACTAGTTACTGGTTTCTTCTTTTTTAAGGCCAGAAAACAAATTTTGGAGATCCACACCAGGGACTGGAATCCCAAACTGTCTGAGCCATTTCTAGATGAACTTGCAGAAAAATGTGTTGGTAAGAGTCATAAACTGCTGAACTGAACGGAGCTTTAAGCGTCACGTCAAAACACAAATGTTACTGTGTAATGAGTGTCTTCTAGAAAATGTTATCAAGCTGCCACAAAGGGAGCAGTTAAAAGTTTTAATGAATCCAAAATGAGAGAGAACTAATTGTCTTGCTTGTTTACGCGTCTTTCTCTCAGGCTACTGTGGCGCCGACATCAAAGCACTTTGCACAGAGGCAGCCTTGATGGCGCTGCGCCGCCGCTACCCCCAGATCTACGGCAGCAGTGTCAAACTGAAGCTGGATGTCACCTCCATCGTCCTGGGGCCCGGCGACTTCAGCAAGGCAATGAGGGCAATAGTCCCAGCCTCCCAGCGGGCCCTGGTTTCCCCAGGCCGAGCCCTGTCCCCCACCCTCAGGCCACTGCTGGCCACCACCTTCTCCTTGGTGCTGAAAGCTCTTCTCCGAGTCTTCCCCCACGCTCAGTGTACCGACAGAGACAACACGCAAGGCAAGGATCCGTTAAAGAACCAGCTGGATCATTTGTTTTCCTGCACTCGTTTGCTGCTCCTCTCAAACTGAATCTTTTTTTCCTTCCTCTTGCCACCCATCTTATTCATTACTCCAGTTTCCGGTTGGTATTTTTATTGTATTTGATTATCTCCGTTTTTGCAACTTTATCACCACGGTGCTTTGTGTTGCCCTCCCACACTGATCACGCCGTCTGCGTTCACCCCACTTCCATCTCGATGTTGCAGCACGGAGACCAGATAACTCATCGCTGTGTGAGCACTCCTGTCAACAGAGGAGCTTTTACAGCAGATTAGGCTTAATGGAGCACTTCACCTGTGGGACTTTATTTGTAGAAGCTGCACTTGTTGCACCAAATTATGACATTAGTTCCTTTGCCATTGCTTTATACAGTATCTTAATATATAACCTGATCATTTTGGTGAAAGACCTTTTTAGTTATCTGGGAAAGTTTTTTTTTTTTTTTCCCTGCAAAGTTATTCTTGTTTTAAGAAACTCAAGTGTTATTCTATAGATAATTTTCTCTAAGCAGTCCTCTCTTCATTAGGCAGTGACAATCATCTATTTGAAGAGGACGTGTTCAGCGATGATGACAATGAGGATGGCTCTGCCTCCATTTATGAAGTTCAGCCTTCAGCATCCCCAAAGAGTCAGCAGTCCTCTTCTGCGGTGCACAGACCCTTCCTCCACTTCTCCTCGTAAGTGCTGAAAAACAGCTTCATAGGGGAAGTTTCATAAACGTAGATTTCTAGTAGAAGGCAGCTTCTCCTGGAGGCAAACTCCAAACGTTTTGTTCTAGAAACTCACAATGTGAATGGAGGAATGAAGGATAAATATAGCATATTAAAAAGGCACACAAATGATTTTTTAAAATTATTTATTAATTAATTAATTTATTTTTAATTATTATTTTTTAATATATAAAAAGCTATCTTCCAGTAATGTTTGTTAAATAACTTTGGATGTTTCTTATGCAATCAGTAATGGGGATTGTTTGGGTTTTTTGCTAATGTATTTTAACAAAGAAAAAAAAACTCCTTTTTTTGGCGTTTTATATTTTTCTAGCTTACAAGTTGATTCATGGTAAAAGGAACAGTTTAAGCTGCCATGATGAAAACACGGTTTACTTTTTAAAACTGGCTATGTGGCCTCTTAAGGTTGTCTAAAAGTGCTTGTTTTTTGACTCATTTTAATTCTCTTATGCCTTCATTGGGAAAAAAGTGCTGAATTTCAAATGTTCTTTAAAGTTTCAGCTTTGAAATGTTTGTCTTTAACATTTACACTGAAACAACATTTGTAGTGAAAAGCCTTTACACGCTGGTGAAGATTCTTAGTCATCCAGGACATGGTAAATTCAACAAAGTTCAAGACAAAAACAACTGGACTATTTGTAATAGAAGATGTTCACTTCTCATCCGAGGAGCTTTCTCCTTCACCTCCTTCATGCGGGAGCGCCGCAGCATGGACGCACTGACAGGAGCTCCGCTTTGACCCGATGTTTTTTTGTTCCTGTTGTTCTTGTTTTAACCTTTTTGTTTTTTTGCGCTTACACCGCACACCCACCTTACGGGTATGACCGCGACACACTTGTGGAGTTTTGTGTGTCGCTGCCTTGACATCATGCCATCCTGCCATCATGGTTCAGTTCCCAGCCCCCTTCCAGCCTCGGGCTCAGGCTCCGGCCTGTCATGGTGGCGTGTCTCCATGATCCTCCCATCTGCTTGCACGGACCAAACTCTACGGACCCGTTTGGCTCCACAGGGAAACCTTGGATGTTCTCTGTCTGCTGGACCTGGTTCTGGACTGCTGTGTGTGAGGGCAGCTGCTGCGGTCGTTGTTACCATCAAGCTGCTGACCGGACCTGCTAACAAGACCTGCTAACAAGACCTGCTAACAAGACCTGCTAACAAGACCTGCTAACAAGACCTGCTAACAAGACCTGCTAAGCTGCTAACAAGACCACACCACTAACAAAACAGAACACAACCATGACGTTGAAAGAAGCTCACTGCTAACAGAGTCACACTGTATATGTTTTTCTTTGTCAACTTTGGCGCCTTGTTTTTTAGCATGTTAGTAGTATGTTTTAGTATGTTTTATAGTATGTTAATAGTATTTTTAGTATGTTGTTGTTGTTTTTTTTTTTTTTTGTGAGTTGAGATGGTTCTTCTCATCCTAAGCATCCTAAGCATTTCATTGCATTGCTGACCTTGTGTTGATTTTGTATATAACAAATAAACCTAACCTGAACTGTAGTTTTCCTACTTTCATACAAAGCCTTCATAGTTTTACTAAAAGTGTTAAAATAATGTATCAGTGATCAAGTTCTAATCTGCTTCTAGTTCAGCGCTCCGACAGCCCACAGCCTACCGTCCTCGCCTGCTGCTGGCGGGGATGTCCGGTTCTGGACAGAGCTCCCACTTGGCTCCTGCCTTGCTCCACCACCTGGACAAGCTCCCAGTGCACTGCCTGGACTTGCCCACTCTGTACTCCGTCAGTGCCAAGACACCGGAGGAGTCCTGTGCTCAGGTAGAAGACAACGTTGAAGATGCAGATATGTCTCTGTGAAGATTTTAACATGTTGAAAAATCACTCAAACACACGCATCACTGAAAGCTTGAGCACTGCGTTTGTAGGTTTTCCGTGAAGCTCGTCGCAGCGTGCCCAGCGTGGTGTACATGCCTCATATCTCTGAGTGGTGGGACACGGTGGGTGACACCGTGAAGAGCACCTTCCTCACCCTGCTGCACGATGTGCCCTCTTTCAGCCCCATCCTCATCCTCGCAACTGCTGAGACTCCGTACTCTAAGCTGTCTGATGAGGTAGGCCCTCGTGTTTATGTACAAAAATGATTTGCATGAAGCCACATTTATTTATTTATTTTTTAAATTCTCAATGGCAACTGATGTATGCTCCTGTCTTCTCTAAAGCATGGATTCAAGAATTAATTTAGCCTTATGAACTCTTAACTCTTAGCACACCCCATGCAGTACACTACAGTTAATTTCTGTCTCCTGCTCTTTCTTTAAGACTCTACACACAGCACATTTATCATACAGGCACAAAAGTGAGGTGTTTTTTGGTTGTTTTGGGGGGTGTAAGATGAAGTAACTATTTAGACTTATGTTTATGTACATTTTATTCCAAACTATTACCAGGAAAAACGTGGCCTTCTTCTGAAGGCACTGTAATTGGCTATTTATTTATCAAACCTAATTATTTTAAAACGCACAAAAGTGCCCCACTCTGCTGAAGACCAGGAAGGATGAACTCTTCATTTTGACTCTAGATTTAGTGAGTTTCATAATGAACAAGCAGCAGCATGTAGCTGACTTGAACGTGAATAAAAGTCTGAGGGAAAAACTCATTCTGTTACGATGTAAAGTGAATCGAGACACATCTGGGAAGTAGGTTGCAAAGTATTCATCAGCGACCTGTGTTTAGGCTGCTACAACTTTGTTTGGATTCTTTGGACAACAAGGTCATCGCCCTGAACAAGGATTTTTTTTTTCCAATTCTTTGGTTCCATCACCTTTTTGTTGCAGTTCATCCCGTTGCCCATCTTCCTCACTCTGTATGCTGACCCCTTCCATTTATTGGGTTTCTTTTTTGACTTCATTTTCTCTAAAAGCCTACCCACTCTCAGATGTCCAGCTGTGTGTTACACTGCAGTGAAGAGATTGAGTTTAAGGAAGCAAAAAGAAAAGATTGGAAGAGAAAAGACATGGGAAATAAAGGGCAGTAAGGTCATCTCAAGTCAAACAAAAGGAGGGGTTTAATTAATCTTAGGGCTCGCTGCTTAATGTCTCGACCCTAAGGCCACTCGAGTATCGATACGCCTGTGTGGGTTAAAGACCTTCTATCTGTTTCAGTTGGTGCATGTATCTGGCATTTTGGCAAAGCCTTTAACGATGACCATACTCCAAGAAAGGTTAGTCTCCTGGGAAAAGTCGTCCTGCTTTTGGATCATTCAGACTGAAGCAACCAGGCTGTTGCACTCACTGAGGCCCAGCTTCTTTAGCACCCTCACATTCCAGTTTCAGCTTTTCTTGTATTAATTTATTTCTATTGGTCATTTTAACTTTGTGGTTTATACCACCCCTTGCTGCAATGTTAGGATTTTTTTTTTTTGACATTTGAAGACGTAATATTCTCACTTTCTATGCTTAATTAATTACATTTATAGGTTTAAAGTCACGTCCAGCTCATTATCCATTAACGGTACCATTAAACACAAACATTTCATTTTAGGTTGTCCAAATTTACAAAGTTGAAAGAAAATAACAGCAAAGTTCAGCCAGAGCATCTGGATGGTTTCTTATTTTGCTGAGACGTTTCGTCCTTCATCCAAAGGACTTCGTCAATCCGAGGAGACACAAACAAACTGAGGAGACACAAAAAAACTGAGTCCCACATTGAGTCACCCCACAACTCCACAGAGGAGTTGATGAGGTAGAGGGTGGGTCCCAGAAACCATCTTATCACCAGCAAACTTTTTTTTCCCACTATGGGAGTGTGCTGCTTGTGGGACTCAGTTTGTTTGGGGCTCCTTGGACTGATGAAATCCTTTAGATGAAGGACGAAACGTCTCAACAAAAAAGAACCTGTCCATATGACCTGACTTGACATTGTTGTATTTTTACCTGGATTATTGAACATGGACTTTGATGTTGAAAGAAAATAGATGATTAAGGAAACGCTAAGTTTGGTTTGATGCACAAAGTTTTATGAATTGTCAGGATGAGTTTAAGTGTCATGAAGTAGGTTGTGCGTTCAGCAGTTTTGCAGTTTTTGCAACTGATGACTATGATGAAATAAGCAGTCTTAGTTGGAGGCTCTGTCATATTTAAGAATAGATATGCCACAGTCTACAGCGCTTTTAGTTGGGTTTGTCATCTGATTTCCTTGTTTCACACTCCAACCGAATGACAGCGGTTGCCTCAGCTCCAAACCCTGATGGGGAACATTCAGCATCCTTCCACAACCAAACAGACTCTACAGGCTTTGTCCAACTCCATGAGTGCTCTCCCTCTCTCAGCAGCTGCTCAGTCTGCTTCGATTTTCTATGAGTGAGCAATGAAAATTACATGAATTGATAATTTGATTGTGGGAGTGATACACCTGTGACTGAAGAGTTTCATGGTGTTCTGTTTAACTATAGTTCTAACGTTGTACTTTTTTAACGGATCCGACCCGTGGTTAATTTGAGACGGATCCTGCCGGAACAAAATCCGGGAACTCTCATTTTAACCCGTTGTGTTCCCGCAACTCTTTGATCGGATCCGGCAACTCCGCCCCAATAGTCCAAAGTCATTGTGCATTTTAATTTTGATTATTTATTAAAAAATATGAGAGGAGACTTTGCCTTAATAAAAAAAATGGATGGATGGATTGTCCAACAAGCCCGAATTGAAGACTTCAGGTGCTTCAAACGGTGCCACGAGACTGGAGCAAGAGCAACAACCAGGACTGAATTCGGGCTGAAATATATTCATCTGAGAAGAGTTCAGCTCAGAACCATAAAGTGAGGGCAGGGAGGGTGTTTAGGACACCTGACAGAATCAGAACTGCTCTAATTCACACACAACCTGCTGTTCTTCTCCAAAATAGTGATTTAATTAAGTGTTTACAAATTTAGGTAAATGTTGACATATAACAACCCATTAAAATACACCAAAATGCAGGAAATGCATCTCTGTTATTCAAAAATTTCTGTGAGAGCACCCACGGACTCCCCCAGCTTGCCCGTTGTTCGACATCAATCACTTTACAAATTAAGCCCTGGATCTGACTCTTAAATGGCCTTCTAATGTGAATCTGTTCTTCAAAATACAACCTTTACATTCAGTCCTCATGCAGGGACTTCAGCAATGACTGTGCGCTTAAATTCAAAACTTTAACCTATATTTACCGGTAGTTGGTTTTGGGTGACTGGGTCAAGAAGGTTGGAAAACTGATACTGCCATATTTCTGCACAGCACCATCCTCCAGCTCCAATTGTGGACTCCAGTCCATTTCCAAATGGAACATATAATCCCTCCTGTGTTATGGGGTCTCTTCTCTGTCGTTTCTGCCAAAAGATATTTTTTTATGGGATGGAGCTTGAAGGTCCAAAAACCTTTTTCTTATTCCTCTCACAATGAGGTAGCAGTGGTTCATCTGTAAGCACTTTCAGGCTACCAACCTTAAATTTATAAGCTGAGCTGTAAATTGTGGACATAATTTGTAAATTTCCTCACAAATATTTTGCATTTTAAAAGACATTTAAAGTAGAAAGTAGAAAATACACAGTTTCAGATAATAACATATCTGTGTTTACTTAATTTAAGGTAAAAGTAGGAGAACCTAACACATTTATCAGTACATTTACGCATGCATTTTATATTTTTTTGCCTTTTTTTTTTTTTTAATAGATGGGTATGCAATTAAAGTGCAGCGTTTGATATTTCCTGGTTTCTTTCAGAGTGAATTGCTTCTGATGAGAAATTATGCATAAACAAATTTTCCAATTTAGTTGACAGCAAAATTGAAGTATTTTTGGAATTCTTTTTCCTCTGTAGCCTTCCTGCTTTTTTAAACCATCATCTATCAACACATCTCTTGTATTTCCTGTGCCAACACCCCGGCTGCTTCTTATGGCGATGAAAATGTTTACCCGCTGTGCGCTGCATACATTCGAGCTGCCTCGCTTCAGCGTATGCAGCATTCCTGCTAGTTTACCTTACCCATATTTCATTCTGAAGGGAGAGGGCGCATAAACCAGAGGGCAAGAACAAAACCGTGAACAGTAGGAAGCCAAAGCAGAGAGAACAAACATGCCATGAATAAGGCTCAGGATCGATGAGAATGACAGATGGGGCAGAAAGTTTGTGCTTAGTCAGCAGTACAGCTTCCAGGCGGGGAGTTGCCTTTAGCTCGGTCACACAATTCAGCTGGGGTCTGTAAAACAGCTCCCAGTATAAACTGATTCCAGGAATGAAGGCTGCACTGTGTTGCTGCATGTAAGGTGCTTAGAAGGGTTAATGAAAAGATTAGGGATAGTTTAAAACACTTCTTTCAACCACTGGGTACAAAACAGGTCAGATGAGTTACTTTTAAGATATCTGTAGTGAATTAATATTAATGTTTATTTTCTTAGGCTGACATTTATTCCTAGTAATAACCCAAATACAGTGTGAAAAATCATGTTAAAAAAAAAACAAAAGAAATTTATCGATTATTATTATTATTTTTTTTTTCACAATACATTTTTATCCCACCATGAGATTTATTGATATTGGATTTTTGGCCGACATCTGATATGGAAATATGTGAACTTATTTGACCGATACCTATATTGATGTAATATACAGATGCCAAAAAGGGGACTGAAAATGATGCAACACTTCAACTTGGATTATGTTTGATGTCCAATTTATTCATGACATTTACTCTCTAACACAATGACAACACTTGAACAGTGCAAATTTGTAAATTTTCACAAATCTATGTAAACTCAATCTGTTCACAAGCGACAAGTGAAAAGTGCATGAATAGTAGTGCATAGTGCATTTTGACGACTTCTCCGCCATGATCAGATCAGGTCGGCACTCGTGACATCATCATGTTGTGCTGTTGTAGGCATTCTTGTCGCTGGGTTGTAATACAATAACAGCACCTTTAATATCGGTGAGTTATTTTGATGGAACGGCCGCTGTCTGATATTTAACTTTAATGCTACTATCGGCCAATACCGACACCATGCCGATAATATTGTGCATCCCTAATATCAATTTAAACTTTGACTTTACTGTATTTTATTAAGCTTCATATTCCAGATGTATTTTTTTTCATGAATAAAGGTTGAATGGGGAAAAAAATATATAGTACTCAAAGTTAACAGTACATTTCCAATATCATTTTTTGTTGTTGCTGTTACAATTTGAAAATTTGAGTCTTATTGCATTCAGTGGTTGAGGATTTTAAAAAATACCTTTTTAATTTCAACAAAAATAAATAAGTTGTTTGAAGTACATCCAAATCATGAGCCGTGCCCACGTTCTCAGTACTAAATCGAGTTTGTTCCTTGTGAGTTGGACTCCACTAGAACTGCTCTTGTCTCTGATCTTGTTTGTGGGTCTCATAGACAGGATCTCAAAGCTTAGTCATGAGAGTAGTGACTTTATTGTGGGATTCTCTTATCTCCTGTTTTGCAGATGATGTGGTTCTGTTGTCGTCTTTAGTCCCTGACCTTCAGCATGTGGGGGGGGGGAGGGGGTGTTTACAACTGAGTTTGTAGCAGCTGAGTTGGCTGCTTTAGGTCTGAGGCCATGGTTCTCAACAAGAAAAGGAACGAATGTCCTTCTGAGTCAGGGGTGAGACTTTGCCTCAGGTAAAGGAGTCCAGGTATCTATGAGCCTTGTTCATGAGGGATGAGAGGATGGAGCAGGACTGATAGGTCGATACTTTATCTGCAGTAATAAGAGGACATTGCTTTCCTGTGTTATGTTAAAGAAGAGGCAGATCTAAAAGGAAATGTTCTTGATCATTTGCTAAATCCATCTTCCGACTTTCTCAAGGTTAAGGTCAAGGTCAAAGTTTCTTTGCCATTTGCATCACATCTGGCACATGTGGTGGAACAAAACTGTGTACACAGGCTTTTGCTAAGTTTGTGAGATTTGGATCTCGATCAAAAACAAAATACTGGATTCAAGAGGCTGAAATGAGCTTTGTCTGTCAAGTATCGGTAGCTGAGCCCAGCCTTAAGGGCCCTGCATACTTGATCTGAAGCAGCAAACTCGGCCCTCATTGACACAGTTTCGTGTTGAATATTGCGTCATTTTGTTCTCAGAGTACCTTCGCTCACCCCTTCTCAGCACAAGGCCTGGGCCAAACTTTTTTTTCACCAAAGTATGCACAAAATATTGTGTGATTGGTCAAACGTTTCCAGGCATTTTCTTCAATGCAGAAATGCGCTCAGATATTCAGCTGTATGACTCTTCAAACACACCAAATTACTGTAGTCAAATGGTGAAAAAAAACCTCCTGGGTGGTTATCGTGCAGGCATCATGTATGGAGGAGTCTGTCTGCTGAAAAGTGTGGTGCTTTATTCATGATGGATTTGTGGCCAAACGGCAGATTCAGGGACAGAGTGGAGACTCTGGAGGGAAGAAACCTGTGTGTGGTGATGTATACTGCAGTGGGAGGTGTTTCCCAGGAGCTCGGCGCCTGTGTTTCATGGACTATGATGGTGTGTGCAAAAATGAATGTCGTGCAACCACGTGACTGCAAATTGACTGTTCGGCTTCGGATGGAGTATGCCGGGTTTCGGATGGAGTAATGCCGAGTTTTGGATGGAGTATACCGGGTTTCGGATGGAGTATGCTGGGTTTCGGATAGAGTAATGCCAGGTTTCGGATGGAGTATGCCGGGTTTTGGATGGATGGAGTATGCCGGGTTTCGGATGGAGTAATGCCGAGTTTTGGATGGAGTATGCTGGGTTTTGGATGGAGTCATGCCAGGTTTCAGATGGAGTATGCCGGGTTTCGGATGGATGGAGTATGCCGGGTTTCGGATGGAATTGCTGGGTTTCAGATGGAGTATGCCGGGTTTTGGATGGAGTATGCATGCTCTTTAGAGATGGGGTGAGAAGCTCTACCATTAGTGAAATGCTCAGAGTAGAGTTGTTGTGTCTCTGCATTATTAGGAGTTGACTGAACTGTTTCGGGCATTTGATTAGGAGGTTTTTCTGGTTTCTTCTTAACTTGAAAATGTCTAGGAGGAGCTATAGAGTGTCTCTGTGGAGAGGGATGTCTGGGCTATGCTCCGAGACCTGTTGCTTCTACAACCAAACCATGAGTGGATGGAGGAATGTGTGGATGGAGAGTGGAACTTACAACTATATTCAAAAAATCCAATCATTTGCACAAATATTCCCAACTTGGGCAAAAATGTTGCATTTGGTTTAATTTGTGTGAACTCCCTCAGTATTTAAGGAAGTACGTCTGTGACTTCTGCTGCAGGTGGTTGATGAGGCAAGCTGGCCTCCACATAAAGAGCAATGATCCAAATCAATGAGTCATTAGTGAGAATTGTTGTTTTTTGTAGATGAACGGCTGAGTTTTTGCTGGAATTATTAGGTTCAAATATTCAAAGTTAATGTTATTTATTGATAAAGCAGGCAGACTGAATGTCATAATGCAGATCTCTTGTGGGTACTTAAATGTACAAGACACACTGTCTGATTTGTCTTTTTTATCTTATGATCTATTCTGCACTCTGTGGTGCATTTGTGTTGAAAACGTAAATGCACCAGTTAAATTAATATCCACTGGTACGGTAATCAAAACTCTGTGCACCTCATGTCTGCTCTCGTTTTTACTGTGGGATTTAATTTTAAGCCTCACATAGATCAAACTGGTGTTTAGTCTTATGTTTTACAGTCTAACAGAAATTACCTTTTTTTGGTGTGTGTGTAAATTTGACTAGCCTTTGTGTGTCCTTTTTTAATTGACACCTCTTTGCTGTGCTTTTTGTGTCAAATCACCTGCAGCTTTTTATTAGGAGTGAAAGGCTTTCCTGCAGTGAGCAGCCCATATTTTAAATGTCTTGCACGTAATTAGAATTATTTGGCCCTGATTCAACAATGCTCTCTTTATACAGTACTTTAGATTAGGATAAGAACAGCATTAGGACAGGCTGGAGTCCAGATGTAAACAAAGATTGCTCCTCATCTGTAATACAGTATAAGCATTCAAATTTTACCTACAATGAAAATGTTTTAGATATCACAGGAAAAGGGTTGTTATTTGGAGTGATTTGTTGTCTTTATCATCATATCTTGCTGTTTTATGCCAAAAATTATTTTGGAAAAGACTGAAAAAATTGTGAGATTGTACTTGTCGCAAAATTGTTTTATTTTATCAGTTTTCCTTTTTTTTTTAATATTAAAAAAAGCCAAATCTGATAATTTTGTGCACACATGATTGCTCCAAATCAGTGATTCCCAACCATGGTCCTTGAGGAACACCATCCTGCATGTTTTAGTTGTTTCCATGCTTTGGCACACCTGGTTTGAATGAATGCATGATTAACAGGCTTCTGCTGAACTTGAGAAAGTAATTAAATCACTGAATCAAGTGTGTTGGAACAGGGAAACAACTAAACCATGCGAGGTAGTGTTCCTCAAGGACTGGGTTGGGAACCACTGCCCTAAGAAGCCTATGATTTTTAATTGAGGCATCAATAAAACTTCATAGTATTAGTCATTTTTTCCCTGATAGCATTATTTTTCTTATTTATTACAGCTATAAGAAGATGTGTACCGGTAGTTTAGGTGGTTTGCACTGTAGTAATAAAGGTTGGAGTCAGACTGATTAAAAGACCAATTTTCCATTTTATCTTGGTTATTAGTTATATGGACATGTGCAGATTTACTTGCTTGTTAAGTCCAGCGCTTGGTTTCTGCTGTGCTCAGTTTAGCTTTAGTTTAACAAGTATTAGCTACGAACAAAGACCCTTACACTGCAACCATAACAATTGAAGAATTTGTCTTTTTTGAGCATATAACATATAACTTAATTATAACGAGTACTAATATATAATTTTATTAATACCCCATTTATCTTTGTTTTTTAAATACAGGTGCGAAGCATATTTCAGAGGACCTATGAGGAGGTGGTAACACTGTGCCCTCCAGGAGAAGAGGAGAGGAGGAACTTCTTTTCTGATCTGCTGTTGATTCAAGCAGCTAGACCACCGCCTTGCCCCAGGAACACAAGTACCTGATCTATTTCTTACCTCATACACACGCTGAGTGAACCACTTCTTAGTTTTTAACCATACCTGCAAACTTGTCGCTTTTTGGCAAAATTTGCTGATTTCAAACTAAAATATGTAATTTATGTGAATCATGTAGATCCAAAGAGTGTTGGGGGTGTCTCAGAGGCGTAGTGAATGGCATTATTTCCGTTTAAGGAACAGTGTTCCTCTTCGGTCATTTGGCTTAACAGGGCGCTCATCTCTTTGTGGGGTTATCATGCTGCGCACTAACTTACCTCTATAATAGTGACGTCAGCTGTTGACCGGTGGCATGCGCGGGGGTGTTGGGGAGGGGCTAGGATGTGTGAGCGAAGCGGAGTGTTACATCTGTAGCATCTTAGCTAACGCGTCTGTGTTGTGCGCCAGTAGTTTAGCATGTCAACGTTTGAACAATGTATCTGTCACATACACTGAGATTTGACAAGTCCAGCTGATGGTGTTCTAGAGATCACCTTGAAGGAGAAAGATGGAGTTAAGGAGAAAGAACCCAAGTAACACAAGTTTTCTGGAAAGTAAAATTGGTACAGTATGTGGAAGAATAGTGGAGAGAGAAGCAATGGAAGAAGAGAGATGGATGTTATTCCAAGTGGATTGTGAAGTAAAGAGAACAAAAGTCAATTGTGTCACCAAGGCAGGAAGGAACCTGTAAAATATTTTGTTGCAACAATTGGTTACATTTGTTTAATGTTTGATGCATGCTCAATAATCCAGGTAGAACAATCTAAAATGTTTTTTTTTTAGATTTGTTTTAATAATTACATGCAGGTTGACAAAACTGAAGATGTTTTTGTGTCTTTACTGCTTGGCACAGTGTAATTTATTGTTGTGAAGGCTGCATGATGCCAGGTCATTTTTTGTTATGTGTAGGTCTATCACTAAATCAGAAAACAGTAAAAAGTCTCCTAAATTCACTGCTGGTGGTTATTAAAATGTTCACTGGATAAAGTTAATGTTCTTATTTTTAAACATGCAGTTGAGAGTCACCATTGTTTAGCACAAAAGCATGTTGTGTTACAAATAAAACTAAATAAAAAGTTAACAAAATAAAAGTCAAGTGCACCCCTAAAGTCATTGTTTGTGATAAATTGTGTCACATTAATTTCATTATTTTAACCATAGGAGTTAGTTTAAAAAGAGGATGATGCAGATATGGACTATGAGGCGTCTCTAAAATATCCTGATGCATGCTCAGTAATGTCAATTTTTAAAACATTTTTTAATTAAAAATTTTTTTTTATCCGTCCAGAGCACCTGACTTAGTTTTGTTAATGTCTAAAATAGTTACTGAGTCAAGTGTTTACTTATGTAGGTAAACGTAGATGTTTAACAATCCATTAAAATATACCAGAATGCAGGAAATGGCATCTACTTTATTTTAAAATTTTCAGGGGGAGCACCCCCCGACCCCCCCCCCCACATTACAAATACTTCTAATGCCATTGGGCATGAAAGAGACGCATGGACAAGCAGCAGGGGCAGGCCCTTAAAAGGCTTATCCAGGCCAACATGTTTAAGAAATGAGTTTCTGCTATTAGCAAAATGCTCTGTTGTATTTGGGTTCTCTGGTTGGTTAGCTGTTGTTGTTGTTTGTTTATTTTTGATTGACTCCATCTTTCATACGTCTATCCTAATTAAATTAGTACGTATTAGTAAATGTCTTCTTTACCTGAAGCATGCAGTCTTCTCCCCTAATTTTCTTCTTAGTGTACCAGAATGCTTCATTAACTGTACATGTGAAAAATCACAAGGTTTGTCACATTTTTCATCTGTTCTGAGTTTGCAGGTATGTTTTACAATCAGTGTTGGAGGGCAGTATGTATGCTTTCTGTCCCAACTCCCAGTTCTGGCTCAGTGTTTCTAGCTTTTTTTTTAAATGTCTGGATCAAGTATTGAGGTTGAAGAGCAGATATGGATGTCAAAATCCCTCTGGCTTTGCGTCCGTTTGGAAATTTATGTAAAATGTTTGTGTTCAGAACTTATTTTCTCATCTTTATATAGAGGAAAGAAACTGCTGTTGCAAGGTAATTTGGGTGTTTAACATATATCCAAAGATTTTATATGATACTATGGAGTCCACACTTCTCAATCTCCTACATTAATATTAGTCTTTGCCTAACCACAGTTGCACCCGGACTTCATTTTTCATTGACCTTTTGTCATCGCTTCCACCGTTTTCTGTTCCAGTTCAGCAGAAACGAATGGTCCACATGGGCTTTTAACTGGAAATGGTGCCCAGCGTTCAGCTGGTGAATCCTCTGGTGTAAGACAGGAGTCCACTGATGTACCGGTAGTTGCTCTGTGCTCTGCAGGGGCTTCTGGCTCACTAAGACAGCCGTCTGACCTCCAGTGGAGAAGCCAGCAGAAAAGGCATAGAGGAGAATTGCTATGAGATGGCCCAGCTGCGATTAGCCATAATTAGAATCAGGATTGCTGCTAGTGAGTGAAGCACCCTTAGGTGCTGTAGGCTCTTCCTAACGATGTCGGCACATGCTTTGGGCAAGCAGTGGCATCTTGGGAGAGGAGTAAGGGATATCTGCTTGCCATTCTTTATCACCCTGCCATTGGCCGGGGGCTGTTCCTTAGTGAATTTTAAAACCTGTGTTTCTGAAGTGCACCTGATTTCTTTTTTCCCTTTTCTTTCCCCAAGCTAAAATCCTCTTAAAAGTGATTTTTTTGTCTCAGGGGTCAGTTTCAAAAGTCTTACCAACAGTTTGAAAATGCAGTGCTTGTGGGGAAAAACGAGATGGGGGTGGGGGTGGTGTGTTATTTTCAACTTGATTGTTCATGGCTTGTTGTTGTGAATTCACCTACAACTGAAATTACATCATTTTTGAGTTGTTTGAATAGAAAATAAAGTTGCCTAAATATCTCTTAATTTTAGTGAAGATTTGTTTTATTTTCTTTTAAGCTGTGGTCATGTAGAGTTATGGTGAGCAGACATTATCCTACCTGCAGCAGACTACAGTTGGAGCAATCTCACTGTGGAAAATCAAGGTTTTTCTGAAAGAGTAAAGCTAGAAGGGTTCATTCACGTCCTCAGTTACAAGTAAAGTCCAGTTGTTTTATTTTTCATTTTTATTTTTTTTACCTTTTTTGGGGTTAATTCATGAGTAGCTTGTTTTAATTTTTTCGTCTAAAACAAGCTTGAGTGAATGCAACATTAAGTGTTTTTGCAACTTGTTTCCTTTGCAAACATGTTTTCACTGTTTTCTCAGTTGAATGTTTGTTGCTATAGGAAATCGCATGCACCAAGGCAGCTAACTTGATCCAGCTGCAAATCAGCTGTAATTTGTTGTTCCTCCTGTCTGATTTCAAAACGACTACAGACACTAAAACTGATGGATTAACAAAGTGAAGACCGTGTTCCCATTTCAAAGGAAAAACACCGTTGAAAGAGCCACTGATTAGAGAGACGGAAAAACTCCTGGCGGACTCAGACAGATGTTATTTATTTGAGAAAATAATTGCAGTGTAATAAATTCAATAGTGACTGGATTAAAAAAACTGAACAAAGCTTTTGTTTAAACTGCTCTGAATGTTTTAAGCTAAACATGTTTAAGATGGAGGAACAAATTACTTTTATAAGTTTAACTCCTAATAATCAGGACTGATCCCTGATTCCACAAACTTTCACTCTGACTGCTGTCTACTGCAGGTAGGACACTAATTACTCCCACATAACTCCACTTGTCCTTAGCTTTTAAACAACTGCCAGGAAATGCAACAAATCTGCTAACACAAGTTGTCAACATGGTAAAGCGCTGAACTTTGTGTTTTTCTCTTATTTGCTAACAGAGAGGCTTGAAGAAGTGCTGCCAGTTGCAGAACCTCCTGCCTCCCGGGTCCTGTCAGCAGAGGAACAGCGCCGACTAGCTGATCAGGAAGAAAACACTTTGCGGGAGCTCAGACTCTTTCTCAGGGAAGTGACCAAACGCCTGGCCACTGACAAACGCTTCAACATCTTCAGCAAGCCAGTTGACATTGAGGAGGTGAAGTGGAAAAGATCCTCTGAGGGATCGTTTTTATCAACAGTTTGACTCAAATGGTTTCAGCTGTTTTATTAAAATGAGCTTTGTATGTTTTGTTAGGTGTCGGACTACCTGGAGGTGATTAGGCAGCCCATGGACCTATCCACTGTCATGACAAAGATTGACACCCAGAAGTACTTGACAGCCAAGGATTTCCTGGTGGACATTGACCTCATTTGCAGCAATGCTTTAGAATACAATCCTGACAAGGATCCTGGAGGTATGGACCACACTACTTGACATGCTCTTACAATACACAAACTGCTCTTGCATTTATCTACAGCACACACATGAAGAACGTAAGACGCATGTCTATGAAAAAGTTTTGAAAATTGTCTAAGTTTTTATAATTAAAATATTTTTATTACCTGGTAAGTAAAGCTTTGCTGTAGTTTTGTAGTGTTATGGGAATAAATGCCATAATTAAACAAAGGACTCAAAATTTGACAACTGAAAGTTTAATCAGAACAATCATATGGTTTCCCAGGGTTTGAACAGTTAGTAATATTGTTTCTGTCTCTGACAGTAACAACCATACTGACATTGTCCAAGTTATCTTTATGGTGGAAGCAGAAAATAAAATTATGCTCTGAACCTCATAAATGATCATGTTTTTAAAACAGTGGTACATTTTGACTCCAAGCAGGTTTCTCTGGGACACTTTAGACTCAACTAAAAAAAAAAAAACATAACACTTCAATTTCATTTGCAGTTTTTGCCCTTTGCATTTTTTTTTATCTCTGCCTTTATGAACTAATAAATTAAAGAAATTCACATATGAGCACAAACCAAAAGGTTGTGACATAAAATATGTTTACACTAACATGAAGCATGAAGTAAAAAATAAAACTAAAACCATTCCTATAGCTTTAGTTTGTTTTTGTTTCATGGACCATGTTCTTCAAAGAAAACACCCGTTCTTATGTTCTCTCATCTCTGGGCAAACAACTTTTTTTCAGTATTTTTAGCTCATAGGAGCATTTTAGTTAGGTAAGAAGCCACACATATATTTTTGACTTACACTGACCTTGATGTTGACTTAAAAATTAAAGTACAAATACAGGTTGTCCTCGAGTTACGACAGGGTTCCGGACGTAGGTCAATTTTGCCGTAACTCAGAGCGCCGGCCACATGGCGCCGGAAGTCCGGATTTTCGGCCATAACTCGAAACCGAAAGCACATGGCAGCTGTAACGGCTTTTTAAACGCGTTATTTACAACCTAAAACAACGCCAGCACACATTTTGTGCCTCTAAAATGTATTTTA
>JARVGQ010000210.1:10884259-10895301 GCA_031762355.1 Hypsolebias martinsi
TCTGACGTCACAGATGACGTATGCCAAGTTCGCAGATTTCCAGTGACGACACACGGCGCCAAGTTTAAAATCACTTTAAAATCAAATTTTAATATATTTATAAGTATGTTTGCAAAAACGAACATAGTTGAATGACAAAAGATATTTATGTTGTGCCACTTTCTGCAAAGTTCATTAATCATGTCATAGACGCTTTAAGAGCTTTAAACAATCTGGAGACAAAAATTAAACGATTTCTTATCAAAGTGTAAAAATAAAAAGACGCAGTTTCACCGAGCTAATTAAAAAAACACTGATCAGGAGAAAAACGTTCAGCTCTCCTGAAGCTCAAAGAGCGGAAACTTTTTTAAATGATCTTAATCTTCGAGTTCAGTGAAAAATGAATTTGAACAAAACGTGCACAAGAACGTGCACAAAGCCCAGATGTTAAAGTGGGTCGGTTCAGTCCGGTGTTTTAATGTTTGGTTTCCACACTCTGGTCCAAAAGACCCGAGCCAGACGTTCTGACCCGAGGTTCTGCCTGAAGCCGCTCGTCTGGACTCACCTTCTGCTGGAACCAGCGCATGGCCTCCTCTTTGCGGATGCGGTGCTTGAAGCCGATCCGGCCTTGTTTCCGCTTCTTGTCGGCGATGCAGAAACCGGGTCTGCCCAGAACCTGGACGGGAGAGAGAACGGGCTCAGAGCGGAATCGATTTGGACCCGGCAGGCGGTTTCTGAAACGTTCGGCTCGTTTTGCATGAAAACGAGGAAGAAATTCATCAAACTAAACAAATTTAAATATTTTACTGAAACACGTTGACGCTGAGGGTTAACGAGCCGCCGACAGGACCAGAACTCAGGAGGTTCTGAAAATACGGGCGCTCCTCTCATCACGTGGATGAAACAGATGTGTGTCCCACTAACACTGTTTTCACATCTGCAGGACGTCAAAGTCTGGACGGTTGAACTGCTTGAAGTTCAGCGAGGGAAAGACTGAGGTGATGTCTCTGGAAGCTCCACTGAGACTCCCAGTGCAGATGTTGCTTCCATGGCCCAGCACATCAGGCCAGCTGTTACAAACCAGGGGTCAAAGTCGATGCTGGACTAAAGTTAGAACATCACATCAGAGCAGTTCAGTCTAGTTTGTTCCATGTGAAGCAGCTAAAGTGAAGCTGATTCTTCCTCAGCAGCATTTCAAACAGTAGTTCTCGTCGTTGTGACTCGGCTGGACAACGGCTCTACAGGAATCAGTGACTCGTGCGTCTCTCAGCTTCTGAGGGTACAGAAGGTTTGACCACGTATCTCCTGCTGTAGCCTCCCTGCACTGGCTGCCAGAACATTCTAAGATTCATTTTTAATTATTTTTTAAAGCTCTTAATGGACTTGTCCCACCCGATCTGTCTGAGCTGCTGTATACACACCCCGCTCTGGACCCTCAGGTCATGTGATCAGCTGCTCCTGAGTGGAAGCTCAGAGGAGACCGTGCTTTTGCTGCTGCAGCTCCTAAACTGTGGAACAACCTTCACTGAACATCAGACTCTTCCCTGTCTGTTTTTAAATCCTTTCTTGAAATCAATCTCTCCTCCCTGACCTCTGACACCATCTGAGATGTTAACTTTTAATTATTTTTAATAATTCTTATTTTCTGTTTTATTATGCGAACTGTTTAATAAAAAAGCTGCCATGGTTCTTGAGTCTCACCACGTAGAAGTCCAGTCCGTAGATCCCGATGCTGGGGTCGTACTTGATGCCCAGATCGATGTGCTCCTGGATGCCGAAGCCAAAGTTTCCCGTGTCGGAGAAGTTGTTCTTCCTCAACTCGTACTCGCGCACCTGAAAGAGTTGGAGATCTTTAACTCGTCCGCCTGTTGTCATCTCGACCAAAGAGTTAAGACTTTTATTTTCTTACACTTTTATCTCAAATATAAATCAACTGTAACTGCAGTAAAACAAGTGTCAGAGATAAAACCTTCAGCAGATGAACAGTATCCAGGTCGAGTTTTATTTCTGAAATAAAGTTAAAAATGTAAAATAAAATCTAAACTCAGTTTTTGACAGTAGCTTCTATTTCAAGTGTAAATGACCAGTTTTTAAAAAAAAAAAAAAACAAAAAAAAAAACTATTTGTATTTCTACTGGATTTGTTTCTGGCTGTGACCAGATGTTTACTGAACCACTTTGGTCCTGTCCATGTTCAGATGATCGGTCCTGCCAGAACTCAGTTATTTCTAGACTGATGTTAATAGAGCAACCTACAACAGGTAAGATACCGACTTCTACATAATAAATTAAATCAGTGCAGCCAAACTCCTTCGAGCTCAACCAGCCTCAGAACTGTCTTTACCTTTTAACAAACTTCATTTTACAGCAGTTGCAGCAGCTTTCATACTCGTTTGCACGACTTCATCAAATAAACAGAATCCATTTAACTTGTTTCAACACTGACGGTTCCAATGCAACAAAGTTTTTCTTCTCCGGGTCACACAAACTCTGCTCGGGATGAAAATGATCCGCTCACCTTGAGCCCCTTCTCCAGGATCTCCTCTGCTTTGGCTCCACGGACCGTGCAGTGAACGGCAATCTTTTCATTTCTGCGAATACCGAAGGACCTCACGGTGTAGCGAGCTGCAGAGCCATGAAAAACACAAACATTACAACCCATGTCTGACACTGCGCGTTCAGAACCGTGTCCCTGGACGGAAGACGGACCCTTGGAGAAGACGGGGGTCTGTCCTGTGAGCTGCTCCAGCACCTTGGCAGCTCGGGTCAGTCTGTCTCCGCTCTCACCCACACAGATGTTCAGGCAGAGCTTGCGGATGCGGAGCTCTCTCATGGGGTTCTCCTTCTTCTCACCCTGGTCCTGAGCAGCAAAAACAGACTTTTAGTCAGTAAAATATGAAACACAGCTGATGACAAGTCAACCTTCACACCTGTCAGCTGCTGGCAGGCTGAACCAGCTGGTAACTTCTCTCTGGTCTCTCATACACATGCCGGCCAGAGGACATGTCCCAACACATCTCCGCTGCTAAGGCTGTTAGCGTCGCACAAATTACGTGCTTGACATTAAATAAAAAAACTTCATATCTGCTAAAAACTGCACAGAGTAAACAAGGTTGACGCTTTGGAGTCTTAACTCTCCTTCAGAGTCTTATTTATCACCGGAAGTAACTCAGAAAAGCCAGTTTTACAGCGGCTAGCCTGTTAGCATCGCCCGTTTTTATTGTAATAACATTATTCTGTGACGTTCATTTAACAAATGCGGCTTTGAATAAAATCTCCATCATGGAGTCTGAAAGTCTGAACACCGAACAGCGTCTTAAGCAACTCCACAGCTCCGATGATGGCGGATTTCTACGGTAACTTTATGTCTGATGGAAGACGCTCGATGTGAGCCACTACTCACCGCCATGTTGGATCGCTAAGAAAAGGGCTAGCCACTTCCGGCGGGAAGCCTTTATACATGTGCGTCCGTCTGGAAACAAGGTTAAGGAAACAACGATCAGTAATATAAAAGTTCCGCTTGGCAAAATGTTTTTTACACTGTACTGTATATTTATTTCAGCAGTTACCCGTAATTTATTAAAAGTGTGTATGTAAATGTGTAAAATTACTACGAAATATATATTTTAACCATAATGTGAACGCATTTCCTTGTAAAATTTTTAATCAAGAAATGTAAAATTACTTTCTTTTTATTTTTATGAATAACGTCTCCACAGTCACAACCAAAGGTTAAGAATATGTTTTTTTTTTTCTTCTGTGATGGTTTCCAAGATAAGGTCAGCGAAGCTGCATGCTTTCAGATTCTCAAGTGCATTTTCTGATGCTATGCTCTGATGCTCTCATTTTCAATCCTATTTAATTTACTGTGATTCGCCATCCATTAAAGCTACAAAAACTGAAAAGTCTCTGAATTTTCTGTGTTTGTGCACAAGAAGCATAGCCTGCATTCATCCTTTAGGGACTTTAAAAGAAGCTCTGTTCTGTGACACATACAGTACTCTATTCTTTTGGAACGAATCTTTTAAAGTTAACACACCCTTCAAAACCTAAAACAAATTTTTAAAGTGCTGAATGGCTTTAGTAATAAGTTTTTAAATGAAACATACATTGTCATTTAGTTGGTTTTGCCTGTATGGTTGTTTATTCATTCTGCAGTTTGATTGGTTGCTGGTAGTGGTTAATTAGGTTGTTTTCACCCCTCATAGTCCGGCAGACTCGGTTCGATTGGGAACCAGTATTCAGAACATTTGTTTACATTTTCAGCTGGTGCAGTTCACATCCACATTGAACTGAGCCATTCGAGCCAATCTGACCCCCCCCACCCCACCACCACCTGTGATGGCGCTGCACCAAGAACTACTGAAGGAAACAACACAAAAACTTCTGAAGAACACACTGAGCACAACTTACTTCTAGAAATGAAAACAAAAATGGAGTGGCGTCAAATTATTGCAGTTTTTAGGATTTCTGTTTTGTCTGTGGCTCATGTGCCAAACAAACATTTTTCAACAATGGGCTCATCATGAGCAGAAGTTGAGGCAGAAGACCATGGAGAATGTTATTTTTCACACAAGGCAGCTGAGACGGCTCTGTATGAGGTATGAGAAATGCATGTTTGTTTTGGTTGTATTTACACAGAATAGAGTTGCACTCAGGTCCAAAAAATCCGACCTGCCCCGGCTCCGGCCATCATCTCCGAATCCCACCTGATCCGACGAATTAAAAGTTAATAACAACAACAACAACAACAACAACAACAAAATTTTAATTAAGCTTTGACTGCTTATAACACCGACTATTATTAACGGCAGAAGATTGGAGCTGAGGAGATGACAAAGTGCACTAAATGCTTCCCCTGCTTCTGCCGGCATCCTGCTCTGACATGCTGGATATTTTGTGATCTCATCTGTTTGGGTCGTCGGTCGTGCACGTTCGCTGAGTGCAGCAACTGAATGAACGTCCATTTGGGCTGATGGATCACTGGCAGTAGTCCATCCTAACTGAACTTTTTACCTCTTTCAACCGGCCGATCAGCGCGCGGTGAAATGGCCGCGTGCAGCTGGTGAGTTTATGGCAAGCCATGTTCACATATAATTGGATCATCATCCGAGCATGTCCCTGATTCAATAAGAAGCCCAACACCGATTCGGCCCGCACATTCAGCACAATATTATAGTCCAGTCCAAATCTGGGTTGGGTGGGGTCGATCTAGAAATGACAGCTCTAACACAGAATGCCCTGCACTGTAGTCCACTTCCTGCTTTTGGAGCGGTCTCAATTCTGCTTGCATTCACAGTGTATTCAAACCGCGCTAGAGTTCACTTCAACCGAACAGAGACTTAAATATTTAGGTGGATAAGAGTTCACTTTTTTGGCCCGCATCATTGTGCATTCACTCCTCCCCAAACGAACCAGACTTGCTAGGCAAATGGACTAGAGTTTGATTAAAGCGGACTAAACAGGGCTGGTTTGAATGCAATGTGATTGTGTCATATCTGTAGTTTCACCCAAACATATGATTTTGCTTGTTTTTGTGATGACTTTGACTCCAACTGTTTTCAAATTGCACCTTATTTTTGTTCCGAAACTGGACTAGTTAAAAACTATCTCTGCTGTTGGAATATAGGAAATAACAGGTATAAGATGTTTTGTTTGTTATAATTCCTATGAGGTAGTAAGGGAAAGAAGGCCATAGTTCGTAAGTCCCAAATGGATGACTGGATGAGGGACCGACTCGTGGTATATAACCAACTCTGATGTGGATGGTCTTTGGGACGTTTGGTGAGGTCTTTATGCATGTTTTAGGAATGCAGAGGGTGTGACATTACACCTGATACAGTATGAGAAGTGAACAATTTTAAGCATGCACCTAGCAGAATTGTAGTGGTTTATTAGTTTGCGGGAAAAAAATGTGTGCGATAGATTGTCTCTCAATATAGTCACAAAGCCAAAGTGGGCATTTTGAACGCATCTAAAACCCATTTAAATTTAGTCCTGAGCTTCTCCCAAACATCTCAAAAGAGCTAAAGCGATATTTTGTGCCCTGCACAGGATTTTTTTTTTCTCTGACAGAAAATATCTAAGGGTTAAACACTGACGATAAATATGTTTAGGAAAACTGGCTTTGTTTCAAAAATGTACTCCAAAAATTTAAACCATAAATGTGGAGGTACTGTAGTTGCCAAGGTGTGTAGAAAGCAGCCAGAGGTGGGTATGACATGGACAGAGGTGAACAACAACAAAATGAGCCTAGACAACAGTTTTGCTAGCTGTGCACACAAAACAGGTCATGATTTTTTAAAACTGATCTCTATAAAGGAGGTCACATGGTTCGCTGGTGGCAAACAGAATATGGAAAAGTTTCCCATTTTCTAGCAACCTTTAGTCACAAACTAGTGTCCAACAGTCACAGCCCAGTGAGATGCAACAGATTCAAATTCAACTAATTAAAGAGACTGATCAACGATGACTCACCTCAGGGAAGTTCTGCAGAGCAAAAGCTTTGGCCATGTTGTGTAGCTCGGTGCAACTCATGGCTTCAGCCATCGCCAGCACTCCCAGACAGTTAGAGGCAGTCAGCTGTTTCTCTGGAGTCAATTAAAGAAGGTCAGGGAGACGAGGACAGAGAGACAAAGGCAGAGGGGACAGGGAGAGAACAACAAAGAAAAAAAAAGACATACAGATTGATTAAGACAGGGAGGAACAAAACACGTTTCAGACATCCATAAAAAGATGTACAGGGCTACAAAACTGACAAAGTGGCTCCAGGTAGCACCGACAGCCTACTGGGCGTTGTATCTGCCTGAGACGAAGAGAGGACAGCTATAATAACTCAAAACAGCTTCGGGGAAAAACAACTGGGGGAATCGATAGCTCACAGCCCGGGCATGAGGTGGAGGATATCAGGGAGCGGGATGGGGGGATTAGCTGGGCCATTTTAAAGAAGTCCTGTCAGATCTCTGGATCTCCTACACACACAAAGACAAACGCATCACGAACGCACAAAGCTGCCCTGATGGCCACGCCAGCAGGAAGAAGGCTAACGCCACTGTTTGTGATCTTTTGTAAAGGCGCAGCAGCTCAGGCGTCGTGTCTGCACGTGTTTCTTTCAAACAACCAACAATGCTCTTCATCAAATGAGACATCCCTGTTGAAGCAGGCAGGTGGTGGATCAAACAGCCACTAAAATGTATTTTAATTAACCGATACCTCGCACACCGAAGAGAGACTTTTATCACTTAAGACGCTGTGTGAGTGACACTGAAGGTCACTAAACATCAGATAAACCCCACATGGACAAAAGTCAAATCAAAAAGCAAATAAAAGAAGACTAGATGCTTCATTAGAGCTGATGTTGGGACTTTAATATATTTTTTTAAAACAGTCTGAAACAATCTATCAGGAGTTTGGAGCAGATAAACAACTTATTTGTGGATCTTTAAAAGTATCTCAAATTATTAGATATCAACTGCCAGCAAAATGCAAAATGCAAAAAAAAAAAGGTGGGTGATAATGTTTTTATCTATGATGGTGTGTGTGTGTGTGTGTGTGTGTGTGTGTGTGTGTGTGTGTGTGTGTGTGTGTGTGTGTGTGTGTGTGTGTGTGTGCAAGTGTGTGTTCTTTTGTCTGTATGTTTGCAAACTATCTCATGAACCACTGGATTGATTTTATAGAAGCGCGAGTTGATTTTGGATGCACGTCTACTATGGAACACCAAAATGCTCAAAATCAAATAAATAGATAAAACATTATGAAATAAGAACAATGTTCATTTTTAGTATTTTATTTCAAAACTGTGTTTTTCATGATGTCTTATTTAGTTCATAATGCCACTTATCAGCAGAATGACATCAGCTGTCACTCACCGTCAGTGGGTTGGACCTTCACGTCCACTGGCTGATCCTCCACATCCATTAGTTTTCCTGCAGCTAGCAGTGACTTGCTAGGTCAACAGTCATGAAGGATGGCAGAGTTGCATGAACTTCGTTTAGATCAGGTAACTTCAGCAGATCAAACAGAGGATTACGTTCTCAGAAGATACAGGTGTTGTAACAAAAAACAATGGGCTGCCAAAAATTGATCTGTGCTGCGGGAGCGTGCACGGGAGTACTCGCTGCTGTTTTCTTTGAATTGAACAAGATTAACACGTAAAAACAATTATTTGTTTGCTCTAAATTGTAGCAAATGTGTCTGTTTATTTTTACCTTAATAAATGCACTTTAATGGTAAAAAAAATCATATCGTATCTAATTATCAAATATTAATAAATTGTTATTAGCATGAGTCCAGTTGTGGTAAATGTAATTCCTTTGAGATTTCAGTAACTTTGATTTCTTTTAAGAAAAATAACTGTGTTTATGTGAAGGATCAGCCAGTGGGCGTGAAGGTTCAACCAACTGACGTAGATTGACAGCTGAAGTTTTTCTGCTGAAAAGTGGCATTATGAAATAAATAAGCCATCATGAAAAACACAATTATGACATAAGATAATAAAAATGAAGATTTTTCTTATTTCATAATGCTTTATTTAATTTTGAGCATTTTGGTGTTCCATAGTCCACAAGTTAGCTTCTGAAATCAGCTCAGTTCAAGATGGCTACCACAGCTAATCAACTGCAGCCAACACCAACATGGCTCTAATTCAGTCAGTTTGACATATATTAAGTTAAATCTTGGTGTGGTAGTAGCTGAGAGTCATTCACAACCCTGAAAATGACTCGTTCCACAAGATCTTTGTCTAAAACTTTGGCATTAATTTAACAAAGTTACGTCAGGTCCTCCGGACTGATAAATAAAAAAATAATAAAAACTAAAAACTTGTTGAAACGTTTCGCCTTTTATTCAAAAGACTTCATCAGTCCGAGGACCTGCAATAAACTCAGTCTTAAAGTACAAATAAGCAGCAAGTATTTATTTTTTAATTCGTCCAGAGGACCTGATTTAACCTGGTTAGAGTTTTCTACCTGGATTATTGAGCATGCATCAGGATATGTTAATGACATTTTCAGAACATAATCACTGGATGTTCATCTACAGTTGATTAACTTAAGTCAAGATGGCCGTCATAGCTAGTTGATCTTAGCAAACTCAAAACAGGCTCTAGTTAATTTTACAGATACTGGGCTAAAATTGGTTATAATAGTAGATAGTAAGGAATCACAACACAAACTCTGGCATATTAATAGTTTCCAGGTTTGTTGGGGACTAATGCTAAAGCTGTCACTTCTCATCACAGGATGATCTTAGTTTGAAACTCTGGAAAAAAAAAAAAAAAAGACATGCAAACGGTATGCGTTCAATCGAGGGATGTCAGGTTTTAACTTCTTTCATTCAGAGCAGTCGGGCATGCGGCTCAGTAGGTTGAATGAAATTGTCAGTGACAACCTGAAAATATGTGAATTTTTCTCACTCCCATCATTTTCCAAATAGCTGAGATACGTTGCTGATGCATTTCTGATCTTCCTGTCATCAAACAGATTCTCGCTGAGCAGCGGTTACACAATAAGCTTTAGGCGTGTTTTTATTTCCCTGAATCTGAAGGTGTAAATAAAGGTCAAGGCGGTCCACTGAAAATAGGTCGAGGAAATGTTTGCCATTTATCCTCGCTGTATTTGTTACAAACTTCAATAATTCCTGATGCCGTGTCAATTTCTCTTTGCTCAAGGACACACAGCTGTGCCTGAATTTCTCCTGTTCCAACGCGCCAAAATGTCATGAGTCTTGTCGAGGAAGAATGGATTGACGTCTCACCGACTGAAGGCTACAAATGTGTCCCCCCCCCCCCTCTTCCCCAGAGTTTGAAAAAATAAAATAAAAATCAATAACAAGCGTTTCTGGCTCTCCTAGCTTTCCTTCCACTCCCTTCCTGCTGCTGACCTTTTTGCCAACATGCACTTCCCCTTGTGTTACTGATACCCCAAAACAATTCATAAATGGAATGCAAAAGTTGACATTTTCAGCTTTTTTTCTTCTTTTTTGGGTTGTCTGACCCACTGGTATCTGCAACATGCCATTTGCCTTTCAAATGACCCCTCGAGACCTCCAAAAACCACTCCCCCTTTTCATACCTTGTCCAAGCATCAATCTGGCTTGCGATTTCATCACTGCATAGCAGTCTGGGCCAGAAGATTTGACATTTAAGTGACAATTGTTCCTTGACCTTTTTAGAAATCTGAAGCTGGTGCTTAGTCCTGCGCACTGGGACAAAATCAGAGGCTCTGTGCCTGACAGAGAGTTGGAAAAGGGGTTTTAATGGAGCTTTGAGAGGCAAAAATACACTCAGTGTGAAGGTGTAGCCTTGTACCTTTGTTAAGGCTGCATGCAAACATATCTACACATATTCCTACCATCGCAATTATCTGGGTGGATTTTTATTTTTATTTTTTTTTACCTAGGAAGGAGACGCAGACTTTACAGAACGTGTTGAACTGGAACTTGTTGGCGGCCTCCAGCAGCGTCTTGGCGTTGGCCGAGTCAATGACCAGTGATCCCGTGTAGACGAACTCAAGCAGCAGCTCCAGAACGTCAACGTTGATGTTGCTCATGTGGAGCTCCAGCATCTCCCCGCTCTTCGTCTCCCCTGACGACCTGATTAAACCAATCGAGGCAGAGGACAGGCGGGTTAGAGGAGAGCAGTCAGCCTTAGAGAAACGGCCGAACCAAAAAGAAGGATAGGGACACAATGGATGCAAAACACAACACCTGAACGCACCTGGGCCGGTACAAGAATCAGGGGGGGGGGGGGGGGGAATTAGGAGAACCGTTGTACAACGTAAAAAGGGAAAGGGAACAAAAATGGAGCTTTGGATGGCGTCTACTTTTAAATGAGGTAAAAAAAGATTTACAACTCTAGCACCGCATCTGTAACAAAATGTGTCCTCTGATCAGAGATTAGGCAAACAACAGTTATTGCTTGGTTTGGATAGAAGTGTGACGTTGTGTCTGCACAGACTCATGTGGAACATGCATACACAGTACACGACAGAGTACACATGAGTTACTACACAGAAAACAAAGAAACGATGGGAGAAAGTGATGCCTCACAATATGTATATACAGTAT
>JARVGQ010000210.1:10895354-10917528 GCA_031762355.1 Hypsolebias martinsi
ATATACACTGACACTTGGCATGATAATGAATAGAGCCTGTTGAGTGAGCTGCCGGCTCGAATATCAAAACTGCATGTCAACTTCGACCCATATGACGTAAGGGGGTGCCAGGGAGTGCTTGGATGTGCAAATTAAGTAGAATATGATATCCTGTTGTAATGCACAGCTTGATATTTGTGCGTATGTGTGGTGGTGGGGGCGCTTTCAGAACTAGGCCACGTAGTGACTTTTACAGGGATCAAATGGCCAAGATTAGTTCACATGCTGGATCCCCTTGGGGAGGTATGAGAGCGTTAAATAACACCTTACCACCCATGTTTAATGTCCCATGTGAAACAATAATCCACTCAAGGGTAAAATAAATGGAATCATAGCCTCCGCAGACTGCACGCCCCTACTAATGTCTCGCTCCCCGTGGACCCGGACATCAACAATATAAAAAGTAGCCTACATTAAGATGGATGGAGGCAGTTTGCTCCCGCCGATCACAGCGGCGCAGCCATAAAGTGTTGTCTGTTTCTGTGTTTGCCAAATTTGAAGTCTCAACGGCAGTAAAACAAAGAAAGCAAAACAAGGAAAAACACACACAATAGGTAATAAAGTGTGACAGAATGGTTAAAGTGATGGCTAGATGAGAGACTGAGAAGAGGAGGAAGCAAAAAAAACAAGGATAAGAAAGGAAAAGGGAGGCAGGGTGAGACGGTTCTTCCACAGGGAGCCAGCAGCCATCCTTCTGAGGGAAGGTTTGGGTTGTTCCATGACTGTGCCTTGGGTCTTTTAAATGAGAGATACCCCGCCCACCAAATAAATAAATAAATACATAAATAAATAAAAAAAGAAAATCACACCATCACACCTAAAATGGAGCCACTGTCCCCGCTGCAATAATCATCAGTAGCCTGTGGTGTATGAACTGAGACATTAGTCGTCATTTAGGAAGCGCTCTCAGGAGGCGAGAAGGGAGAAGGTCATCCAAAATGAAATGGAAAAGGCAACTGAGTTTCTCTCTGGGTGGATATTTGCTGGAAAAACCAAGGTGGTTACTAGTATTTTTCTCCTGCAAAGCAAAAAAAGCCACAAAGCGTTATTGCCCCAGCGTATAAAGCCCTGCAGAGGGGGCAAGACAGAAAGAAGGGAAGGGGAGTGTTGTTTAGGGTTAAAGTGATGAATGGAGGTGGGAAGACAGAAGGGGAGAGGGGGAGCTAAAAATAAAAGAAGAGCATGCTCATCATCTTGGTCAATTAGTGCATTGGGAACCAGCTCAAGTGGCAGTTTGTTTTGTTTGAGCACTTATGTTATGGAAATGACTTTTCCGGATCTCTCTCGAAGAGGTGAATATTTATGCTGCATTTGATTGCAGACTTGAATTTAAATAGTGAAGGAGGGAGGGAGGACAGGGGAGACAGGGCAAGCAGGGAGTGAAGATGGGCACACTCAGGCAGAAGTTGTTTGTGGAAAATGCTTCAACTTATTCAAGAGGAAAGTTCAAAATGGACGAGAGTCAAAATTACAAACACACTCACACACTTTCTTATTCATCCTTCAACCTAAAGGAAAAAAAGCCCATTTAGCTTGTTCTAACAAGAACATTTATTCTGAAAAAGCACACACTACCAGGACATGTAAAGATGGAAGATGCAACGCTGAACGCAGCTGGGCTAAAAATGGCTCGCTTTTACATCTCGTCACAACATAAATCAGAAATGAATTATATAGATGAACAGAAGGGAGGCGCTTTCATATCGGTTCTGTGACTTTTTCTGGTTTATTGTTGTTTTCCAGGATTTAGGTCATGGTGTTGCATTTGTAGCTGGTTTTAGGTAGTAGGTGCTGCACACGCCTCAGAAACTCAGGACTAAAAAAGACAAAGTGGAGAGTTTAAAAGCTCCAACATCTCATCAAAGTGTGAACACTAGAGACCTTGGACACTGGATTGACAGAAGTCCTGATGTTAACTAACTTTGCTTGGAAAGAAAAGTCTACTTAAAGGAACAACTAAAAGAAAATCATCTAAAAGCACCAAGTATGGGAGGAATATGGTCGATTTGACATTTGTTCAGTTTCCTTGAGCTTTCCTCTCCTGTCCCCAATTTACAAAGTGCTGCAATCCAGGAAAAGAAATAGACTTTTATGGAAGAACATTTCTCTCAAGAACAATGTTTCTGTTATCTGTGATGCTTTACAGTCTTCTCAATAATATATCCTAGGAGGAAAAATGCTGGGCCAAAGATGCTGAGCAAGAGCGTTCTGGAGCTATTTTTGATGTCATGTGCAACTAAAGTAGGATTCTGCTGATTTAGATTCTTCATCATCCAGGACACAGTATTCCCGGCAAGTTAAACTGGACTATCTGTTGATCTTAAATACTTTTTGCTCATCATCTCGCTCCAATGAGCAGTGAAACGTAATTGAGGCATTCAGTGTGGACTATAGCATCATCAAGAACCAGCAAAGAAGTCCAGTTATTGATTCAACTTGTTAGGATGAAGTAGGATTGAATAAAACCTATTTGACATAAAACAAATAGTTTAACATTTTGAACACTGTTCTCTTTGGTGCTTTTATACATCAATCCAACTTTTATACATCAATCCAACAACTGAACAACTAGAACAGGGGTGTCCAATCTGGGTTCTCGAGGGCCACTATCCTGCATGTTTTAGAGGTTTCTTTTCTCTGTTTGAACCAATGGGTGATTGACAGGCTTTTGTAAAACATGAGGTAAATCAACCATTGAATCAGGTGTGCTGAAGTAGAGAAACAAGTAAAAAAATGCAGAACAGTGGCCCTCGAGTGCCGGGATAAGACCTAGAGCATGCGAACAACAATGTCCTTTAATTGACATCAACGTTTATTTTCCCGCTCTTCTTAATAAGTCAGAGACCCTCCCTGTTAAGTGTAGGGTCTACAGATAGTCTACAGACTATCTCCACATCATGTTGAGCTGCCAGCATTCTACTACAGCAGCCCTAAAGGGACAAATGAAGCACATATTTGTCCCTCGTTTATTTTGCTCATGAATGGCCTCATTTTTAGTCATTACTGCTACACTTCTTGTTCGCCAGGTGGGTTTCTAGTGGCTGCTATCATCAATGTCACCACTAGATGTCACTAAATCCCATATGCTAGAGGTTTCTTTGAAGTTCTTGCTTTATCAAGTTTTCACAGATACAATTCTCTAAATCCATCCATTCATTATATTTACAAGCTTCTTCCTTTTTTGAGTCGTAGGGGGTCACTGGTACCCATGTCCAACCGTCACTGTGCAAGAGGTGAGGACATCTTGGACAGGTCTCCAGACCGTCACAGGGACACATGGAGACAAACAACCAATCACTCTCGCCTAGGGACAATTGGTTACCAATCAGCCTAACATGTATGTTTTTGGTCTGTGGGAGGAAACCGGAGTACCCGGAGAAAACTCAGCATGCACAGAGAGAACAATCAAACTCCACCCAGAAAGGTCCCGGACCAGGATTTGAACCAGCGACCTTCTTGCTTAGAGGCAACAACTCTACCATCTGTGTCACTGTGCTTTTTTAAATACATATGAGTTTGTTTTTCCCCACCCCAAGAAAGAGAAATCTTGTTCGACTTAAACTACGCTGCCTGAAAAAAGATAACATTTTCTTGTTAGAGAAAAAAGACACGCCCTAAAATAAAAAGAGAACAAATAATATGATTAAACCAATTACTAAATTAAACACTTTTCTCTGCTTGGCCAGAAGCCACAACAAGTTAATGAACAATTAGAGTTTGTACTTTTAGGAATTGGACTCTTTGAATAATTGCCAGAACAATTTTGCAGAGCATTATTTTGGCGATCCAGTAACATGGCTTTCCCCGGGCTAAATCGTGCAGCAGAGGGTTGAACAGAGCGTTCACACAGGGCAGACGCTGTTTCTGTCTTTGAACCAGCTCTCTGCTCACCTCACAGTCAGAAGGGTCTGACCCTGGAGCATGGGCCGACACAAACAGAAAAATGGTCGGAGACAGAAATGGCAGTAGAAGGACGTGGCGGGGCTGCTCAAGAAGATCCTGGAGCTTTAAAAAATATTTTTTATACATGGCTGTGTTGCGAAGACGCAGTGGCCATGGATTAAACGCCTGGGAGCACACTTACTGAAGAATCCTGGGGGGTAAAATGAAATTACCAGAGATGATCTGTCTCCTGGCTATGTGCATTGGTCCTTTAAGGATAAGGTAATAGGTTTTTAGGAGGGCAAACGTGTGTGCACATTTAGAAATGGCATTCCATCCTTCAAGTATCATGGGGTGAGATAGTACGGTAGATTGAGGGGATTCCCCATTGCTTGAGGGACCACTATGATGCCTAAAGAACTTGAGGGTTGTAAAAATCAGATCTAAATCGATTATTTTCCTTACTTTTCCTCAGCTAGACTTGCAAAAGGTGCAGCCAAATGGCTTTAATTTCTTAAGTAAGTCAGTGGGTTGATGTGTGAGTGGGTACGCCACACAAATATACATGTTGTGCACCAACTTCAGCTGCTCTGACGAGTGCAGCCTACCTACATTTTCACACAAGAAGTATCACCTTCTGTACCCACACGCAAAATTAAGCTTGCACGCCTGCACAAATCAAGTCCATTAAACACATAATTCCAACGTTAAGCACATACTGTGCACTCCCATAACCAAACGGTGGTTTATGAGCTGCCAGAGGGGGTCTTGACCAGCAGAGAGAGCCTGCTGAAGGAGGCGGGTGAGGATGGGTGGAGTACAGAGCACAGGAGAAGATAAAAGGCTCCTCCTGCATCTGTTATATGACCTCATAAAGACGTGGACAGCAGCGAGCCACATGTAGCATCAGCATAATTCTAGCCGAACTGAAAAAGTGACCCGAGCAGAAGCAGGGGTAGGTCATAGCTCAGAAACGGACAGGCCTTTGGCTCTGTGCTCCTCTCTGACTGAGATTACAGTAATGAGCTTGACTAAATACCCCCAACAAAAACTCTGATTCCTCTGCAGCCATTCTGTGTGCTTCCTTTCCATCCCTCATTTGTTAACTTATTTTTATTGACTTTATTCTCTTTTCTCAGTTACAGCATTGTCAAAAAGCCCTTGATCATAACTTTAATACTACAAGGATTTCAACCTGAAGCCTGATTTCTGCTGCAGGCTTCTTTGTTAAAAAAAATGAGTCGTTCCTCTCCACTGTCACCCGCCGCTCTATTCTTGTTCAGGATGTGGCTCTGCATCTAAGTGAAGTTTAAACACAACATGTCAGGTGTGTTAGATTAACAACTTTGTACTGGCAGGCATTTTATGATATTTAAAATCTAATTATAAAACAAGTTGTTTGAAATGACACTGCCTGTGGATTCCTTCTGGACTGAACTGAATTGCAATTAGTTGGATATAATTTGGAGTTGCCCCCTTTACATTGCTATTGCTGTACATTGCTATGAGTTTTTTTTTTTTTTTTGTGTTTGTGTGTGAATTGGAGATTTACAAATAAATGTAATCAAAAGTAAATTGAATACAGTAGTCCGTTGATACTTTGTGGTTTGACTTCCTTGGGCTCTCCCATTTGTTGTTTTTCATCTTAAGATTGTACATGACACACGATTGTCAATTTTAATATTACTCATGTGAGCACGGGATAAAAAGTTAACAGGAGCGGGAACCAACCAGTTGGACAAAAAAAAAACAAAAACAAAAAAAAAAACAAATACTTCAGACAGGCACCGCCATTTTGTAGTTTTCTTTCAATAAGCCTACACCATAACACAAGTCTAAAGAACTACACTACCCAGAAGCCAGCAGTGCTGCCAGCCGCTGCTTTCTGCTGAAATTCAAAGAACATTAATGGAGGAAGCAAACACTAGCGCAGAAACTGATGTGTTAAAATGGATTTGCAATGCTAAGTCAGAAGGAATGATCTATTTATTATCACAGAACTGACTGGAAAATCACAAATAATTCTGAAGCTGAACTCATCCTTCAAGTAGTATCTTCACTGGTGAGTACCCATTTAAAATGCTGCAGTACTGTACAGTACATACACATGTTGTTAAAATTACGTAGGTTTATGAGTTTAAAACATTGCTAAGAACATCATAAGAGTGTGGGAAGGGTTTATAAAGCATTAAAAAATATATAAACACTAAAATAAATATGACATCCCCACTTCACAGATTTTCATTTATGGCGGGGGTGTCTGGAACGTAACCCCCGCGATAAATGAGGGACTACAGTACTTGGCAAAACTGGTACTTTCTAAAAATTTAATTCCTTTAAAGAGAAATTTGTAAAGGCCATGTAGTCTTGCAAAGACATGACACTGATCAAACTAGTTTCACAACATTAACTGATAAGTTATTCTCCTAAGCTGTCAACTGAAAGACAAACACCTGGACAATGTTTTCAGTTTTCATGATGACGAGCAGCTCAAAGTTCAGCCTGCTCCTCTGGGACTCTTGGTCTCCTTTAGGGCCCCGGTCTTTAGACTGAACCGATCTGGTTGTGGCTCAGATAAGGACTGCGAATGAGACAGGTTCACAGCACAAAGTACTCAAGTCTATCAACAGAGACTTCCATGTTTTATGAAACGACTGCACAACTGTCAAGGTCACAGGAGAACTCGTTTGTTTTTTTGTTTTATTCATCACGTGTGTAGCATCATGTAGACGAGCGGTCCTTGAACGGACGCGGCTCTGTTGCTTCTCGACTCTATCACTCCATCTTCATACTGGAGAAACAAGTGTATCGGTAGCAAGCCAGGAGGCCGTCGCATCTGATAAGCAGCTCTCTGTTCTCTGATGAGTGCACAGAGGTGCCAAGCATGGCTGCGGGGCAATGTGGCGCTCTTCCCTACGGGCAAAAAAACATATCTTGCGATCCCTAGCATGTCTTTGTCCTTGCATCTTCACCTTACTCTTCCTATCATGCAAACAAAAACACTCACGCACATAAACAACAGAAAGGTGGAAAAAATGAATAAAAATATTCCAACTTTGGGTCCAATCAAAGCTGAAAGCACCTGCAAGGATTTGAAGCACAGATGAGGACATTAGGGATTTATGGTATTCCTTAGTAGGAAAAAAAAAACAAAAAAACATGAGAGGTAAGAAAAGGCATACGTGTGCTATCAGACTTCACGGTCACACTCATGCATGTGGCTGACATGCAGAGAAAACAAAACAGCCGGGGAAGACAAAAGAACACAGAGAAGAAAGGGACGGATACTGGGGGAATCAAATGAATTCACTGGTGGAAGATGGTGGGAACCTGTGGAAGTGCTGCATCAGTACGATGGTCTAGATGTGCGTTTGTTTCATCCTTTGTTTATGCCTCTGAAAATATTTAACACTTTTAATAAAATGGGCTGTTGTGAAGCAAATTGTCAATAGTTAGTAACAAACAGCTGCAGTGAACACCCCCCGTCCACATAGGACAGTGCAGCTCTGGACAGTTAATATGTATCAGTGTGTGATTGTTCTGTTTCAGCTTGTCAGAGAGTTTTATTTTTTATAGCATCCCCAGTCATGGAACATTTTCACTGCTCGTTAAAATGGAAATGTGGTTAAATCGCCCTACATGGGGAGGAAAGATAATGACGAATGTTGACCTTTTTTTTTTTTTTTGTTTTGTATTTTTAGTTTTTTTCTTAGGTTTCAAATACATTCATTTGAGTGGGTGGAGAACGGAATGGCTGCTGGCCCTGCGCTAGGAACCAAAGTCTTCACGCACCTGCAAGAGAGAGAGGGGAAGGGAGAAAAAGCGACACAAATGCGCCCTATGAAAAGAACAGATTGGATCAACAGCTGGTGGAGGAGGAGGAAGGGAGGGAGGGAAGGAGGGAGGAAAGGCAAACCTTTTCACCAGGTCCTTGAAATACAAGCTGCAGGAAGCTAGAACATTTTGGTGGACTTCAAACTCTTTGCCTTCAACAATAATTTTCAGGTCTGTAAACTCTTTCTCTCTGCGCTGCTGGTTCAACTCCTTCAACATCTCTGTAGAAGAAGAAAAAGAAACAGACAATGCCACAAGTTGGGTTCAGAACTTTCTCTCTTTTTTTTTTTTTGTTTTCTCCAAAGATAAAAACATACATATCATTACACATGGACAAGGTGACAAAACTAACAAAAGGGCAGAGTGTAGAACATGATTCTGGACAGTTTCAAGAAAAGAAAAGTTCATTAAATTTAAGAGAAGATGCACGTATTTATGGAAACATTTCAGCAAAAAGCACAACGTGAGCAGAAGGAAGTGCATGTCAGAAGAATCAATATGTAATACTGCACAGAGGAATGTGAAACACTCAAAGGCAAGTGCATCAACTATGAAAGGAACAAATCATTGAGAAAATGCAATGCAACTTTGGCCAATGTACACAGGAGTGTTATAAAATAAAACATACATAATTGAACAAGTTTAAAAACCATCAAAAAGATGAAAACAGAGACTTGGTCAATGTGTTCTTCAGAAAAATAAATACATTTTTGGCCTCTCACTTGAGCCCAACTCAACGTAGAACTGACCTTCAGATGTTATCCCCTAATCCCAGCATCCTCTTCTTGCATGCTTTCAAATAACGTACCCATCAACACACACACATACACACATACACACTCGTCTTACGTTCTGAGAACACAAGTAAACCAGAACAACAAGGACGACAGTTTCTGTGAGAACACGCCATGTCCTGCTGAAGGCCACGGTGCACGGTGAATCTCGGCGTTAAGCCTGGCCTTACTGTAGCGTCGGGTCGGAGGAGCTTGTTTGTCTGCATCTTAATGAGGCACCATGAGGGGATGCTGAGGGAGGGAAGCAGCGGGAGGCTGGAAAACTTATTCTGCAGCTCAGGGAGGGAAATCCCATCCTGACGCTTTGTTAATCTCCTATCGAGAACGACAGCAAAAGAGCGCACCGAGGCTTCAGCAACAGCCTACAGTCAAGCCCCAAACGTGGAAAATCGTGATTTCAGGGAGAGACACCTGCCATAAAGGGCGTTAGGCATTAATGGAGCAGTTTGCCGAGCCACTGTAAACACCTTTTGCACAAAAATTAAATAAAATAAGATAAAGCAAAACCTGCATGAATTATGGGCAAAGAAAACATGCTGGGGGAGGAGCCACAGTTTGACAGATCAAATATTTCTGAATAAGGACGAAAATTCCTTTCCACAAGCTATGTCTAGCTTAAAGCTACTCACTACATCATTTAGATGGATCAAAATAAATTCAAAAAGCAATCACCTCTGCAGATGTTGAGGTCTACGGTGTCCTTAAAATGTGTTTGCCTATTAAAAACAACCAACGTAACTAAAAAAATAGATAAAAATGGCCATGTAGGAGCTTTATGGATGGAGAAGTCCAAAAGATTCTATGACCAGCAGACAGCCTATACTGTATATTTATTATTGTGTTTTCTTACTCATTCTCTTTTCTTTCATGTTTGGCAGCACATTCACGTTTATATTTCAACCTGAACATCATCTCTGAGATGCTTTTTGCACCAATTCTACCATGTTTGTTTACTACGCAGACCACGGGCAGCCTAATGTAGGTCAGTCACATGACTTGCTTTTAGCAGATTCAGCGGAGTGTTTTGTTTACCTCGCGTATGTACCTGCATCTCAGAATTTAATACCATAATATTTGCAGAACAACTGGCATAAACCCTTTCAAATTGCAGCATTTGTCTTTTATCCCATACTTCGCAATGTGCAACTTTTAACAAGGTGATCTGAGCGACGGCTGTGTGGTCTGTGGTGGTTCCGTAACGTCATGTTCAACAAGAAATGCGTTTACAAACAAATGCACACTTCATTTCGCCACTCGAAATGTAGAAAACTGATCAAACTGATTGTACCGGAGACAAACAAGTTTTTTTTTTTTTTTTTTGTGTGTGTGTTCATTCCAGACACAAAGCTGGGATTTAATTAACCTGGAATGACTCTCACGGTTCCATCCGGCTACAATATCCACTCATTTAGCTCCTTCCATGCTCCTGCCTGACAGAGAGCTCAGCTCTGAATGATTCCAGCAGCTGAAATTACACAATATAAAAGGCACACTACAAATAAGCTGCAATTTAGGAGCTGGCTTTGGGGTGGAAAAATATATTTTTCCGAGCAGAATATCTTTCAAAGGCTTCACACCGACAAAAAGTGACCTGGTTATTAAACACGGAGATAATGAGAGATGTGTTATTTATTTCTTTTGAACAGAATGTTTCTGGTGCTTTGATTGGACAGTTGGAGAAAGCTCTTGCAGCTAGTTTTTCATCATCTCTCGCTACATTCCAGTTGCCACCGTCAGCTGGTCCACTTTCTGATTGCTTTGTGGGCACGGCCTGTGAATAGAGGAAGCTCATGGTTTGGAGGCTGCATTAGTGGATTTCTAGCCAGCGCCATGGCTCTCACCTCCAATCTGCCACACCTCATACCATCAGTTCTCCCCAAGAAAAGAAAAAAGTGAAAGTGGAGGGGAAAGGGGGTGGGCGTGCAGAAAGCTTCCATGTGTCAGCAAACAATGGCCGCCTCCCTCGGAGCCATGCACACACAAACGCACACCTGAATGCACGACGGAGAAGCTAATTATGGCTTCATGAGGGAGGCGGGGCTTGTCTGTAAGAAGAACTCGTCGCCACCCATGACCGTGAAACTCCACGTGGCGTCCCCTTTCTGAGTGTTGGCGTGGAGTGAGGTGAAGCTCAGTGGAGCTGCGGCAGCTTTGAAACAAACATCTCAATACCCCCAGAAGAAGAAACTTTGGAGGACGGTGAAGCTCCGCATCATCCATTCACACCAGACAGATGTGACAGTGGTGGAATCGACGTACACAAGGCTCCTCCGTGGGGGGAGGGGGGCAGGATTACATGCCTGTGTGCAGGTTTTGAGTCTATGGTGGAAAACAAACACCAATGGTATGTTAGCACATTGTCCTGCCCCCTGAGTAACACCACCACCCTGCGACAGGCCTTTTGACTGGCTGACACGACACACGGGGGGGCACGAACACCACGCCAACTCTGCCGTTTAGCCTGGTAACCGTTCTCACGAACCTCTGTGACCAATCAGGCCTGCGGGTGAAACTTCAAGTAACCTATCAGCACTCAGCGAGCGTCCCTGCTGCGTGCTGCTTTCAGCCAGGCACTGATTGGCTACTGGTATGGGACAACTCAGCACGTGATTGGTTGGTGAACCCGCAGCCATTTTAGGGTTCTACATGTATTTTACATGTTCATGTGTAGGCCCACCATTTTACCTCAGCCAAAAACCATTATCCACAGTGGATTTCATAAAAACATTGTCTGATTTATTCTTTTAAATATAAGAATTTACAAACCCATTGGAGTGTTTTCACACTTGCTAAATTTTGTTTATAACAAAGGTTAACTATTGAGCAGGTATCTTTTTTTTTTTGTTTTGTTTGTTTAAAAAACTTGAAAGCCGTTCAAATAAGAATTAAGATTTTAAATAGTGGGAGATACATAAAATGGATAAAATTATAAAGTAAAGTTTGGATAGCTTTATGACAATGTCAAACTTCCTTATCTTCCTTTGAAATTATATTTTAATAAAACAAACGGACAGAGAGACCAGAACATAGAATAAACTAGCTGTAATATTTCGGATCATCTGGCTTACGTTTACCCTGGTTTTGTAGGAATGAAAAAAATAAAATCTATTTTTCCACAGGATAAGTAAGCATGTCTGTGTGAACAGAAGACATCATTCTGTGTTGCCCAGCAGAAAGGAAACTGACGGGTTCATTCTGACCCGTTGCCTCTCTTTTAAACTTTTAACAATCGATTCCCAGCAGCTCTTGCAGCTTAATTATCCAGAACAAACCATGCCAGCTGATCAATAAGTCAATGGACAACTCCACCGTAATGATTGTCTTCAGCTGGGGAGACAAAGAGACACAAGTCACCTTTTCTTCAACTCCACACTCATTTTAAACTCAAAAGCAGTAAAAAGAAAAATAAATAAACATAAAAAAAACGTGACAATACTGTATGTATTAAAAAAAAATAATAATAATTCATTCATTTATTTTTTGCATCAACCTTGAAAAAATAAAATAAAATAAAATAAAATTTCTGGATGACTAACATGAACAAAACTGGAGTGATTTTATATTTATTTATTATTTTATCTTTGGTCTCTTGACCCTAACATGATTTTGATTTATTAATTGCTTGAAAATAAATATAGTTTTAGTAATTTGTGTCATATTAATTGATTAGTTTAAATAAATTATTATTAACAATAATGATTTTTCTCCACATTGCTTATATGAAAAATGTCTGTAATTCCCCATTTACACATCGCTGTCCATTTTCATCTTGAAATTAAATTTTATTCAATTTAATTTAATTTGATTTTTTTTTTTTTTTTTTGCTTTATCTTAAAAGCAGCAGCAGAAACATTTATGCTGGACAGATTTAGCTTTGGGACAGCTTTTATGTAGAAGATCCAAATGTTGTTTGTTGTGTTAAAGTCTTTGATAAAAAGGGATGATTAAGAATTTGACTTTAAAAGAGGAACAGAGCAAAGTAAGAACACTGGGCCAAGAGCACAGCTCAGAATGCTTTCTCAATGAGGCTTTTCCCAAGTAAAACAAATAAATAAAAGTAAATAAAAAAGGACGAGAAGTCGTAGAAGAAGACTAAAAACACTTTTGCAGTGTGACAGAAGGCTTTTAAAGTGCTGTCCCCTAAATGGAGCTGAATTCCACGTGGGAGTCATGTAAAGTGGAACGATAACTAATAAATACATAAATAAATAAATAAGTAATTAGATATGAATTATAGAGGCAATAAGTTTTTTTATTGCTGCTGTGTCTCACACACAAAACAAATGAAAACAGTTAGTTGATGTTCAGATGAAGCTTTGTTTCTCCTAAAACAAACAAACAAACAAACAAAAAAAACAGTTTTATATTGTAAAACTTTATATTTTAAAACTGTTTTTCTTACAGAACATTGCTCTTAAACAGATTTAGCTTTTAAAGCTGCAGAAGAGTTGACTAACAAATAGATTCAAGTTGAATGATTTCTTCACAAGAATGAAAACTAAACAAGTCCCTCTAAAGGCTGTGGGCACTAAAATATGTCACGAAAAAAAAAAAATTTTTTTTTTCGTTCAGAGGATGCACTTTAAATAATTATTCCAACATAAACCAGACCGACAGTCAATGTATTATTCTTTAAAGCATTAAGGTTTTTACAGATTCAATTCAATTCAGTTTATTTAAACAGCACCAAGTCACAACACAAGTCGTCTCAGGACACTGAACAGAAACATTCATTTACAGTATATAAAATAATAATTTAACATTATTTATCTGAGGAGCAGACTGCTTTGAATTTAACTTCATCACAGAACTCATAAGAAACAGACGAGCAGCAAACTTAGGCTGTCCAAATAGGAATTTCAAAGATGTATACTGGTACATAAAAAAATAAAATAAAGTTGCATAAAATTTACTGTTTCTTTCTCAACACTAATGGGCTTAAAAGTAGCATTTAAATCCTTTTTTTTTTTTTTTTTTTTTTTTTGTAAAATTTTAAAAAAAAAAATAATATTTTTTTGCAAAAAACAAAAAAGGTTTATTTTTTATTTATTTAATTATTAATTATTTTTGTAAAACACTGTTAAAAAATTAAGCTGCTAGTAAATGTTGAATACACTAGTACATTAATTTAAATAGGTAAACAGAATGCTGGGATTTAAAAAAAATGTATAAAAACATAATTTGAATCCTTGCCTATTTGTTTTAAAATATATATTTTTAAAATGTTCTTGGTAAATTTTAATTACATTTTAGAATTACACAAATTTATGCATTTTTTTTTTTTGATAAATAAAACTGTTCTCCTTACGAGCCCAATTATATTTAACGTCTAAAAAAAAAAAAAAAAAAAAAAAAAAAAATCTAACAAAAACATATTCTCTAAAAATAATAATAATAAAAAAATCAGACTTTAAACTAAAATTAGTCTCTAATCAAAATCTTTGTTTACATCCAATAAAATATGCTCTTATCTTTGACTTAATAAAGCTTTGACGCCCCCCCCCCCCCATGATATGTCAGGCTGCTTTGAAACTAACAGACTGTCATTAGTAGTAAGATTAAGTAAAAAAAAATAAATAAATAATAAAAGTAAACAGCTAAAGAAACTAAAATCAACACCAACAACATATATATCTTTTTACTCCACCATCAAAGGCATCTTGATGGCTAAATGTGAGCCTTCAGCAGGTGCACCATCAGCACCACCGCTCCACTCATGCAGATGCCATCTGCTGCAACAAACTGAGCTTCCACGTGGATAAAAGCCATCAGATCTCGTGTACGACCCAATTTAACGTGGGTCTCTTCTTTCAGTGCGCCATTACTCTGAACAGCCTCGACAACGTACCTCTAACAATCATAGCCACATTCATTGCTGGAGACTTCTCCACAGTCTACTCCCAGCAAAACAGCTCGTGCACATCATCAGAAATCCTCAAGACCCTTGAGTCTCTAGCTGTCCTGATTTTAGTCGGAAAGTGTGCCTGGGAGAATAGTCCATGATGAAGGCACCCCCCCCCCCCAACCCCACCCACCACCACTTTCCTTATTTTTTTCCACCCTTGCTTAAATCTTCTGTGCTGCTCTGCTGGAGCCTGAGCGCCGCTGTCATCTAGCTCGGACTGAACCACAGGGAGCAGAGAGAGAGGGAACCGGTGGCCCTCAAAGACACCGCCTGGCCCTTTCTTTCCTTCTACAATAGGAATAATGTTTAAAAAAAAACTGGATTATAAAAAAAAAAATAAAAGCTCAGTGTCGTTGCCATCACTGTGCACTCAACCCTCACTGAGCATCCTCCAGTGGAAGGGTCAGACAACACAAACAAACAACTGGCAACACCGACACTGAGTTAAAGCAAGTACAAGCGTAGAAGAGGATAAACAAAGTGTTCCTCAGAGCGTCGTGCAGCCCGCTGCAAGGCTGCCACAGGATGTCATGCAATGTGCACTGAAGGGTTGGGGGTGCCTCTGGTCCCAGCTGGTGCCCATGCTTGCTCATTAGGCAGGTAGGGGGTTAGAGCATCTGACAAGCGGCCATAGTCAAGTTTTAACAAGACGATCCTCCTGTGGATAGCAAACAAGAGCACCGTCATGGTCCTTCCTGCCTGCAGGCGCTGCAGTGTCCGCTCGGAGTTTGGAAGGACGGAAACACTTTGAACTCCTCGCATGTATACGAGAGAGGAGCCGAGTAGGAATGTGAGCTGCGAGCATACTTTTAGGGGTCCCGAGCAGATTTGATTACAACTCACGGGAGGTTAAATTTCACAGGAGATAGCTGAAAAGAAAATCCTCCCTGGCTGATGCAGCTATTACAGCTGCAAGAGAAGATTGAACTGCTCATCAGCGGAAAGTACAGTAATGAAGTACTTGTTCTTAGTTACATCCCACCACTGCTACTCATAATGCAAACAAAATATTTCAAGTAGCATGGTTTCAAGTGGTATGGAACTTAAACGTGTCCTTACAGGTTGTCATTGTTAAACTGAATCTGACTACATACTTCAAAATTTAAGATTCAAAAATTTGTGGTACATGAGGTGGAATGAAACTATGTACATAGGGTACCAGTTACATCCAACTAAAATAATAATAGTAAAGAAAAACTGTACTAAAATCTTAAGAGATCTTACAATATTAAGATCTCTTAAGATCTCACTCAAGATACCAAATGAACTAACAATAGAAAAAAAATCAGTTGTTTTTACGCAGATAAACTCTGTAAAAGAGAAGATGGGAGATGGTGTCTAGGACCAAGACAAACTACAGTCCATTTATAAATTGACCTTAAACATTAACTTTGTCTCTATTGGCTATTTTTACCGTGACAGGAGAGCAGCAACAAGAATAAAAGGTGAACAAACTAATGAAGTCAAAGTCCGTAACTGTGCTTCGACAACTCTGAGTTGTTTCACAGTCTCATTCAAACTTTTAAATGAGATATATTAATTAAAAAAGTGCTTTTAACATGCCGGTAACATATTCTTTTTTATTATTTTTATTTTTTATAAATATGACTACAATCTTTATATTATAATGTTCCGTAGCAGGAAGTGACGCCAAGTGGAAGCCCCTTTGTGTGAACAGAGCATTGTTACAATGATCAACAACACAGATAAAACCAATAAATGGTTCATTTTTGATGATGAGGAGGAGGCAGATGTGTTCTGCTTTGCGTTTGTCCACTAACTGAGGTGTGCACTGAGGATTACTGAAAGTCACTTGAAGAAGGAGGTTGCAGAAACACTAAATGCAAACGGGTGTCAAAAACAAACACCCAGCTACTAACTGAATACATTTTATGTAAACTATCTTTCTTTCTGTCAAAAAACAAACTGTAAAGTGCATTGTTTGTTTTTTCTCTGACAGATGTATTTACATGTAAAAAGGAGCCGTTTGTTTCCCTCCATCAGTCTGGAAATAGAATAAATTATGCATCGAGTTGAAGCAACATGGAGCTTTTTTTAGGTGGAATGTTCTCCAGAGCTTATGATAAACAGATGGGTTCTGATAAATGAGTTGATGAGAACACTGATTTATCATTCTCTTTGTAACAATTAGTGGCACTATAACTTCTAAAGTTTTCAAATTCTAACATATGGCTCAGTAAGGCCTTGTTAAAGGTGCCCGTGCGTTGCTACAAAAGCTAACAACACAGCAGAGAAAACACTGGTGTTTCTTTAGCTTATTTTGAGTCCCTATCAGAGAGAGACAAAGGAGAGTCAGAGTTTAAATTTCATGGTTTCACTAAACAAATACCAGGGAGTTCCCTATTTTAGATAATTCCCCTTTGATGTCACTTCCTGTTTCAATTTGGATGTGCCACGTTCAGAAGAAATGATGCCAGGTATGTGGCAAACTAGGTAAAGTTGTGTATCTTGTGCAAAATGTCCTAAATACTATGATGTCTTCTGTCACGTTTTGAAACATTTTAATTGTGTCAATATCAGCCACATAAATAGAAACACAACATATTAAGACGTTATTATAAAACAGGTTTAGTTTCTGTTTCTAGAAGACAAACGTAAACAAATGTGTGACTACAGATTATTTAGAAAAATGAAGGCTCAAAATAAGAACGTTGCAGTTGATGCATCAGAGTGGCTCAGTAAGACGTCCTTGAAATGAAGGCATCCATGTCCGGGTCCAACATGGCCACACCTCGGTGTTTCTGGTAAACATCAGCTAAATGCTGACTTCTATTTTACACCTAAAACTGGACACTTTTATACCAAATAAGTTCTTTTTAACTCATGTTGGGTAATTTACAGGTGATCTTCTTAGTCAGTGAATGCACTTAAAGCAAAAACTCTGCTCTTTTACAGTGAGGTGTTTGTGGAAAGGTTATGAACAATTAATATCTTACCTGCTGTAGATAGCTCTTTGAATGACCTCTGATGGGTCTGACAGAAGAGCTAACAGCTAATAGGACTAAGACCTAAATGGATTTATGCTGTCTTAAAACAACTTAAATTTATTTTTTTTCTTATATATATATATATATATACACAGTATATATATATATATTTTTTTTTTTTTTTTAAACAGCGGTTGATGCAAAAAACATTTTTAAAAGACATACTGTTGTCACTTTCACATTACAAAAAAAATAATAAAATGAATATTTTTGAAAATTTTAAATGGGACTTTGAAACGGCTCAGACAGTTGCATGGTTACTCTCGCAGACATATTGCGACATTCTGGCTAGATGTACTGCAGACTGCACTGGAAGTGCTACAGCTAGCTGCAGCTGCTTTTTACGCTTGCAAAAAAAAAATCTCAAATGTTAACATATATAACCATGCCATGAGAAATTGATATCTATGTTTATAAAACAGCATTTACGTGAACTGCAAAGATTGACACTGGAGTTGTTTAAAGAAAACAACCATCCACTTGGACAAGCTGTTAACTCATCGACCTCAGTAGAAATAAATGATATCCCTTCAAAATGTGATTGTATAAATGGTAAATTGACTGTACTTATAAAGCACCTGTCTATCTTATCAAGATATCAAAGCTCTTTAAAACACAATATGTGCCTTCATTTACACATTCATACAGCACTCTACTATATCTAGACAAAGAATAATCAGAGCTTTATCACATTCACCGATGGGACACACATTAGAGGCAATGAGGGGTTCAATGTCTTGCCCAGGGACACTTCAACATGTGACTGCAAAGTGGTGGAATCAAACCCCCAACTCTTGCATTGGAGGACGACTGCTCTAACCAGTCAGCCATAGCCGCCCCTGAAGAGCTATATAGTACAATATAAAATGTCGTACATGATAGCTACGTATATACGATAGGTAAGGCATTGTTTTAACCTTTCTGCAGAAGCTGACTTCAAAAGCTCTGAACTATCCCTTTAAGTTAAAGAGCTCTGTTTGTCCTTGATAACATCCAGCCCTTGTGTGGATAACAAATACACATTCAGAGCAGACGGTGGCGTCCAGGCTGAGCTGAACCACCTCCTGTCCATAAACGCATCCTAACGAACTTGCTCTGAAGAAATCAGTACAGTACCTGTTAAAGAGACAGGTTTGGCAACTTGCACCAATCAACAGTTTTCATGCATTCTTTTAAACTAGACACAAATAAATTTAAAACAATTTATTCAACAACACACATGGGAAGAATGTCCCTTAAAATAAAAATAAAAATAAAAAAAGTTGGAAAACAGCTTGATGCAAACCTGTAGGTCACCAAGTGAGTCATCTACAGAGCAGAGCTTCACCCATCATCTGACATGCTTTTATTTTTACCTACCTGCACACACACTCTGCCTCACACGGAGACAGCTGATGACAACTTTATATAAAAAAGGAACGGGTAAAGTTGCTCTAAATTGTCTTTTTTTAAAGTTTCCTAAGCAGGAAGAAGCTTGGTGTGCTTGACATGCACACCCACTAGTTTCACGCACAGAAACATGCAGCTCAGAGCTGTGTGCAGCTAGCCAGCATGTGCAGTGACACAAGTTAGCTGTCACTGAAGACAGCCAGCCAAGTTAAAGCTTAAAGACAAGTTCAGATTTAAAACTGGACACACAAACGAAAAGGAAAAGGTGCTGAGTGTCAGACATGTCACTTCTCTGTATTCTGGCCATCGCAGAAAGAAAATAGTCCATGACGTGTTCAGAAGCTCTGATGTTTCTGATACATTTAGTCAAAAATGTCCATTTTGACAGGAGATTAGTTCACAACATAAAGTGAGCAGGGCAGTGAGGTGTGGTGATGAGACATGAGGAACATGACATTAACAAATAATTAGGATATAATTACATAAATGAGTCATTTTTGACAAGTAGGAGGCAGACATGTTGCTCTTTGTTTTGTTTGTCCACTAACTGAGGTGTGCAGTGAAGATTATTGAAGACAGTCGCTTCAAGAAGAAAGTCTCAGAAACACTGAATACAAACAGGTGTCAAAAACATACACCCAGCTACTTACTGGATACATTCCATGTAAACTTTCTTTCTGTCAAAAACAAACTGTAAAGTGTTTTTTTTTTTTTTCTATCTGACAGATGTATTTACATTTAAAAAGGAGAAGTTTGCTTCCCTCCATTACTCTGTAAATAGAATAAATTATGCATCAAGTTGAGGCAACATGGAGCTTTATTTAGGTGGAACGTTCTCCAGAGCTTATGATAAACAGATGGGTTCAGATAAATGAGTTGATGAGAACACCAGTTTATCATTTCTTTAATCGTAACAATTAGTGGCATTATAACTTCTAAAGTTCTCAGATGACTCAGTAAGGCCTTGCTAAGGGTGCCCGTGCAGTAGCACTGAAGCACTTTTTCAACGTTACAGCCATTTTCCTGCTAAAGCTGATGCCACTGTGACCCGAAAGCAACAAATGATGGATGGATGGATGGATGGATGGATGGATGGATGGATGGATGGATGGATGGCCATTATCCTTCCATTTCTGTCAAAAGCTTTGGAAACAGCTAAAAACAGTAAAAGGTGTGGCTCATTTGGAAGTAATGTGCCATGTCTTCATATGGGGTAAACAACTCAAGCCCCGCCCCTTTTTGAAGCTTTACAGCTCAGGCAGGCTTTACAGAGACAATCAGAGTTTAAATGTGTCACACAAAGTTGGTCTTCACACATCTAAACTTGCACTTTGACATCTTAAGACTTTCTTGAGTGAACACCATTAAAGTTTTACGATTGTTAAATAATTTAACCACAGACTGTTTACTGTGGGGTTCTTCTTTGGGCTGCTCCCTTCTGCAGAGCTGGTCAATGTGAGGGAACTCGCACGAAAGGTTTGCTAATTGTTTTACACCAGACGTGCTTCCTTGCATTGAAACCTGTGGCCTTTGGTTTATGAGACCGCAGCACTGACCACCGATCCATCGTGGCACCCAAAGAATGTGTACTGCTAAGTGTGAATTTATACTTTTAGCTTTCAAAACATTATAAATAATATTTAAATTAATTAAATATTTGTTATACCATGACAGATTTTGCACATTGATTGTTTACAATTTACTTTTTATCTGCCTGGGTCATGAAAAGCCCCGTCAGAGAGTGAGACATGCTGGTTACCATAGATAATTGTTTTTCATTTACCCTTTATTTATCCAGGTAGTCTCATTGAGTCAAGATAACTCATTTTCAAGAGAGACCTGTTTTAGGGAGCAGCTGGTGGTTAAGGGCCTTGCTCAGGGGCCCAGGTGGGGAGAATGAGGGTGGAGACAGGTGTGGATTTTTCACCTTTTCCACCCACGTTTTTTGATGTTGTCGGTACCGGGGCTTGAACCGGCGACCTTCCGAGCACAGGCCCACCGTCTCTAACCTCTGCGCCACCCTACTGAGTGACTAGAGGCAGTTTTTTCTTTTTTGTTTTCGTTGCATTTCTTTAGTTTATAGTAGTCCCTCGCTACTTTGCAGTTAGTTTATCGTGGACTCTCTATTGCAGTTTTTTTTTTTTTTTTTTAAAAATAAGATTGGACAAGCCACCCAAATGGCTGATTGATGGATGAGCCGCACGATCGACATGCGTTTTTTTTTTACTTAAAATAAATTATTTTAAATTATTTAGCACCTGCTGCACATTTGTACAGCCCAGAGCTGCAGAAAAAGCTTCCTGCTGCAGCTGATCAGCTGTACACTGTGCAGAACGGAGAAGTGGGCGTGGCCAAGAGCGCTTGCAGGTGGCAAAGAGCAGAGGAGGCAGGGAGCTGATACGTGAATTTTAATAGAGGCACTGACACCAGTCAAAATCTCTTCTGGGATTATTTCACAGTAAACTTTAGGAAAAACAAGCCTGAAAGCCTTAAAAATGCCACATTATATCAAAGTTTAGCCAAATAAAAATGTGCAAACCTTGAACAGCTGTAATCCTATAAAGGCAGCGTGCTTTTCCTATGCATATCATGCCACGTGAAATTGCACATTTGTATCTCAAATTAGCGAAAACTCAGCTGAATCGCTACAGAGGACGTCAGTGTAAAGCTCGGATGTTGATCCTCTTTTCTGCAGACACACACACACACACACACACACAGATACTCAACTTTAGGCGAGACAATGGCGTGAAAAAATAATCCTAATTACGCTGGTGCTCGTGAGGAGTTTCTGCCGGGTGTAGATAACATACTGTCCGCTTGAAGGGGTTTGAATGGGACTGAGTGGGTGCACAACAATCCTTCTGCTTTAGTTATTGCTGGTACTCTTAAAGTGTCACTGGGAGGATGGGGACGCTGTCTAACGCTCCTCATAAACCCTGAGGGGAACACAGGGCTAATTTAGTCAAATGTCCTGCAAAAGTAAAGGACAAGGCCACTTGTTCCTCACCTTGAGAGGAGATGACTGAGCTGAACGTTCACCTGAGCGTGTTGCACGTTCAGCCGCACAGAGGAGCGAGAGCAAACAAACACGGGTCACCATTAATCATTTCAGCTGGATCACGTCTCCTCAGAGCGCTCACCGAGACCCAGAGTCGACTTAAACCACAGCATCGAGACAGCACCCGATTCAAAACTCGCCCCAGGCACTGACAGGTCTCCTGTCCACGGATCATCCACAGTCTGAGTTTTTAACTTGACTGGAACTTCTTCTTTTTTTTTTTTTTTTTTTTTTTTTTTTTTTTTTTTTTTTTTTAATTGGT
>JARVGQ010000210.1:10928653-10938950 GCA_031762355.1 Hypsolebias martinsi
CTGGAACTCCTCTGACTGATGATGCCCTCCGGATGGAGGGTGAAACGTTTCTATAAAAAAGAAACTGTCCAGATGACCCAACTGAGAATTATTGAATTTGGTACCTGGATGACTGAGCATGAACTTTGTTGCCTTTATATATTAAGGCGTTTTCAACCTTTCCCACACTCTTGCAATATTCTAAACAATGTTTCTAAACTCTAAAGCTCTAAAAAAGCACCCAATGTCATGATTTCAGCTCCCTGCCTTGGCTGCTCTCCCCACCTGCAAGCACTCAAGACAAGGTAGCCTTCAATTTAATACAATTTGATCAAATCATTATTTAGTTGTGAGTTTATTATTTTCAACCACCAAGTTGATGACCTAAAAGCAGAAAATAACTTTTGTTTTCTGAAATTCACGGGGCAAAAAATACAATTTGTCCAACTGCCAGAGGCAAATAAGCAATCTGTTTTTGTCTTCTTTTAACCAACTTGTATTGCTTTCTTTTACTTCTGAATGTCCTGCAGCCACCTCGCTGACAGAATCAACACTAAGGTGAAGAAATACAGCTGTTGAAGGTATAGCTGACAACTGCTGAAGCACTGATGGGGAAACAAATGCATGGAACACGTGAGGAAGGTGAGAAAATGATAAGGGGGGAGAATATGATACAAACCAAAGGGTGTAAGTAGGTGAGGGAAGAGGGTGGATGTGAGGATGATGAGGAACTAGGTATAAAAGACAGAGGAGTTGTAACGAGGACAGGAGGGAAAGACAGGTTGTGAAGACCAGGGGAAGATGAAGATGCGGTGCCCCCTTCAGCGTGGCGGGGAGCCGTGCGGCTGCTCCACGCCTGTGATTATGCATAAAGCAGCCAGGCTGTCAGGCTCCCGGTCCTCCGCCGCCACCGAGCTTTATCTTGAAATCCCAGTGATTAATGGAGGCGGCTCCGCGTTCTGCATGAAGTAGGTGGACGAGGAGCGATAAATCTTAATGAGCTATCTGCTGTCCTTATATTAACCGAGAGTGGGGGGACACAATGCAAGGGGCCACTGGCGGGGTGCCTCTCCTTTAAAATACGATAACGAGGGTGAGATAGAAGGAGGGCGTGTGGCTTTTCCTTCCTGTCGCTTCACATGATCCACTGCTGCTCACCTCCTGTTTTCCTGTTCGAGCTCGAGCTGCACTCCGTCTTAACGGATGCTCACCCCAGACAACGTTAAGATGGCGGAGTCAGGAGGCTCCTGGGCAACACGAGCACCTCGCACCTGCTGCCGTCCTGAAATTAGATGCTCGACTCAATGTCATTAATACACAAAGCCCCGTGTGGACTCGTAGACCAAGGTTACAGCATCGCACGTATTAATTTCAGAGAATTACCTGCACGTTTCAACCTCATTAATATTTTTTTTTTTTTTACGTTTTCCCAGAAGGTTGTGCGTATTCTCGTTTCCACTGGAGCAAATTAAGAAATGTCATCACACAAGCGCATTTTACATCCTGAGTTAAGCCTGTTTTTGATTCATAATAACCCCAGTTCTGCTTTAGCTAATCCTGATGTGGATAGCTTGAAGATAATCGTGCAACACAACACCGCAGTGATTCTAATTAATTTGCCCACTGCTTTGCACGCACGCTGATCTGAGTCAGCACGCTGGAAAGTAAAACTGGGGGAAAAAGTGAAAGAGCGCACATCTCTTACTTAGTTTGTATTCCTTTCTGTCAAAGCGCTGTTTTAATGTAGTCGTGATGATGTGCACTCCAGCAGAGTGGAGACAGAGACTGAGAGAAGGGGCAGAGAAAGGAAAGGCGAAGGTTTAATTAATGTGCTGGCTATGATTAATGGTCTCCATGTGGCTATCACAAACTGGTTGGGTTTTTAATAACTGGCCTGTCACGCTAGCAGTACGTTCCAGTGGTTAAATGAAAATAAATATTTACACATCGCTAATACTTTAAGCTGTAGGTGCACGTTTAGCGACCAGGATTGTATCTCCCTTTAAACAAACAGCACGAGTGCACAAAACCTGAAGACTTCTGCTGATTCGTCGATCGGTCGTGTCTTTGCTTTTGCATGCAGAGCCACGTGAGCGAGCAGAGTGGTGGCGGAGGCATTATGCTCAGCCCAAACATAAACAACCACAAATGTGTAATTAAAATCTAAGTGAGGCCAAAGTGTGAATAAGGCAGATAAGAGAGATGGAGCGGTCGCAGTGGAGCGAGGACGGGCTCCGCGCTGGATGGGAGGCCTTTGCCAATCTCGCCATGGCAAAGTAAAACTCTGATCTTAACTCAGCAAGACATCTTAATTGCATTCACTAGCAGCTCCACGGCAGCGCGGTCCCCAGATGAAGGTTGATGTGAGCTGACTGGAAGATGAACTTCCCGGGGCCAGGAGGAGGAGGAGGAGGAGGAGGCAGCGGCTGTGTGTGTGTGGACGACGACAACAACAGTGGACTCATATTGTGTTTGTGTCTAGAGGTGTGTGCGACTTTATGCATTATGTGAATCTTCCTATGTGTGTGTGTGTGTTTTAAGGGGCTGTGTCTGACAGAAAAGAGAGAAGTAGAAGGGCATTGAGATGGAATGAAGTGTTAAAAGGATGTTTGACATGACAAAAGAGGTGTGGAGCTGTGGCTCAGGAGTGCAGCAGGTGGCCCTGCAGATCAGTCTGTGACTCCCAAACTTCAATTTCTGCTCCTTAATTTTACTAGAATGGAGACAAAAAAACAGAAACACATTGCTTAACGTGACGCCTGATCACAACACAGCTACGAACAACAGCCTCAGTTCTCGCTTATGACGGCACTTTAGGGCCACGCTAAGAAAAAAATTTATAAAAAGCCTTAATATTACGAGAACAAAGTTGTACGACTCTTTTTGCAGCTTGTGTTTTGTTTTTCCCCCACGAGTCAGATCATGACACAACCTGTCAATCAATCCAGTAGGCGTGTCAGCAAATGACCAATCTGAAGCTAAATGAGCCGTAATATCATCCAAACTCTGACACGATAAAGCAGGTTTACTGCATTTTAACTGTGGTAAAATAAAGAATGTGGAGCATCTTGTTAAGTTATACTTTGGTATTGGTTTTACAAATAAGGAGATAACCTGTTAATCAGCATCAGATTATTATCAGTATCAGGACTTTGAACCTGTTTACGGTGGTACGCTCTGATGGGCTGCAGCGCAGCTCTGCAGGTAAGGAGCATTTAGCTTCGGATTAGTCATTTGCGGATATGCCTACTGGACTGATTGACAGGTTACATCGTGGATCCAACTCGTGGAAAAAAAATAAATAAATAAATGAGAGCTGTAAACAAAAGTCTTGTACGACTATTGTCATAATATCAAGACTTTGACTTTTTTCTCATAATACTGTGACTTTATTGACTACAACTTGAGTTGTTCAATTAGCTTTGTAGAGAAATAGTAGAGTGCTGTATGAACGAGTAAATGAGGGCACAGATTGTGTAAAGAGCTTTGAGTGTCTTGATAAGATAGAAAGGTGCTAGATAAGTACAGTCCATTTAACATTTACCATTTATTCTTGTAATTTTATGGCTTTATTTTTTTTTTTCCTTAGCGTGGCCGTAAAGCTCCGTCGTACTCGTTCCACGCCGAGCTCGGAGAATATGCTCAAAACCACCATCAGATGCAGATCTGCAGGAATAAAGAGTTGGGTTTGAAATGAAAATTCGTTTTCAGCCGTGAGCTGCCTGTAAATTGTGTTCAGCCACATTTGCAATGAGCGAATTCATCCCTGCTGAGCTGGAAACTAGCTTCCCTTGGCTGATATTCATCAGTGCAACCATCGATTTTAATGACTCGGTCAATAGACACACACCACCTCCACTCTCAGCATCTTCCTCTCTTTATCTTCATCAGCTTCAACCTCCCTATCTCCTCTCATCTCACCTCCTCCTGTGCACGGCCCTCTTGTTCTTATTTTTCTTTCTTTTTTCCTTTTAAGGCGTCCTCCTCTTAAACAACAACGGCGTCAGTCATTTTGAATTCCCACATTTCTGCAAATGCGGGATCGCTCGTGGCGGCTGCAGATGTTAGACAAAGAATCTTGGTGAGAATATGTTTTTATTGAGATAAGAATCAACGTTTGAGGGAAAAACAAACAGAAGACAATAAACAGGAAAGCAGGGGGAGCGAGCGGCGGTGAGAAAATTAACCCGTGAGAAGGAGTTTGATTTGTGCAGACATGACAGGCAGGTATTATGAAAAGCCCCGCTGTGGATGGAGAAACCAGGTAGGCAGATCGCAGCCAGGTGACTGGAGGATCGCAGTAGGTGATGAAGTTAAAGCTGCCTTCCAGCAGCTCTGTGCAAACCCACACGCACACGCATGCTCACACACACCACACATGGCAACTGCATTCACAAACACACACTTAATATATACTGCAAACAGAGAAATAGGTAGACAGACACACAGACGGACACAACGAGAAGTGAAGCGTGCACTTTCTGATGTACCCACTGATACAGAGCAAAGACAAATTGCTCCCGTTGAAGGCAAAACCAAATCAAACGTAAACTGTGATTTCTGTCACCGTGGCATTTTGGCTTTAAGGCTGACAGTCTGACAAAACATCCACCCAGTCACACCCAGGAAGTTAGGCACGCATGTAGCCACACACACACGGCCTGTTTGTGAGGCTGAATTAAAGAAAAAGAGCTCCCCCTCACTCCCCGGAGCTCCGGGCCATTACCATAAAAAAGTCACTAAAGCATCTCGACCCGTCAGTGCTTTTACCAGCGTTCTGTCAGCGAGAACTTTTGTTTTGCAAACTTCTGCTCAATGACCGCTTCTGAAAGTCACCAGGTGTGAGGTGCTGGTCAACATAACGCAACATATCCTCATCCCAAATGCCTCCTCGCTGCTTTCTGGTCAAGAACCCCTTTGAGTCTGAATTTAAACATAATGAGAATGGCTTCATGGCCAGAGAAGCTCTTTTTACACTGTTCACAACAAAGACCACAATTTATAGCTTTACATTTGATGGTTTTTGTGCTCTTCTGTTCTTCTACATTGGTACCACTGGACACGAGGACTGATTTTCAAATATTTGCCATGTAGATACAATATGCAAATTCAAAGAATTAATGTAAAGCCCCTTTAAATAAATTAAAAAAACAACAACCCAACTGTGTGGATACAGTTACTTTAACATCAAAATCATGAAGTGAGCAGCGGTCCTAAATCTTAAAGTGGCAGCTGAAATGAGCTCAAAGACTGAATTCTCAGCTTTTAAACAGCTGTTTAAAATCAAACCCGTAGTGACACGCAAGTTGCTTCCTTATGGTGCTTTTCTGGGTAAGCAACACCCACCCAAGCCCACGCTCTCTCTATTACACAAAGGAAAAATAGAAGAAAAAGAAAAACTACTTGGGAGAATCTCAGCATTTTTTTCTGCCACTGTAGTTTATTTTGAAAGGATTTTGAAGCAGAAACTATGTTCATGAGTGAGCTCAGCTTTTCTGGGATAACATGTGCGTCCTCTTCCATGTTGATCAGGGCTTAATTTGAGCTGGATCCTGCCGGAACAGGATCTGGGAACGCTCTTATTTTGACAGGGTGTGTTCCGGTAACTGTTTGGTTGGATCTAGTAACTCTCAGGCTTAATAATAATACAGTTATGAACAATGATGACTGCCTTAAACGATTAAAACTTATATTGGATATGTACACTGAAAATAATTACATAAACACTCATTTTAAACACAACAGCCACTTAAGAGTGAGTGTCAGCTGAGCTAACCAGACATGGGCAGGAGTCCAAAGGCAGCCACCATGAACAGACATAGAAGGCAACTGGAGGTTTCACATGTGGAGTCGGAAAAACAATGAGCAGGGACAGTGTCGGGCTCTGAACTGGGGGGTGCTTGACAGAAGTGGAGTGTTTACAAATGTAGGTAAACATAGATGTTTAACAACACGCTAAAATACACCAAAATGCAGGGAAATCACATCTACTTTATTCAAACTTTTCAGGGGGAAACCACTAGACACCCCCCACCGCCAGCCCACCCACTTTTTGCGTTCCGGTATGGATCGGTTTACAAATTAAGCCCTGATGTTGATCCATTGGGCTGGTGAACAAGACAGAATATAAAAATTCCCAGCCTGCAGGCTTAGCAGCAGCTCAACTCTCTACCTGACGTTTCTTTCAGCACAGGTTTTTTTCAGCTGCAGGACTTGAGGTGAGTAAACATGAATTCATTACAAGTCTCAACTGTGTGGATGCAGTCACTTCAAAATCAAAATCATGAAACAAGCAGCGGTCCTGAATCTTAAAGAGGTGCTCTCAAGGACTGCTTTCTCAGCTTTAAACAGTTGTTTAAAACCACTAAAAATACTTCAACGAAAAGGGTAGCTGCTAGACGGACAGTGGCTGGGCAGACTGGTGGGAGTTTGGCTTAGATATTTAAAGAAAAATCAAATAAATGCCAACAAATCTGACGAGTTTTTTGCTTAAAATGACATCACCACTTACGTCGATACAGAAAAAATACAGCTTCTGCTTCAAAATGCACAGTTAAATGCATACTATGAAAAACATATGTGTGTTAATTCCCTCCTTGCTATAGCAACAATTTCCACAACTCTTGCATCATCAGCCTGAAAGACTAAACGCCTTAAACTGACACCTTAGCTGTACTTTGTGGCGTAAACCCTAAAATCATTAGGGTTTCTGATCAACGGTGATGAGTTAGGACTGAAAACGTGAATATCCACAGATATCCCTGCTACTGTTAAATGCTTAAACACCAACAAGAGCCTGAAGGCTTGCAAGGCTTTGAAGAGAAGGACAGAAAAACTTAAAGAGAACATTAGAGCAAGACAGTTACTGCAGGCCAGAACGGTCTGGGTGGCGTTATCGTGATTACAGAAGAAAAGTATTTATGTCCGCAACGCAGTCGACTGAAAGAGATCTTATCACTAGTTTGCTGATTACCATTTAACCCATTCCTGCAAGACCCAAGTCTATCCAATACCAATCACGATTATTCCTGTATAACTGATGTTTAAAAATATTTTCATCCAATCAAACTTAATGTGTCTTTGACCACAAAGATAAATATGCTCTGACTTGTAAATGGATCGTAAGTATTAACGACGAAGGTAAAAAAGTTTGGATTCAACCGGACAAAGCAGATGAGCCAATCTAATTTTCCACTTTCCTTTCTACCTTCAGTCTCATTTCGAGGTAACACAGCCAGCCCACCCCTAACTAAAATAATTGCTTTCCCCCCCTCTTCCCAATCTACAAGTTCATTTGGAGCCATTTTATTGATCAGAATGAGTCAGGTAAAAGAAAACAATCTAAGCCGAAATTAAAAGCTTCATTAAATGTGAAAATTGGTCGGGGAATTGCGAACATCTGTTTCGAGCGTGCAGCCTGCGTCATAAACTGCAAGGTTAAAGCAAACAATTTATGGCTCTGCAGACTCAGGTGTGAGAAGGAGCTGTGAAGCAACTTCACAAACACAGCGCAAGTCAACAAGGCGTCAAATGATTGTAAGGGAGATGTGAGGACAGGGGTTGAAAGCTCTTCCCGTCTCGTGTTTAGTGCGACTTGTGTGCATTGCAGCTTGGTGCGGCGAAAAGATTAACCTGACACAGTGGAAAGCAATTTCAGAGCACAGTATTACAGATGTTGCTGTGGTATAGGAGTTTAGAATCAGAAGAATGGTTCGTAGGAGGCATGACTGGCTTTACGTTATACCCATCTCTTATTTTTCAGGTGCATGGTTCTCGGTGACCTTGGAGCAGCTTTGAGGTGAATTGGTTTCTGGTTGCAAACTGCATCTCAACAACTTCTTGCTTGGATGTTTAAAGCCTTTTTTATGAGGGCTGGCATCCAAAATTGCTCTGGTTTAAAGACAGAGGGCAGAGGCCCATGTGTTTCATTCCAGCAAAGCCCCACAGAAGGGAAAGGTCACCAGCGATAAAGCTATGAGGACATTGATTTGGTAGCAAACAATGTTCAAGCTTGGATTCTCTTTTAAGCTCGGGACCAAACGAATCTGCTTTGATTTGTCCCTGAAAGGCATGCAGTATATAGTGATTTTATTTTAAAACACACAACAAAAACAATACCTTGCTGTTGCAGAAAGCACCAAAGACTATCTGCTTACCTTTGGGGTGTCCCGGGTCACTGAACTCGTACTTCCCACTCCCGACTGTCCGCAGCATTTGCAACCCGTTGGGACCGTCCTGATTGTCTGCAGCAGTAGGCTGGGCATGCACCAGTGCTGCCTGTCCGTTGGTGAGGGGCAGAGCGGGGGGCTGGAGGAGGCTGGAGTGAGAGGTCAGGTGGCCATTGCCCATGATGCTGTGAGGGTTCGGATGAACCACCTGGTTGGCTTGGGCAGCGAGGGCGGACGGTGTAACCGCTGGCTGGGCCGACACGTAGGGAGGCTGGCTGGGCAGGCTCAGCACCATGGAGTGCGGCTGCTGAGTGGACTGTGGCGTGAGCTGGAAGTGGGGGGTCATGAGGGGATGCTGCGGGGCCACCGGCGCCTGGATGGATGGAGTCACTCCTATGATGGGTGACTGAGCTGTGACACTGTGGCTGAACGATGGAGGTTGAGGGAGGGTGTAGGTGTGGGGCAGGAGACTTGGCTGGCTGACAGCTGCGACCGGTGTGGCCCAGTTCGGTCCTGATTAACACACAAAAGTAATAAGTGAAAAGATGAAACGGTCCATCAGTCGTTGTGCCGTTCTATCAGTTTAACAAATGCTTTTAATTTAACCAATAGAAACCTTTGACTTAATTTCCACTGAAAATCAATGTTTTGTAGAACAGAATGTCCATTTATTGTAAGATATGTTAAATTTTATATATTCTGAATATATATAAAATTGCATTACAAGGGAGTTAATAAATTATTTGAGTTAGATTTTCTATAATGAATTGGAAATACAATATTTTTAAATTAACACACCTAAAATTAAATTGTTTTATTTCATGTAAACACACAGATTTACTTTTTTTATTTTTTATTTTTTTATTTTTTATTTTTTTTTAAGTGTGTAAGAATTTTTATGGCATGAATGTGAAAAAAGTTATTTAACTTGCTGTGTTTGTAGTACCATGTCTCACTGACATATCACATTTCTGTTTTATGGTAAAATGTTAATTAGAAGGTGACTGCTGGGATGCAGTTTCTCTAAATCTAATTTAGTGATTTTCTTTTGATCCTACTTATGTACAAGATTTTTTTTTGTGAGAAAACGTGTAGCTTAATTTATTTATCATTTGTCCAACGTACATATTTTGTTCCACTTTTCAAAAGCTGACATTTCTTTTAGAAATATTTTAGAAATATTTGAGTTTCAGCCAAACAAACACTTCAGTAACCTTGAAACTGCACAATACTCTGAAAGTTATTAAGAAACTTTAGAACTGATGTTCAAGATAAAAACAAAGCAAAGTAATATTAAAGAAAAACAATTTATTGTTATGCTTTAACCTATTACAAATGCTCACAGCTGTCAAACACCTAAAAAAAAAAGTGTATTAAGCTAACCTGGAATTTGTTGACAAAAGAATTATGTCCATGTAGAAAAAAAGATTCATACTGCAAATGTTTGTATTCATTGAAGGAATGCTCATCACCCACTGCCTTGCACGATAAGGTGAGAGACACCCTGGACAGGTCTCCAGTCCATCACAGGGACACAGAGACAAACAACAATTCACTCTCTCACTCACACCTAGGGACAATTTAGAGTTACAGTCAGTCTAACATGCATGTTTTTGGTCTGTGGGAGGAAACTGGAGTACCGGAGAAAACCCACGCATGTACGGAGAGAACATGCAAACTCCACCCAGAAAGGTCCCCAGACGGGATTTGAACTGATGACCTTCCTGCTGAGAGGAGGCAGCTCTAACAAATTATTATTATCATTAGAACTTTAATCCGTGTATTAACACCATAAATTATTATCTTTAGAACTTTAATACATGTATTAACACCATACATTATTATTATCATTAGAACTTTAAACCATATATTAACACCATCAGTTATTATTATCATTAGAACTTTAATCCATTTATTAACATTATGAATTATTATTATCATTTGAACTTTAATCCATGTATTAACACCATAAATTATTATTATCATCCATCCATCCATCCATTTTCTTCCGCTTATCCGGGGTTGGGTCGCGGGGGTAGTTGCCTAAGTAGGGAGGCCCAGACTTCCCTCTCACCAGCCACTTGGGCCAGCTCCTGCGGGGGAATCCCAAGGCGTTCCCAGGCCAGCCGAGAAACATAGTCCCTCCAGCG
>JARVGQ010000210.1:11022603-11037189 GCA_031762355.1 Hypsolebias martinsi
GTGGCTCAACGAGGCTAGCCTGTATAAATAAAGGTTGAATGAATGAATGAATTCACAACACAGAATCCAAGGGCTACTCAATGTGCAAGATCTTTGCTTTAATCTTTAGCAATAACTGTTGGAGCCAAATCTGTTATGTTGTTGGTAAAATATTGCAGAACTATCAGTTGGATTTTATTGAAACGTTGAGTAATGCATTACAGGATGCACATATACAATTGATTAACTTTTGAAGTCAATCCAATTCAAGATGGCTGCTACAGCTAATCAAAATTAGCATCACAAAAATTGCTACAAGTCAGTTTTACAGCCACTGAGCTACTTTTTTAATGTAGCTAAGCGTCAGTCACAACACGTGACATTGCATGGGATTGTATATATTTTATTGCAAATTTGACTAAAACTGCTACAACTCAGTCATTTCTGAACATGTGATGATCTTAATCTAAACCTCCATCATGAAAGGTGGTGGGCAATATGCTTTCCTTTAAGAAATGCTAGGCCTTTAATTGCAATTTATAACCTCCAACCACCCCCCCCCCAATCCTGGCACTCTCACTCTTTCTAATACAAGGTCTGACTCTGTGCAAACATCGGGAGCCGATCCGTGGCAACTGAAAGCTGTGGGAAACACTCTCACGCTCTCTGCAATAACCTTTCTCCCTCTCCAAAGTAACCCCTTTTAATAACCTCAAATTTTCCAGCAGGCTAACCTTGCATTATCTCGAAAAAATATGTACAGGCAGAGTAACAAGGTGCTAGGTCAGTGGAACAATGGCAGCGCTAGTGCCAGGTAATATTCTCCTTATCTCCAGAGCACCACACCACAGCTGGGAAATAAAAGGCCGGCGAGGAAAATCCCAACATATAAAGCATGGGGAGGGAAAATACGAGACGGGACATTATCCCCACAAAAGACCAAACCGATGTGATCGCTTTGATATGTCTGTACAATTTCTCTCTCATTTTGGACATATATAAATCAATCGTTGTTTTACCAATCTGCACAGACATGTCAGTGTCCATTTGCTGTGCTCTCTGTGGTGCAAGCTGTGATTTACTGAAAAGCCAACGAGTGTTGTCTTCCTGTAAAACTCCGAGCACATGGGAGAACAAATCAATACATCTGATTATGCAGAAGCGGAATTGATCCGAGTTTGCATGTTCTCACTCGGGAGAGCTTGGCAAAGAGGCTGCAAAAAACGGAGTGGACCAAAGAAAGTACGCCCTATTTACACAGAAGATCTCAGCCACTCTAAATGGAAATGGGAAGATGAAGAACTCTATGTCTGTTAGCAAAATATCTCATGAATCTCTGGATGAATTTTAATGAAACTCGGAAAAAAAAAATCACTGAATGTACCTCTGCAATTGCTTACATTTTGGAGTCAGCTGGATTCAAGATGGCCACCACAGTGAAGTTATCCCAAGCAAGCACAAAAAGGCTATAATTCAGCTAATTTTAAAGCTATTGTTTTAAAATGTGGTGTGGTAGTAGCTGAGAGTAGGGATGCCCCGATCAGGTTTTTTCTGCTGATCACCGATACCGATCACCCATGCTGCCGATCACAGATACCGATCACGTGCATCGGCTGTAAAGTTTTTGATTTAGTTAAGATGAGTGCTACTTGCTATGTGAGCTGAAAATTAGGAGCCATAAAATCATCTTAACTTGAACAAAAACATTTTATTTACTTTGTCAAGACAAAAAATTAAGGGTGCACTGATTGACGTTTTCTGGCCGATCACCAATTTCTAAAAAAGTCTGGCCTGCCGATTCCGAATTTGACACTGTCAGGTGTTATAAGGTCACAATGCACCTTCGGTTTTCCAATATTGTTTTAATGAAAAACATACCCTCAAACAATATCCTAGAAACAATGCAAACTTGTTTTAACTGGCCATGAGGTAGTAGTTTGAAATATAAATAAGTTCAGACAATTGCAGTTAAAACTAAGAAGAAGAAAAAAATCTGTAAAATCTGTTTCTCGTGCAAGTATCGGCCGATTTCCGATTTCCCAAAATCAGTCCGATTTATTGGTGCACCCCTACAAAAAATACAGAAGTCTTGCAGGTATAATACAGCAACTATTCAGTCAAAAGGACAATTGAAAAAAATGTACCTGCCATCAGTAACAGAATCTTTAACAAACTGAAAACATTGAGGCTCTCAACAGGCTAAATGGTGCAGAAAGTCAAATAAATCTCAAAACCTTGCTTAGATAAATTTACCACCAGACCTCTGCAGGCTGCAAAGGTGATCGGTTTTTGTGATCGGCACTGAAAGGCATTGAACGGTATTGGCTGATCACATACTTTTTAACTGAAATCAGTCGATCATGATCGGTGGCCGATTGATCGGAACATCTCTAGTTGAGAGTTTCCCAGCACATATTTAAACCGCTAACGGGTCGAGCAAGACCATTGTTGAAAACCTTGGAATACAAAGAAGCAAGAAAAATGCACTCTGCAAAGGAATGCAAATTTTTTTATATAATGTTCCATCTCCTAACCAGATGTCACAGATTTGCACTGATACTGAACATAACCCCGAGTCGCTCCAAGTGCCTTGCATCAACGATAAATGCTGTTGTTTTTGTGTTTAGGAGGCTCTCGCATTACCATTCCTCACATTCTACCACTCACTTACCCAGATGGCATTTTCAGAACCGTGGCTCTACATTTCAATATGTGCACAATCCTCTAAGTGAATTCCTGTCATCTTTGCGCTGCGCACGCGAATATGCGCTGGGTAACCGGAGACTGGCGACTGATCCCTGCAGAGCGAGTGTCACCCTAAACAAATCCCACTGCGTTTACGGCGAACAGAAGGGTTTAAGCTGCTAATTACAAAGTCTTAAAATTCCCTTCACAGCTCAGTTTCAGTGCGTGTTTGTGGGGTTAGGAATGAGAAGGCGATAAGAGAAATCTCGCTCCCGATGCTGCCTGTGGAAACCAGCACCCAACACACACCTGTGGGCTCCGCCACACTGGATAAACACTTAAATACTTCACATCTCCAATGACACTCTGCTTCGCCCTGCATCGCTCCAGGGTGGAAAGATGGTGCCAGTGAAGATTTGCCCATTTCCTTTCACGTTCAGTGAAGCCACAAGCAGGAGTGGACAAGGAGAAGGCCTTTCAGAGGGGGAGGTGATAGCCTTTGCTGAGTGGTGCACAAGTTAAGTCAATCTACGAGCCGGTTTGTAAAAAAAATAAAATAACACTACGACAGTGTTCCAGTCATACCCTGCAGCAATGAATGTGCTTCTTGGGCTTCTGCAACCCTGTCAGTATGTTGATAATTTTACCTGGAGGTGTTCCCCCATGACAAATGCTGTTTTCTTACTCTGGCTAAAATAAAAGCTGATGACTGAAAACTGCTCCCCGAGAGATCAAGAACAAAACATATTATTTTAATTACTAATCCTCCGACAGGCCGGCTCAAAAGACAAAGCCTCCGGTTTCCAGCGTGAGCAAAGGTGTTCAGAACGAAGGGAAGACGGAAAGAAGTGCCGTATCAGCAATCAAGCCTAATGAGCTGAACGGCTGGCGTGTCTATTGTGTTGTCAGTCACATCACAGAGGCAGAATTTGTGCTTGCGAGCCCATTTCCACTCCTGCTTTTACAAAGTTGTGTGCACACCTGAGCTAATGCTGCTGATGCATGACTATCCAAACAACGTCCTGCTGGCAGTCGTTGAAAAGTGAGAGCTCCGTGGGTGTTATTGTGTGTGGGCCTGCACAAGTGCAAAGCCAAAAATCATGGCTGACATCATCCTGACCTCTGTGGCATCGCCATGGAAATGCCCTGCATGTTGCTCCTCCGCATCAGCAGTCATCTTTAGCTTGTGAGCAAGAAACAGCTGAAATAGATGAGAAGAATACTTTTTTTTTAAGTCGTCTGGCAGGTGGAAATGTGAGACGCACACCCTTCGAAACAGCATCTGTCACTCCGAGGAGGCACGCAGCATGTTGGGCGTGTGTGTGACAGAGCTGCGTTAACAAAGCCATGTGGGAATACGCGGGGAGCTGCAGAGAGACGTGAGGAAAGACGGAGTGCAACAGATGGACAAACCGTGGCGGCGACGGCAAGGCAGCCAGGCCGTACGAGGGAGCGTGCAAATGAGAAATAACAGCGGTGAAGTCGGCAGGAATAGAATGAGGGGTGTTAAGGGCGGGGTTAAAGTGGGAGAGGGCTGTGTGTGTCATTCCTCTGTTCCAACGTGTGATGTTTGCTTTGCTGGCACATTCGGCTCCATGTTTAATACCCCTTGCTACAGATACTCCCTGCGAGGAAGGGCTCCTCTTTCCAATCTTTAGCTGTGTTTAATCCTATTGACCCAGTGACTGGATAGCTTTTAGCATGCTAACACGCAAGTAGCCGCCTGCTGAGTATTTAAGGCTGTACTAATGATCAATTCATCAGCAAGTCTGAAACAATGAGAGCCGGGAACGCTCGGCAGGCGGTAACTTCATGAGGACAAGATCGTAGGAGAAATACTTTGCTCACACCCGAGTCACATACACACCAATAGAATTACACACCATGTGCTGACAAGTCCTCGACAACAGAGATGTTCACACCATTATTCAAATAAAGGGAGGCACTGTTGGTAAAGGAATAGCCCGCAGAAAACCGGAGTGTCAAACCTTTTAAATTCATGGTTCAGCTGAGGGGGGGACAACAAATGTACAGTGTCAATGTGGGGGCTAAGTTGTAAACGCATAAATCTGCAAAGACCAGCTGAAGGTCATATTAAGAAAGAAATGCACCGGGAAAAAAGGTGCTTCTGAACTGGATAATACAAATTAAATATGATCTGTACTTAAATATGTTGTATAAGATTTTATACATTCATCATGACCATGAGTGTCAGATTCATTTAGCAAATTTTAATGATTTATTTCAACCATTCAGTTTCCAGGGTGAAATAGTTACACAACATACAGCTTTCATATCAAACTTGTGTGCACAAGTTGGAATTTACGGTTTTAATCTCAAATCTCCAGGGTTAAAATTATGCATACAAGCTAAATATGTGCATATTCATATAAATCGTTTAACAAGTGGTGCATGAGGTTCTAGAAAGTGTTAGCTTGACAAAGTCAATGTCAATTCTATGTTAGTGATCATAAATGACTGCAGGTGGTAGTTTCTTATTGTAGGGGGAACAAGGATTTATTTGACAGCACTCACTAGTTTGACCAATACTCATTTGTCACTCTCAGATTAAAGGACACTGGTTACAAATTTCAGAAACGACCACATTTTCCGGCGTATAAGCCACAACTTTTTGCATAAGTTAGCATTCCTGCGACTTATACAGTGAAGCAACGTATTTATGTTTTTTCCTCAAATTTATAACCCAATTTTTTGGCTGAGTTCTGATGATTTCATCCATTCTGACATGGAAAATATTTAACACTACCATTTTCAGCCACTAGAAGGCCCTCAACTATCATGACAAGCCAAGCGTCTCATTAATAGGTAAAAGTGACTATTAATGAGACACTTTGCTTGCCATACAAAGTCACCTTCGGCTCGCTCCGGAACTCCTGGAGCAAACGTCAAATCAGGTGCATTTTGTTGTGCCACCCAGGTGAAAAGCAACTGATTTGACCATTAAAGTTCATTTATAAGGAAAAGTTCAACTGAGACATACGGTACCTTTGCTATAATTTTGAGCAAATTGTTTTTAGGTGGTTATCTTGTTAAATGTTGAAGAAATGCACATCGAATCCTCACTCTGTGCGCTCCCGCAACCACGAATCGGCTTCTGAAATGGAGCTGATTTAACCATTTAAGTCCTCTTATTAAGGAAAAGTAAAACTGAGACACACCTTTACGATAATTTTGAGCCAACAAATTATTGTTTTTAGGTGTTAATCTTGTTAAATTGTTGTTAAAGTCCTCACATGCACTCTACTACCATTTGGCAGCCAATCAAGTTTTGGCACAACACCGGCCCACATTTTCAGGTTGTCGGAGCTGATGCGTAACAAACGTGACGCGTTAACGGTGGCGCAGAATAGATTAATTATATGGTGAAGCAATGTATTTATACTTTTTCCACTTTATTAGACATAATTTGGACCGATGCAATTTCTATGGCCGTGAGACTTGTCCGGCGGAGAATACGGTACTCAAATATCACAAAAGTTCAGCTTGCCAAGAACTGAAAACTTCTGAAACTATGTTTCTGTCCACAGTGAAGCTGGTTTTACATCAAATGAGAGGGTGTTGACCAAGAAAAAAGCCCCAAATGCAACCCCTTGAAGCTTGGAGGGCAAACCAAAAACCTTCTGGAGAAAGGTTTTATGGTCAGACAAGACATAGATGGAGCTATTTAGTCAGAATGATGAAAAGCATGTTTGAAGGACTCAACATAATGCTTCCCATCATTGTAGGAACATTGTACAACTGTCAAGCATGGAGGTGATAATATCATGCTCTGCTGACAGCAACCAAAGGCGTGTGGTGAAGTTGCAATGTGCTTCAGTATTTTAATGAAATAGTAGTAGGAATGTAAGCATATCTGAGCCGGTATGTGTAATTTTGACTGCGTAGCAGAAGAAAACTTTTTTTAACCTAATTCTTGTTTTAAAACATTAAAGCTCAATCATATTACGACATCTGTGACCACCACCCACACCATTATGACTCATTAGGATGAATGTCTGTGAATATTTAACCGCAACCGTATATGAAAAATATTCTTTCTAGTATTTTTATGTTGAGGAGCTGAGTGATACAGCAGAGTGAACAGTCAGAAACCCCGGGTTATTTTTAGCTTTTGCTCTTGAACATCAGAACAAAGCAGAAGCTACATGAAAAGCAAACACAGGAATACAATATCTCACGAGCTCGCACTATGAAGAAGAGGAAAGAACATCTTCGGGCTCAAAGATGCAGCTACCTGCTAGCCTGGAAACCCACAAGCCTTTTGTTGGGATTGATTCCTCGCATTAACAGGTTGAATTAATCCCAGTGGTTTGAGGAGAGAATTAGTGCTTTGCTACTATTTGCACACCTAATTAGTGGTCTGAGCGGAAACTGAAGATGCCACAGAATCTGTGGCGAATTGTATAAACGCAGGGCTTCTCAGAACGGATGTCACCGGCTTGGGCACCGCTGGAGCCAAAAATAGCTTTCGTTTTATAGCAGATTAAAGGCATTTAGTTTGGTTTGACTTTAAAGAGCCAGAGCTACAGTACAGCTGGGACACACAAATAAACCTGAACTGTGGGGCAATCACAGAGGATGATTACTAGAACCCAGCACCTCACAGTTCCTTATCTCATCTGCCTGTTAGGACTTCCCCACAGGTTCGGAGATCACAGCGAGAGATAGCACTTTGTACATTAATCTGACACCTTGATGGATCAAACACTGTGGGGGGACATTCACAGACTGCCTCATTTTGCCCAAGACAGACGCTTCCTGATCACCTCCTCCTTTTATAGAGCACGCAAGCAAAGGCCATGCATTTTATATTAGATTTTCACGTCATGTGTATTACACAGGCAGCAAGAGGACAAATAAAAATGGCCAAGGCTAAGGAGTATTCTATCCTTTTGTAAAGAAAATTGCATAAACCCACACTGCTGACAGAAAATTTCCCACTGAAGGTGCATCAGCACAAATCTTTTAGAAAAGCATTAATGGGTAAAACTTTCTGGAAGGAGAAGCAGGCAGTTGTGTGTGACTGCATGTGCTTTGTATCGGAGATCCACCATGATGCAAGGCTTTCCAAGCTGCTTGTTTACTGAGGATTGACGGCACACAGTCAATTTCTATTTATATTTTGTTTTTACATGACCGGCAGCCATTTTCCTGCCAAAAAATGTGTTTTCACCAGCAACCATGCAGACAGGAATGACCACCACGTTATGAAGCGTTGCTGAGTCAAAAACACGCTACAAGTGTTTGGAACGTCATTAGCCTGGGGATCAGAGGGGCACCACAGCTTCCGCCACTGAACGATACAGTTCTGTTAATTAAAACACAGACTTTCAACAAAACATCACATTACCACGACGTCAGGGCACGAAGCCACAAAGCAACCCAGAGGCAGGAGCGCACACTTTACCCATCCAGCAGTTTTGCCAACTTTTTTTCATTCAACCTTTATTCGAAGATAAATCACATTGAGCCTCAAATATTTACAAGTTTACAATAAAAAGTGGTGAAAAATGACACATAGGTTTTGGAAACAAAAAAAAAATTCCTAACATGCTCTTAATCTTTGGCTGAAGGTTAGCAGCATGATAATGAAAAAAAAAACCTTGCACAACAAGCACATGACACCGATATTCCGCAAGGGGGAAGGGGAAAGAAGGGCGGTGAGAATACAACACACACAGACGCTTTTTGGGGGCACAGAGTTGCACATATCTAGAAGCAAATAACACCATATTTTCCCCTGCCGTGTTTATGTGCAAGTATAGGTGTAAGATTGTGTGTACTGTCTGTGGGTCGTGTCAACTGTCGCCTTTTCCCTCCTCGCTAAATCTTCTTACAAATTTCTCTGTTCAAAAAAAAAAACTAAACGTCACTTGAAGCTGATGGCACACGTTGCTCCACGCACAGGTCTAAATTAAACCTTCCACAGCCTATAAGCTAATGCATTACTGTAATACACATGTGGCCACCGTACATGTGTGAGGCTTAGCTTTGAGAGCGGGACACAAGACAAGCGAAAGAATAGTGACTTAATCATCCAAATGGCTGCAACGGAGATTACCGAGTACAGCGGGCATCCGTCTCTTTCAACACCACCAGCTTAGAGACCTCGGCCAAGGAGAAGAGATCAAAAGATCAAAAAGAGACACCAGCAATGGGAGACTGGAAAAAAATCTAAGGGAATTAAAAGAGAGCAAGGAAGGTAGAAACTGTGATGGTGAAATAAAACAGAAAAAGGTGTCGTGCTGAGTTTTGGGTCAGCAACTGGAACTCTGCCCACGGAAAAGATCTGCAGAGTTAAAACTTTCTATCTGGAGGCAACATAAAGCGTGAGAAAGATACTGCAAAACTAGGCAAGAGCACCCCATGATAAACATGTTATCATTTTTATTAAGATGTTTTTGGTAAGAATAGATTTTTGTGGAAATGAGAGGGGGGATTACATCCTGTAAAACCAACATATCCATTCTTTGAACATCCAGCCTTCTAGTCTCAAAGTAGAGTAGAAAAGGAAAGCAGTAAGTGTCAGTAGAAGTAGAAAATCAACAAGATTAATGGCTCTATAACATCCCATAGTGGTATAAACTGGGTCCATCAACCTGTGCCAAGCCAAAGACCAGTCATAATTTACTGTTTTACAGAGACTGAAGCCCAGGCCATCTAACTGAGGGACAACTAGAACAGCTAACAACATGGACTACATTCTGAAAGTCCAAGGTTCTTTATTGTCATTCACATCACATGTGGTATATGAGGTGGAATGAAATTGTGTACACATAGTCTCAGTTACACCCAAAAAACGGGAAAAAATATAAAGCATAAAAAGAGAAACAAGGATCTAAGATATACACTAAACAACAATACAGTATTGTAAAATAGTACAGTGTATTAAACCTTTAAACCTTTGGTTTAACTTGGAAGAGTCAGTTGAACTGTCGACGAAGAAGAAAAGTCAACATCAGACAGTTTCTATTCAGAGAAGTCACCATGAGAGTACAAATTTAAAGACAGCAATTGGGATTTAACTTTTTTTAAATTTCCTCATTAATTAAACATCTCAGTTTCTGATCGTTGATCAGTTTCTGAAATCTTCACAAAAAGATGTTTTAAAAAAGCAGGGGACTGAAATGTTTTGAGCCTTTGTCTCCATTAAAAACAATAAGTCAAACCTTTTGAAATATGTAGTTATGTTGAAAGGTTAAGAACAAATATTAGCACACCTGCTTTAGATAACTCATGTCATGTATGGAGAAATAAAGTTTAATACAACTGGAATGATGAGCTAAGGGCTAATCCAAGGGGGGACAAGACCAAAGTGGGCTGTGGCCATATGTGGTTCATATGAGCACTACCGTATATTCTGGTGTATAAGTCACAGTTTTTTTTGCATAAATTTGTCAGTCCTGCGACATATGCAGAAGCGACTTATATACTTTTTTATTTTAATAACACAATTTTTGACTGACACTAAATTTTTAAGAACTGGAACAGCGAGTTCTCCCATGCACTCAGCTGGTGCAGGAACGCTAGAGAGCTAGCTGCTCCGGCTGCGATGGATGAATGGATGGATGGATGGATGGATGGATGAATGGATGGATGGATGGATGGATGGATGGATGGATGGACAGCAAAATAAAGCTATTTTGACCATGAAATAAATGCATAATAGACACAACGGGTCAGCAGTGATGCATAATAAATGCAACTTATACGCCGAAGTAACTTTTTTTCCCTCTTCATGATGTTTTTTTTTTTACTAGTGCGACTTATATTCCGGAACAACTTATACGCCAGAAAATATGGCATTTTAAAAAGTTTGTAGTAAAAATAATGTAGAAAATTCATCATCATAGTAGAATAGTGAATTTGTATTGCTGTAAATTTGTGGGAAATAGGATACTTCTGCCAGAGGTCTTGCTGTGGAAATGTTTGTTGCATTGTTTTAATTGTTTTTTCAAATTATGACCAGACATGTCTGTATTTATGCAGACACAAAATAAATAATGCATTTTAATTTAGGTCAAACAAGCATTTAATAAAAATCAAATACATGCAGATATGCAACCAGGGCTCTTTAATGGAGCCGAAACCATCTGGTTGGTTCCCCCCGTCACCAGTGATGGCTGCCGCCTGTCCAGGCAGGCTCCAGTCGAGCCAAAAATCCCCCTGTGTGATCCAACAGCATATTAATCTCCTGAAATCTCAACCTTTTCCAAAAGGGCAGACATCATGATATCCTGACTGCACTAGTTCAGGCTAACATCATCTCACATTCATGATTTCTTCACTTTTGTTTTAGGTGACATGAAAAGTGAGGGAGGAGCGACGGTACTTTCATTTCTCTCAGTGTGCCTCTCTGTCTCCACCTAATTCATGTCTCTGGGTGCTTCCTCTAAAAGCCATTCTCTGTCACTGTCCATCGTTTCATCTCTGTATGAGCACAGTGGCCTTTCAGAGTGCACGGTGACTGGCGCCACAGCACGGTCTGGCCCAGAGGAGCGGTTGGAGGGCTACAGATTAATGGCCTAAGAGACAGCCCAGGGCAGGTGGAATGAACAAATACAGACAGCCAAAATGAAGGCATTAATAAAAAACAGTTTTGCAATAAGCACAAAATAATTAAAAGTCTAGCTTTCTCTGAAGGAGAGCTTATCGCTCAACGCCTTTCATGCACACACGGCTTTTAAATTGAAATCATCTTGTGTTAAGAAATGACAACGTTATGTAATGTACTCAAACTATCTGTTGGGAATGATGCTCAGGTACAACCACAATAAATTGTAGCGTCATGATGAAACCTTTATTTCTACAGGTTAGTCTCAGTGAGTCACGAGGACTCATTTTCAAGAAAGACCTGTTTGAAACGAACGCAGATGAGATGCAGACAATAGACAATCATATAAAAGCATTTTAAATGGAAAGTAAGTAAAATAAGTGATATAAAACAAAACAAAAAACAAGCTACATTATAAAATGAGGTAAAATACTAAAATCAGGAACATGTCTGAAATGATTTTTGCCATGAACTTCACAATTGTTTAAAATCCCTTAGAGAGGTCAAGGTTGACAACTTCAGATCTTTTTGCAAGATATTCCAGGAAATGGGTGCAGAGTAGGAGAAGGCCCTTTTGCCAAATTTAGTCTGCATTGAGGGGACACTGCAGGTAATCAAGTCCTGAGAGCGCACGCTGTAGCTGCACTCACGCAGTAACACATAGGAGGAGATGTATGAAGGCAGCAGACCAAGAAGTGATTTAAAGATGAAAATGTACCAGTGAGAGAGTCTGCATGAAGTTTATTATGACCAGTTAACCAGTGAATACAGGGTGCAGTGGTGGGTACAGTAGTTATAGTCAGTTATGAATCTTAGATATGGTTGAAATAGATCAGAGAGGTATGAGGGAACAAGGCCATTTATGCACTTAAATGTAAACAGGATCATCTTAAAATCACTTCTGACTCATTCTTTACAGGGAGCCAGTGAAGGGAGGACAAAACCGGTGGAACTGGGCTGCAGCATTTTGGACAAGCTGGAGATGTGACAGGAACACCTGACTGATCCCAGCATGAAGCGCATTACAGTGGTCCAGCCGGGTTGAAACCATTGCATGGAGTATTTTTTTCAAGGTTAGCTCTGGTCAACATGGACTTAAGCTTAGCCATCTGCCTTAACTGGAAGAAGTTTAATGGAGAACAGAGTTAATCTCGTTGTTAAACTTAAAGTCTGAGTCTAAAACTATCCTGAGATTCATATCAGACTGCTTTAGATACGGCTCAAGAGAGAAGATTTACAGGATCAGAGACGGTGGAAGAGCTAGAGCTCTAGATTTTAGCTGTTGGGGAAAATATATTTAAATTTTTAAGTACAACATACACACCTGGCATTTTTTTTTGTCTTTCTTTTTATGGAAGGGTCAACAGTATTATGACTGCTGAAGAGAAGAGGCTCGCCAAACTGGTCAAGGAGATAAGTTTCATCCCGGGTTCTCTCCTCAACTCAGTGCGGGTTGTAAGAGATGAGAGACTGCCAAGCTACCTTTACTATATTTTCCACCTGTGAGATTGTGACAGCACTGAAAAGCTTCTGCAGTGACAGGCTGTGGCACCTGAAATGTGTGAAAGAGCGAAATTGCATGTCCTTCATCTCAGCTGGTGTCAAACTCAAGTCTTACAAGTGCTTCCACCCAGAACCAAGTGCAGCAGCAACTACAAGTGTGAAGTACTTAGAATTGTTCTAAGATAGATTTTTTTTTTTCCATTTTCAGAAAACCTCATAAAGCTTTAATATTTGGAGGATTTGCATGTCAACAGCTGTCTGTCTCTGTGGACACACTAAAATCAAACAATGTGTTTACTGTGTGATGAGCCACAAAAACACTCGATGAGACTTAATGCCACTTTAATGAGTTGATTTTTTTTTCACCGTTCACTCAAACACAAAGTTGTTTTCAGATCGTTGGGACAAGATATTGTTGAGGTTGATTTCAAACAATCACATTCAAAACTAATGTTGAACTTATTTTCAGACTTTTAAACAAACCTTTATTAAACTTCCCGATTTATGCCCAAATGCCTTTGGCTTCCTAAAGGAAGTGATGCTTTTGTGTGGACATTATTCTCCCCACAATACAAACAAAAAATAAAATATAATAATAATAACTCATAGATTTAGAGAATTCTCCAGAGACTTTGTTTCCTGATCTGAGAATGAAGACAGCTACACAAAAAGGTGACAGGGTGCAGCGGATCGATACACACGCTGAACCAAAGATCTCTGTACGATCAGCTGCTGAAGACCTAATCAAGAAGGAAGTCTCACTCACATTGTCTTGTTCCAGGGAGAACCACCAGAAGAAAAAAATAAAATATGTAGGTCATGAGGACAAAGAATGGCATTCAGTATACAGGCAGTCCTCGAGTTACGAACGAGATCCGTTCCTACGGACCGTTCGTAAACACGATTTTGCCGTAAGTCGGGACCCATAGCACGTGGCGTTCGTAAGTCCGGATTTTTGGCCTTAAGTCGAACCGCGCACGTAAGCGGCGTTTTAAACACGTTTTTTTCAACGTAACACAACACCAGCGTATATTCTGTACCTTTAAAATGTATTTTCAAGGAGTTAGCTAGCAAAAAAAAAAAAAAAAACAGAAAATACTGAAAAATACTGCTCAATGGAGGCGTGATGACGTCACCGGGTGGCGTTCGTAAGTCCGAAATGCTGTAAGTCGGGGGCGTCGTAACTCGAGGACTGCCTGTAATCAATAAACTGACAGGCAGAAACTGGGACATCCAACCACAACATGCAGGCTTGTTCATGTCTGTTTTTCTACATCATGCCCCACCTCAAATATAATGGCCAGCAAATTTGAAATGTGTAATTTTATTTTATTTTTACTTATAAGGGATAAAGAAATAAATACTGACTTGTCTTGAAAAAAAGCTTGCTTTTGTTGTACAGTCGTCCCTCGCTACTTCGCAGTTTGTTTTTCGTGGACTTGCTCTGTTTCAGTTTTCAAAATAAGATTGGACTTTCTTCTTAATTCCTCATCTGTAGGAGATGGAAAGTGTACCGATTTTCACAGGAACACTTTTTTTGTTGTTGTTTTGGCTCCGTGTTCAAAACACTGAAGTTGTAGCCACTGATTTAGTTTGGTCTGGTTGCTCGTGCAGCCTTGAACACAGCAGGTACCTGAACTCTGCATGGCCATTTTAGTAAACTTTATTCATTCAGCCTTTATTTAAACAGATAAGTCACATTGAGCCATGGAGACTCAACCTGTTTGGACAGACAATAAAAGTGGTGAAAATGACACATAGGGTTTGGAAACAAAAAAAAAAAATCCTAACATGCTTTTAACCTCTGTTTGAAGGTCAACAGTGTGATAATGAAAAAAAAAATT
>JARVGQ010000210.1:11076537-11090693 GCA_031762355.1 Hypsolebias martinsi
AGAAATACTGCCGTTTCGGCCGATGACGTCACCGGCGGGGGGGGCCGGATACGCGAAACAGCCGGTAACCAAGACAGACGGATACCGGGGACCACCTGTATAAGTATAGTCCATTTACCATATTCTTTTACATTTGATTAGTAGGTTTTTTTAACCCCTCAGTTTAAATGATACATAAAGGATAAAGAAAACTTTGTATCTAACAAACTGGAAACTATGTTTATGCTGTTACTGCTAAATACATGACAAATTTATTTGAATAGATAATCACACAAGATGTAAAAATTGATATAAATGGTGAGGATTAAAGACATTTAGTATTTCCAGATTTATGTTGCTTGTAAATCATGGTGATAATTAAGTTTCTTTCAATTGGAGTGCTTCTTCACACTAAACAGCTTCCAAGGCCGGTCCTCGGGCCTAAAAGCATGCATCTTGCATAATCAACAAGCAAGAACTGAATCGGTGGGGTGATGAATGGCTTTCAACACATTGTGGACTCAGCAAATGTTAAATATTCTCATTAGCTGGTTGAGAGCTCACACACATACCCCTGAAGACCTACTACCGCCTTTAACATCTTGAGCCTGAGGCGGTCCAACCAACACGACCCGACAACTCCATTTTCCATCAACACCCTTCTTCTTTTTCTGTCTCTGTCCATCCTTTGTGAGGCTCCACTAGTTACAGCGACTGACAATATTAGCAACAGAGTTGTCACTTGGGTCTCTTTATAGTCTCACAGCAGCAGCAGTGTGGTTTTGGATACCATCTGATCTGCTGTAAAAAGTCCTTCCTGTTTTGGGAAGACTAATCCAGGTTGTTGGCAAGAGAATGAAAAACAGAAGCAGGTGTCCTTACTGAACACAGACTTGAATTATGCTCCTTGTTTGACTCTTGTTGTGTTAAATACTGTGCAAAGTTAAAACACATGAAAAGCACATGTTAGTGGCTTTGTAGTTAATGTTTTTATTATTATTATTATTATTTGAACGGCAGTACCTTTGAGTGGTCCAACAGCAGCATGAACAGTCTCAGTTTAAATAATCGTGAAGGAACTAGGAAGTCAAGCTAACAACTAAACTACCTAAAGCAAAGTCCTTCCAAGGGTCAGTTTTAGCAATCTAAAATAACTCCTGACCTACCAGGTAGTTTACCTGGGCGGCACGGTGGCTCAGCTGGTAGAGCTGTTGCCTCTCAGTGAGAAGGATGCACCGGTTCAATTCCCGGCTGGGGACCTTTCTAGGTGGATTTTGTAGGTTCTCTTCATGCATGCGTGGGTTTTCTCCGGGTACTCTGGTGTCCTCCCACTGACCAAAAACATACGTTAGACTGATTGGTAACTCTAAATTGTCTCTAGGTGTGAGTGAGAGAGTGAATGGTTGTTTGTCTCGTTTGTCTCTATGTGGCCCTGGGATGGACTGGAGACACATTCACGGTGTCCCCCCACAGTGATGGCTGGACATGGGTACCAGTGACCCCCATTACCCAAAAAGGAAGAAGCAAGTAAAGATGATGGATGGATGGATGGATGGATGGATGGATGGATGGATGGATGGATTTTTATACCTCGTCCCTTTTGCATGGGACAGTTTATGTGGTCAATACTTTCTTAGCTGAAAAAAGGCAGCTGCAAATCAGTCATGTCTTCCAGTCCCACCAATCTAATCCTCCCAAAAACAAAGTACAGAAAGTAAATAAGGGTGTAGTCATTCCTTGGAGGATTGCACATGGCCTCATACCACCAGCTAATACCACACCAGTGTTTCCCCTACCATTATACAAGCAGGGTGCATGCACTGTCAACGGAACCAAGCGTCTTGCCTACAGACCTCTCACCTCCACCGAACTCCCCACACCCACTCCCAAATCTATCGCAATATTTAAAAAAACAACTTTGTTATAGCCATTTGATGTTGATAAAAGTCAATTTGCTGTGGGGGCCATCTTGAATTGGATCAAATCCAAATGGTATGGAGTTGCACACCCCAATGATTACTCATTTAAAGTTTCATTAAAAATACATCTAGTAGTTCATGAGATATTTAGCTGTAAAATAAAGTCCACTCGACACAACCGGGCTTTAAAAAACGGAGCTATGTATCTACATCTCTTTATTATGCTGAAGCCTAACAGGTAACAAGACATAATTAGCTCCATTTGGAATAGTGTCCAAATGCCAACAATGAGTCATTTTAGGAAAAAAGGTTATAAGTGAAAAAGAAACAGCATGAGGAGAGACAAGCAGAGCAGAGAGAGCTTTTAGCCATCCATCTCAGGTTTCAGAATTCAGAGAGAGCTGACAGGTTTGGGTCTCCCAGCACAGGCCTCTGGGCCGTAACCACGCATGCACACACAAACCAGGAGCTGTCACTCAAACAGTACCAGCTAGACAGAGTCACAGGAGGTGGGGAAAAAGACAGAAAGACACCAGCTGAGTGTATATGTACTTATACTGGTGTGTGTGTCTTTGTGTGCATTAAAAACCACATAAAAAGAAACACAGTTACTAAACAGAAGTAATATCAGCCGCTTCTCTTAGAGTGTGCACACACAAAACAAATTACAATAATAATTCTTGATACTGGAGAAGGTTTGGGGAGACTCCAGGCTTAAACACACAGACAGACTGATAACTGATAACTGCTACCTCATTAATTTTTCATCCGTCTAAATCTCCTTGACGTTTTTATACAATCGTGCTCTTCTTCAGGCAAGCACCGCCATGCCTCTTTTAAGACAGACAAAGAATAGTGTGAAGTGGGCACAATAAAACAAAGTTAGGTGGCTCCGGAGACCCGTTAAAAAGCGTGTACGATCTGATTCAATACGAGGGCTCGCGATATTTATAAATGAACGCAAATCCATTCAACGTGCGCCTCAACGAGTAAGGGTTGATGTTTTTCTCTTTGTTTGGTTTACCCGGGGAGGCAATTATAGATTTGGATGCTACAGTATACAGCAACTCTTCTAAGGTCTTTTACTTACACTTGTTAAAGTTTTTATTTGGGAGCAACAAATACAGGAAGTCTAAGAGACATTTCTGTAAAAACAGTAGAGCATACAACCCAACGTCTGAATGGTGAGGTCTACTGAAGAAGAATAAATAAATTATTCAGATCTCTACCTTGGTGTATTAAAAGAGTGGGGGCGTTCTTTTTGTTTTACACCCCAGCATTGATTTCTCCCAGTGGCAAGGAGTGGAATGCCTGTAGGTTAGACACACAGCCAGTACCGTATGTAGATAAATGGCTCCTGAGCTCTGAAGTTTGATCCAACTGAAGCAATGATGTAGTTCACTGGCCCGAGCCCACACTGAAGTGAAAGTGTGTGCTAGTTAAATGTGGTCTAGTTGCGTTATGTGTGTGTGCGTGTTGGTGAAAACTGAAAAAAACGGTCCCTCTAGTATGACATACTTTTAAAAAAATAGTTCATTGCCACACCTGAGCTTTGGTTTCCCTCAGAAATTACTTAAATGAGTTTCCCAATTTAACTTTCTAAAGATTCTGATTTTCATTTAGCTGCAGCAAATTGATCTTTGAGCAGAAACTCGTGTAGCTCATTATCAATTCCAGGAAATGACACAAACTCCTGCTTTAGCTGAAAAATGGCAACAGAAGATACAATCAATTTAGTGGTTGAAATTCAGCGTCGGAGGGCTTAACTATGTAACTATTTATAAATTGAATTATACCCAATTGCATAAAATTATAGTGAATTACATTCTTCATGGAGGAGACTTCATATTGTCCCAGAATCAATTACTGAGAATTGCTGGGAGGATGGCTGGATGAATACATATTATCCAGGATGCACAGGCACCCTTCTTTGGATTACACCATCTTTTATTAACAAGCAACACATTGCTTATTTTCCTCTTTTCGCTCTGTCTGCAGTCTCTGACTATGCAGTGTCACAGTCATACAGATGGTGCCATAGTCCATCAGAAGAAGTTGGACACTTAGAGTTTATGGGCATTGCACAATATTCAGAACAGTCAACAGGCATGTGGTTGTTTGTGGCACATGGTGGTGTTGCCTCTGTCTCCATTTGATGCAGTGAGCTGTCAGTCAGCTGTGCCTAATGGTCTAGTCTTCAAAACGTTATTCCACATTACAAAAAGTTGGCTGATTTTGCATCTATTAATTCATTTATTAATGGGGGAGGTTGTGTGTTTGTGTGTGTGTTGGGACGGGGGGGGGGGGGGGTTACACCACCTACCGTTGTTTGTGTGCAACAAGCAGTGGTGTAGTCGACGTGAGACTAGGGTATACGAAGTATAACCACTAGAAAAGCTGAAGAATTTCAGTATACCCACTTAAAAGTATCCAATGATACATGACACATCATTATGCACATGCCATTGATATGTTAAACGGCAGTTAAACGATTCTGTAACGATCTATTGGTAAGCAGCGCTTTGCTTTGATACTGTTTTATAAATTCGATTACGTATTTAATACAAAACCAACTGTTGTACAAGTTTGTTGTTTACATGTATTCAAATACAACCATCAGTGAAATTTGGAAATGTTCAATCCGCTTAAAAATCAAAATAAATTGATGATTACGTTGTACTAACCAGTGTACTTTGGTTTCTATGCACAGTATACCCACTACAAAAATGTAGACTCCACCACTGGCAACAAGCTATGGATATTAGCAAGTTTTCAAGCTAATAAACAACCTTCAGCATAGCTATTAATCAACTTGCCATCATCAACAACTTGTCAGACTCTGAGTTACTTTACAAAGATCTCCTATTCTAATATGTACATTTACTTCAGAAATACAACCAAATGCAGTTGCTGTTTTATCTGTAATTTTCAATGTTTTCTACCTTAGGGATGCATTATAATTAACTTAATCTCTTCACAGAAAAACCCCAAGCATTACTGGATCAAACATTGACACTTTTATTTAATCCTCAGCGCATGCAAGCGTTTTACTCTATTTAACTTCATTTTATATGAGAGCTGTCTTCACTTCATTTTTTACATTAAATAGACAACAATATATATGTTTGGATGAAAGCTGTTCAAGAAATGAAATTGTTGCAATTGTTTTAGATTCAGTTGCAGTTCTCTGGATTTTTAGCATAAATTCCCACTGATATGTCACTGATGTGTATGAGGTATATTTTCCCATTTATTTCAGGATGTCTTTTAATGTACACTTTTTATGAAAGAGTAAGATTTTCTGATTTTTCCTGCAGTCCATAGCTGTTTTTCTAAATACACATGTGGCTGCCTGTGTGAGTTGTGTGAGTGTATGTTGGTAATGCCAACCCCCCTACCCAGTCGAATGCCCAGAGGTCCTCGCGACTATGCAGCACAGCAAAATTGGTCTGAGAGGTTTGGGAACATTTCATCCCCCTCCCTTTATGAACGAAGGCGAATCAATAACGTCTCGGTTGAGGGAGCCGCTCTCCATACGAAGGTGAGCTGACTCAGCAGCCCCAGACCCAGAAAGTGGGGCGGGGTGAAAAGAGAAAGATGGAAATGATTGCTTTACAAGTGGTAAAATGCATGCCGTGTTGAGAACCCTCTGCAGACATTATGCTACACGCTTTTTCAACCCTCTGGTGGAGACTCGTGAAGGCGAGGCAGAAAACACTCGTGACCGCACTCGGCTTAAAAATAAAATAACCTGCCTTTTCTCCTGAACTGTGAATTCAGCACGAGCTCCTTTGGATTCCCTTTTGCGTATTCACACTTGCTCTTTTCAAATCAACACAAGTACAGTAGTAGTCTAGCAAAGCCCCTGATTTAAATTATTGAGCCCGGCAAGGATGGTTTTAAATATTCCAAGGTTTCTTTAACATTATTTCTAGTCTATTTAGTCTCTGATCTCAGCAGCGCTCACTGTGATGATTATATGCAGAGTTTACTAATTACAAGGTGTTCAGGCAAGAGGATATGTGGGAGGAAGGTGGACATGTTGGGGTGCAGTGACGTCCTTCAGGAGCAGCAGGAGCTCCCCAGCAGCAGCAACTGCAGTTGTTGGCTTTGGACAGGAGAGAACTGGATTATCTCTCATTAGAGGTCCAGGAGGGCTGTATCATCTGTCAGCGGGCCCTTGAGCTCCATATCCTTTCCTTACTTTATCTCGTGTTCTGAATCATTTAGTCAACCAACTTATTTTGCATTTTAAACTAAATGTAATAAATTAAAGGCTGCAGACAGGAGGGAGACTTACCGTATTTTCCGGCGGACACGTCGCTACAATAAATTGGGAAAATCCATAAATATGTTGCTTCACGGTATACGTCACATCTATTATGCGTCACCGCTGACGCATCGCGTTTGATACGCGTCACCGCTGAGAACCCGGAAATGTGGGCCTAACCCGGAAACGTGGACCGGCATTGTGCCAAAGACCAAAGGGCTGCCAAACGGCGGCCGTGGAAACGTGCAAGTGAGGACTTTAACAAGAATTTAACAAGATCAACATTTAAAAACAACTTTTCCTTACTAAATGCACCTTAATGATCAAATTAGCTGCATTTCGCAGGAGCAGTGCAGCTGTTTTGATGGTTCCAAACAATGAGCAGAATGCAGGTGGGGAGACTATGGCAGGCTGACTGAGTCATTAATAGCTGGTGAAGATTCTCAGTAATCCAGGACATGGTAAATTCAAAAAAGTTCAAAAAAATAACAAAGTACTATATAAAATATAATAAATAAGTCCAGTTGTTTTTGTCTTGAACTTTTTTGAATTTGTCATTATAGCCACGATTGCCTATTACATGATACAACAGCATGCCATATACCTATTCCTACTCTGCTGCTATCAAGTGGCTGAAAGTGGTACTGCTCTTCTTTTTTTCCAGTCAGAATGACTGAAAATGGTCATATCTCAGTCAGAAAATAGTTTATAAATTTGGGGAAAAAGTACATAAATATGTCGCTTAGGCCTATAAGTCACAGGGCATACAAATTATGTAAAAACTGTGACTTATAGGCTGAAAAATATGGTACTTTCAACATGTCTGTTTATGTACAACACGAGTGCAAGTGATGATTAAACATGTGTTTGTGCCTTACACTTGCACTGGTGCTCAATCATTCATGGAGGATATGGTTCATCTTTATTCTAGTTTCCTATGCAAACCTTCCTGCAGAGCAGTGTCCTCACTGACTGGGTTCTTCCATTCATTGCAGGAGTAAAAACAGGCAGCTCTTGCCAAAAGTCTGCAGTTGTTCTGTGATAATTCCATTAAGAGTGATGAGCGTTTCTGAAAACTCTCCACCTTTCTGTGTGTGGTCAAGGACAAAGAACGTTGGACGTTGTAAAAACTTGCTTATGAATGCAGTAAGAATCTATTTTAGAATCAACGTTTAAAAAAATGTGAAGTGCAGAAATGAGTGCAGGATGTTTATGAAAAACAAGATAAATCCAGTCATTTCTTGCTTTCAAAAGATGGTGTTTAACACCGTCGACTGAAATGTCATATCTTAGAGGGTCATTAAACACACCACGGCATTCAGGGTAAACTACTGCTGACGGTGGCAGAGACGATGGAGTTTGGAGGGTTGTCAGCATCATCAGCAGGACGTAGTCAGGAAAAAAAAGCTAATTAGGTTTACAAAAACAGCAATGTTTAGCACCTGGCTTCGATGCAAGCAAGCAAGAAGCAGCAGTTTGAGCTTACGCGACTGGATGAAGGAAACGTGTAAAGGTGTTGGCTCTCAGTTTTTAAACTAATAGAATAATAAAGTGAAGCGGAGGAAAATCAATGAGTGGATAAAAGTCCTACGCCAGCGCTGAGAGGGAGTAATAAATGAAGGTGTAGGGCAGAATGAGTAAAGTTGTAACTTTGACAAATAGTAAAGGCAATGAAACGCTCAGTCTGACGGATCGCTTACTTCCTGCTAACTTTAGGCTTTTGCAGGTGAGTTTTCAAATCTGTTGCAGATGAACAATGGAGAATCCATCCCGACGCTTGGGGTATGTTAAACAAGCGTGCATGTAGACGTATACAGAGAAACTCCTGAATTATTGAAGCTTATGCTCCTATTGTACACGAGCAGAGAGAAAACAATCATCCTCCGAGGCTTAAGGTGAGAAGCCAGGCTTTTCTCCCACAGGTGTAGGAGGCAGTCATGCTGCTTCCCTCTCACTCCGCGGGGATGATAAATAAAAACTCCAGCATCGAGCTTTCATCTGCGCACTCCAAGAAAGGCAGCGGCTGTCATTTTGTTATCTAATAGAGCGTGAGGAACAAAGAAATTTTTAAAGGGATGCTCTCTGTGACAGGCTGAGTGTAGTCACGCCTCCGTGTCCGTCATTTGAATTAAATGCTATATGACACAGGCGCGGCAATATGTCAGAATGTAATAGCCTTCTGTCACATCTTAAAGCCACTCCACTGAGCTGCAGTGCAATGGGAAGGAAAAGGGGGGGAAATAAATGCAACGGTACGAAAATCCACGCACATTAATATGTAAGATGCAAAAAAACAAAGCACGCCTCATATCAGCTCAAAAAAAAAAAAAAAAAAAAGCAAGTATCACTGGATTTTCACTCCATTCTGATGTGATAAAATCAGGCAGCCAGGCTACAAGAAGCTGTTGACAGTGTGAGAAGACTTGGTGCATATAGGATTTAAAACATCTGTCTGTTCTGGTGAGGGCTAGATGAACCAACCCAGGTGAATACATTACTCTCACTCAGTGAATGTCACAAATGCCATTTCAAACTGCTGAATGTCACACAGACTGTTGGGGTGACTGCTAACACTGCAGAGCTTTGTGACGTCTATATTCCCGCTGTTGACATTCTGTGCGCCGTTTTTTTTTCCCCGAAAGCACCAAACAAAAAGCTCACAGTTACCACGAGCCAAATAAATAGTGATAGTCCAGAAAGCCTAAAGGCAACTGCTTGGTGTGCTCCTGCTGGACCTTAAAGCCCTGCCTTTTTTCAAATGACAGAGAGGCGTTATTTGCATTTGGATATCACTTTAAAAGTGTAAACAACTATTACATCATCACCCTCAGTGTGGATTAAAGGTGGCCATTTTTAATGACTGAAGCGTTCACTGGGTGAAACTTTTCATGCTCTGGAACGCAACTGAAAAAGAGAGCAGGAGAAAAAGGGCAACTGAAGCCTTAATAGACTCCCTTCATAAGTGAGGCTCATTGTTTGCAGCAGAGCCATCAGGGCACACCGCTGCTGATTATTTCCCACATCTTCCGATATGAATGCCAAGGTCATTCTCCTCTGGCTATTCAGACTTCTTGTTCAGCTGTCACTCATCTCTCCTACACGCTGCCACTCGCCTATTCTCTGCTGTTTAAGATGGAAGTACCAAATCTGCTGCCTCATTTTTGAGTAAAACCCTGCTTTGATAAAGTAAGAGCTGGAACCTGACAGCAAAAACAAGCTCAAGGTGACACTTGTCCTTGTTACCGTAGTTTGAATTCAAGACAGATTTGTTAATATCCTCACACCCTCATTAAAACAATTCCACTTCTTTAAATAAAAAAAATAAAAAAAAAAAAGATCTGATCAAATCAGATTGCCCCAACTAATTTGGCTAAACCACTTTGGGTAAGATGCACCATCAAAACCTACTAGCTGTAAAAAAATAAAACAAAATCCAAAACGGGATCAAAGATAAGATTTTTTTTTAATATACGTATATGTTCTGAAAAGGGGGATTTCTCATGACAGCTCCACACAAAAAAGTAGTAAACTGAACATATATTTTGACTGGCAGCTGGGTTTAAAACGCCCAAACAATAATTACCATTTCAAAATTGGCTGAAGAAATACTCATAGCAAGAAAACTCAGTTCATGTAACTGCCAATACTTATGAGCGTATTTCCTTAAACCCTTTCAATCTATGCTTGCAGAGTCAGATCATGCTCGACTTCAAGCTTTGTGCAGCTGTCATGCAGGAAAACAGGACACTAGCTTCCAAGGAGAAAAAAAAGGAGGAGGGGGCGCAATGCCAAGCGGCTTGTACAACAAAGGAGAAACAATCTCAAGTAATTGCCTGCCATCAAACAGACAACAGTGATTTAAAATGCAGGATAGAAGGAGGGAACGGCAGTGCTTATTGCAAACCAGTCAAGGACGTCTGAACCATCCATCTTCAGAGATCTCACAACTAATCACACTGGTGGAAGATGGCCAGTGGGGATGGTCATGGATGACTAGAGTCAGACAAGAAGCACGCCGGAGGTAAAAACACTGTGGGCTGCTGGTGACCTTTTCAGGGTAAAAGGTTAAGAAGCATGTACAGGTAAGAGAAGGGAAGGTGTTTATTGATTCCAGTCAGCTTAATCTGGATCTAGACAGCAACGGCCCTCACAGATTACATGAGCAACATTTTCATTTGTCAGGACTTGGTCTGTGGAGCACCACCAGAGACGAGAAGAGCATGCTGTAAACATACCCACTCATATCTGATGTCCATCTATCAGCGCAGCAGTGGTATACAGGCAAGGAAAATATCAGCTCAATCACCTGAGTGTGAGAAAACTAACAATGAAGGAAGCGTTCCTCCCTATGGACCTATGTTACTAGTTCGCTTCCAATACAGCTAACCTATAACAGCAGGTATTTATACTTCATTGCAATGTGATTTCTCCTTCATAGCATGTGTACTGCGTGTCCAGTCAATACAGGAGCTAAACCTTTTATATTGATTAGACTGTTTCCAGTGGACCGATGCATAATGCAGCAGCTCCTTGTATGTGTGAATCCACCTGAGTATACGAGGGACTGTAGGGAAATCCTCCAGTCAGTAAACCAGAGCCAATAAGGCAAAATCTGAGAATTCTCAACACCCAAGTAATCACAGCTCACCTGGTCTTCATAAAAGGTTAAAAAAGGCTTCAGATTAGATCATGAAAGAATTAAAAGCTTGATGTGATTAAAAGACGAGACAAGAAAAAGAGCGCAGCTCCTTGCCCCGGGCATGTTATAGCCTCCTCAATCTTTCAGTGGAAATTAGGTTTGGGGCCAGAGAGCATGTTTCCACCCTCCCAGTGACAGGCACATCACAACCCTCTTCACATATGAGGAATTACTCACCATCAGTCTAAACCAAGGCCAATGTCTGAACAGTGACATGGCGTCAACCAAGGATCTGCATTCAGGGACGGTTTCTGGAAAGTATTTATGAAACAAGAGCATGGTATAGCTCCGGTGAACGATCCCAAATATACAAGTTGAGCCGCTGACCAGCGTCTCAAATGCTGTGCAGCAATGATTCATAGACATTGGTTAATCCTATCAGGGACTACCTGGACACAGCAGTAATAAAGTGAAAATTGTCAAGTGAATCTCATATAAAATCACAACCACGGGAAAACTAAAGCAACACAGGTGCTATGAGCACAGGCAAACAAGCATACTGTTCTTGTCAGGACAAGCAACAATGTGATAATGGTCATTTTAAACAAATTTAAATAAAATCAACTTAGTTGAGATCTGGATTTGCCTAATAAGAGTGTGTATACAGGTAGTCCTCGGGTTACAACGGTCTCGAGGTACGACGTTTTGAGGTTACGACGCATCCCCTTATTTCGAGTTACGTGGTTTTACGTTGGGTTTATGTTGGTTTTATGTCGTAAAACCGCGGCGCAGCGGCGGAAGAATATAGTATTGTATTTCAGTATTAAACGTACTGTACAGTATTTTATGTGTTGTTCTGCGTTAGGATAGGCTAAGTGCTTGGTAAAGCAGGTACCGTACATGTATATGGTACGGTAATTACATACGTTCAGACTTACGCCGAAAATCGGTTTACAATGCCGCGTAGGAACGGATCTACATCATAAGTCGAAGACTACCTGTACCTGGAATCCTAAAGAGCAATAAATACCATGACTTTGAAAGGTTTCCATTCATTGTACAGCAAAATCCCAATGTTCTGCCTTTTAAAAAAAAATAACTGTTGGTAACACCTAAAACAGCTAATCTGATTGTTTGAACCAATTGAACTGAGAGAAAATCATATAACAAAGGAGATTTATGTAATAAATGAAGACAGTCGTCCTTCCACAATGTCCCAGCCTCCGTTTGCCTCAAAGGAGGAAGTAAAGTTTCCTGCCACAGACATAAAAGACAGGACACTTTAATTAGCCCGATCATAAAATACGGCTCCAGACACATCCATCTACCATGACCTGTGGAGTTTGTGGGAAAAGAACTGTCCTGTTGCTCATTTATTAAACAGCACATCCGCTTCAGTTCTCTGTCTGGGTCATAAGTAACAGTGGAATCTGAAAATTAGGGGTCAGCTGACAGGTAGAGTTGTTTTATTATTTAACAAGCACATTGACTTACATTTTAGTGATTCAAGGTGAGGATGAAAGATTTAGTGAAATCTCATGAAGGTGATTAATTATTAAATTGTGAGAGATTAATTTAGAAACATGCAAGTGCTTAAATAGTTTTGACATCATTTTTCCTGTTAGTGGTGTTCACAAGACACAGAGTTGACATGGGCTGTCAGGAACATCTAAAACTGCAGTAAACTACTGTTTCTCTTTCTCTCTCTCTCTCTCTATCAGACCACAAAGGTGTTATTTTTAACATACTGAATAAGAGTAGGGTCTGTCAGTGACAAAGATCACTTTGATTGGCTGCTCAGCATCTTGGTCAATAATTTCACATTGGCTGTGGTATTTTTCACATGTATGCTTCGTAAGAGTATCTAGGGGCAAAACAACCAACATCTGATGAGTTTTGAAGAGTTGGTTTTGGAGTGTAAATATATTACCAGTAATTGTGCCTTTCATTTGTTCTGGCTAGCAGGATTAAAAAAAAAACAAATAAATCAACTGGAATGTCCCAAAATTCTGAAGTATGACTTTGAAAGTCAAGCGATAGCCAACTTGTGTTAGTGAATTTATTGCTACCGGTAGTTGTTTTTTTGCTAATGGTAGTTAGCCTGGTTACTGAACACAAAAACAAAACCCACTTGGGCGGCTGTGGCTGAGTGGTTAGAGCAGTTGTCCTCCAATGCAAGAGTTGGAGGTTCAAATCCACCAGCAGTCACATGTCGAAGTGTCCCTGGGCAAGACACTGACCCTTATTGCCTCTGATGTGTGTCCCATCAGTGTATAAATGTGATAAAGCATTGGTTATTCTCTTTAGAATTATTTGTTCAATTAGCTTTGTATATAAATAGTAGAGTGCTGTATGAATGAGTAAACGAGCACACAGACTGTAGTGTAAAGAGCTTTGAATGTCTTGAGAAGATAGAAAAGCACTGTATAAGTACAGTCCGTTTACTTGTTGTCCGACACAGCTGAAACTGTATAAATAAAGGTTGAATGAATGAATGAATGAATGAAACAGGGTTAAGTCAGGTCTGATGTTATTCCCAGATCAGCATTTCGAATTCCAAGGTGAATGCAACGTCGCATAACAACAGCTAGAAAAGTGCCAGTGATCAGTAGTCAGAGGGCGAAAGAACTCTGGACAGGTGCATCACAGGACCAAAGAAATATTTTCAGATCAAATAGTAATAAGGACTCCAAGTTTTATATTGACGGTTAGTCCTACTATGACACTGTTACACTGACCTACATATTTGGTTTCGCTCTGCCAGGGGAACGCTGTGATTGTGCAACACTCAGGCTGATCGTCTGCATAGCCACATACCTCTTGCATGTGACAATGACCAACTGCAACAATTGAGGACTTTGTAATTGGAGCTGTGTGTTGTGGGTTTTTGTTTTAATTTTTAAAAGTTAAGTTTGAAGAAGCGCTACAAACAGAAGAAGGGGTTAAAGGAGCAAAGATCAGTCTACTTTATGCTGAACACATTCAAAGAACAGCACATTATTACCTCTAAGTACAGCAGGATCTAATTTATAAGCACTAAAATAAGTTTAATAATGTGGGTGCTGGAAGTGTTCAACTAGTTTATCCAATCAACATTGGCTTGTGTATGAATCAAACGGACTCAAAAGTCCTTAATTACTTTTTACAGTTATGTGCATGCTCAAAGTCAGTATTTTGTAAAGTATTATAGTCCAAATATGTTCATGCCTAGTTCAAGAGCTTGAAAAATACACTTAATCTAAACAGTGTTTGTATTTGTACCTATGTTACCTCGCAGTCGTTCCAACACCAGGCACATTGAGGACATTTAGCCATCATGATGTAAAACAGCATTAAAATAATTTTATAA
>JARVGQ010000210.1:11101822-11120588 GCA_031762355.1 Hypsolebias martinsi
CCCCCGGACCGAGATTTGAACCGGGGACCTGCGCGCTGAGAGGCAGCAGCTCTACCAGTTGTGCCACCGTGCTGCCCTATTTAATTTAAATTTAATAAACAAATATGTTGTGTGGGGTTAATGTAAATCTACCTTCTCAATATCTAACTTATAACCAATCTACCTCACTTAGAAAACCATAATAACTGGCTTTTCTATGTATGTGAATGTTCCTGTAAAGTGTCCTGAGACAACTTTGTTGTGACATGGCGTTATATAAATAAACAACTGAATTGAATAACGCGGCAGGCCAAGATTTCGCCCCCTACTCTGACTGACAATTTTTATTCCCCCCTTTGGAGTCAATCAACACACTGGCTCGATAGTCACATGACCAATTTTAGTTTCTCTAGAGGGAAAAATACAGCCTCTCAGAGCTCCATTTAAATTTATGGCAAACATACAGACTTTAATCTACACCAGTTTTTAAATCGTGTTGATGGGCCAAGTAAAACCAGAGTTATGATGAATAATCCACGCCACATTTTTTTCTGAAAACCATTGTCATATCTGAAGTGCAACAGAGCGAGAGGCTGTGACAAAGATGCAGTCTCAGGGACAAAACACCCGCATCACCCTCCACTTTCGCCTCCCACCCCCACCAAACAGATGAACAACCGCCACCCCTCCTTTGTGACAGAGATTCCAAGTTATTTGTCAAGCACCAAACAAGCTAGAGGAAGAAGAAAAAAGTGGAAATTGAAGGGGATTCAGCGAGCAATAAAGTCACAGCGAGAGCAGGAGTGAATCATAAGGTTTGAGAGATTAGTGAAATTTAGCGTGTTTGGGTTTTAAAGTTAGGGTGTAGTTTAGTGTTTAGTCAGTTTTAGTGTGTTTGAGTCAAAATAATGAGATCATTTTTGAACATGAGGAGCTGCAGACCATCCAGAGGAGGATGGAACCGCCGAGTCAGAACCTCTCAGACAGAGAGGATCACAAAAGAGAAAACAGCCTGACTCAGATAAAACAATAAATCAATTAATCACATGATGAAAGAAAATTATCAACCTCATTTTCATTTACCGGCTTTATCGTTTCTTCGTGTCTCTCTTTCTACTGAAGACACTGGATAAAAAAGGCTAAACTCAAGTGCTCTTCACTGACCCCTTCCTTTCACTTCTCTTTCAAATCTGTTTTAAATCGGTTTTGACGATCCAAAATCACGTTTTCTGATCATTAAAAGCAGCTAAGCTGAGACGCTAAGCTACAAGCTAAGCTAATAGGCCGACCTCAGGAATAAACCTCCGTTTTGTCAAGCTCCAAAATTCACGGATGAAACCCGTGCCTTTGTGTAAAAAGTTGTTTTTCTCCACAAAAAGAAGCTGAGAACTTGTTTACTGATTTTTTTTTATTAAAAGCTTTGCGTGAAAAATGTTATGCTAAAGACCCAATAATTCTCAGTCGGGTCATCTGGACAGTTTCTTTTTATAGAAACATTTCACCCTCCATGTGGAGGACCTCATCAGTCAGAGGAGTTCCAGCAAACTGTTTCCCCACCCAGCAGTAAACACCTTAAGTGGGCCACCCAGTTTGCTGGAGCCAAGATGGTTTCTGGGGACCGACCTGTCCCTTGTCGACTCCTGGCAGGCAGACAGCCGCAGCCTGGATTATTGAGCATAGTGAGCTTTGAGTATCTTGATAAGATAGAAAGGTGTCTTCAGGTTAGTCAGTGTGTTTGTGAACTGCAGTAAAGTGAGCCTCCACTCAGAACCGTGAAGCGGCAGCTCCGAGTGTTTAGTCTGCTTCCTTAAAACAAACCACAGGTCCGAGCTTATTTAGCCGTGCTGAGCTTTATAAGAAGAGCAGAGAGAAGTGGAGACATTAACAAATCAGCAGATTATCATATTGCTAAAGACACGGTCAGTCTCAGCTGTGGAAGAAGAAGGCTAAAGCGTTAGCCATCTTCTTTGTCGCTAAGGACCGTATCTTTAGTGATATGATAAACTGCTGCTTTATTAATGTTGCACTTCCTCTCTGTGTTCCTCTAAAGGCACACAGCACGGCTACATGAGCTCTGAACTATTTCAAATAAGAGGATGGGTCTGTCGTCTAGCTGTAGCTTCACACACGCTCAGACAGCTGCTGTGTTTATTAAACGTCTCATCTCCTCTAGTGCCCGCCCACACTGCAAAAGCAGTAAGGGGAGGGGGAGAGCAGCAGAGGGCTGTGTGTGTAGAAGGAGGGGGGCCACCTGGGAGAAAGAGATGGCAGGATTTCCAAGTATAAAACTATATTGTTTATATCGAGATTGTCTCAACTTATATTGCAAAAAAAATATCTCGATATTTTAAAAATATCGAGATTTCGCCCAGCCTTAACGACATCCCATCACGTGAACACTTCAGCCAAAAAGTTGTAGCAGCACTTTATGAAAAAGCTAAAACTGATATTGTCAACAAGCCCAACCCCAGATTTAAAGCCCTGCTCTGATGATGGTGAGTGAGAGATTCAACCACCTCATAACATAAATTATGACTGTCCAAGAAGATGTTATTGTATTATTGTGAGCTAATTAACTTTTGTAATTTAAAATTATAAGCTTATTAACTCAAAAAAAATTACCTCGTTTGCAGTCTGAGGATGTCACCGAGAGCTGAGCAGCTGAGTCTTCTTCCTCTTCAGGGAAATGTTTACAGTATTTATTTTTATACAAACGTATTTCTTACTTGGCATATTTTCAAAATAAACATTTTTCAAGTCTTTATTTTGGCTTTTTTTGTACCGAAAATTAACCGAACTGAGCCGAAATGTGATTTTAGAGTACCGTTACACCCCTATGTAATAGCATACATTTCATGTAAAATACTGTTTAAACTTACTTGGAACCGGTTGTTAAATTAAGCTAGCTAGCAGCTAAAGTTAAACTGTTGAACAAGCTAGCTAAATATGCAATTAGCAACTCATAGGAGTAGCTAGTTTGAGAATTTCTCCGCTGTAAATATAATGTGTGTATCCCAAGTTCACCATGAGACTGCTTAAGGTGTTGACGGCACTTCTGCACATCTAATTCTCAAAGCCTTCTCAAAATAAAAACTGTTCTGCCTTGAAACAATACCTGGCTCTGGCACAGTTTATTTCAGGTAAATATATAATGCATGTGTTAAAAATAATTAGAACACATGATTTTGTAATTATCTTGCAAAGCCAAAAAAAAAAGTCTGATTGCATTGTTAGAAACACGATTTTAGTGTGAAATTTTATTTTCTCCTAAACGCAGAGAGCAGGTGAAGAAACAGGAAGAGGAGCAATCTGCTGCAATGCTGCCTTCCTAAAAAGAGGGAAGGCATGTCGAGAAATGTACAATTCATCCTCTGTTCCAGGGACAAGTGCAATACTGTATATCATTACGTTTAATGAACAAATAAAATTTCAACAAAATGATACAAAATCTTTTTGTTGTCGTTTTCTAATCAGAATACGGTGCATTATCATTATAGAACATTTTAACTGGTAAATGGACTGTACTTATAAAGCACCTTTCTATCTTATCAAGACAATCAGAAAAAAGTACTCAAAGTGCTTTGCACTTCAATCTGTGCCATCATTTACCCATTCATACAGCACTCTACTAGATCTCTATAAAGAATAATCAGTGCTTTATCACATTCATACACTGATGGGACACACATCAGAGGCAATGAGGGGTTGCCAAGGGACAATTTGGCATGTGACTGGTGGTGGAATTGAACCCCCAGCTCTTGCACTGGAGGACGACTGCTCTACCCACTCAGCCACAGCCGCCCCAAAAGTAAACAAGTACCCAAAGCAATTAACAAAAAGAGCTTCACATCCAGGGGTTAATAAACTAAACCTTGAGTAATTATGTCACTGGATATTTATGTGCCTTTCCAACAGACTTCCATGCTGTTTGCTCTGCCTTTGACACTGGTAAATAAAAAAAAGCAGAGTACTCTTATCACAAATTAAGATGTTTAGTCATTTGACAATTTCCAACTACAAGCTAACAGTCTTAGTTTTTCATTTAACGGTTTTCTTTTTAATAAAAACATATTTTGCGTTTCTCTTTTTGTGTGCACATTCACTCATTTATGGCAACCTCAACACCATAAAGACCAATTTAGGTCCTGTGTATAAATTTCCTTTCAAGAACAAATATATCTTGACAATTCTTTAGATAATGTTTGTTCTTCGAACATACAGACAATAACACAATGATTTCAAGGAATCTGGTTGTTAACCTTCAACCATTTAAAAATATAGCTTTAACACACAAGACTTTGGGTAATAAAAAGAGCCACAAGTTGAAGGCATTGTCAGTTTATGGCAGAACTAAAAGAGATGGAGTGCAGAGAAACAGTGGGGTGGATTAAATGGGGGATCCCAATTTGACTGGACAATCATATGATAATTGCATCCCTTGAATACATTTTAACCATTTTCTTTCACTGTGACTTTGGATGAGCTGCATGTTTAGGCTCCACTCAAAACGTGACGTTTTACCGTGACCAGGTTTGGTCCTCCGGCACAGATGGGAGAAACTTCATCACCGCACAAAGTGATGATATCAAATACGGAGCGACATATGTGCAGCAATGATTGCAGAGAAAACAAGATTATAGAAAATCTCATAAAAACATATTACAGCGTGGCTGCATTAAACAGCAGCACAAACCATAACCAAATTAGATTTACAGTAATTACAGAGGGACAGCGCCACTTGCATCGCTGGCCATTTCTGTTCTCGCCGAGAAGCACGCTGCAAGCGGCTGTCTCGCTGTCCCAGAATGCTTTGCTCCAGGGACGCAACTCAGTGGTGTTGTTTTCAATATACTGGCTTTAACTTAATCACAGTGGGTGGTTTGAGGCGGGGGAACTGAAGGGACTGAGAGAAAACACAATTCTACACAAAAACAGCGTCGGTAACAGAGATATAAGCAATTCTTTCAGACTCGAGAGGATGCAGGTCGGATGCTGTAAAAGCACACGGTGTTGCAGAAATTGTTGGCGATTTCTCTGAAGTAGTACATGAGAGACAACTGGAGAAATACTTTTCTTAAGTTTGTTCACGGATGAATTTGTTTCCCTTTTATCAGCTCGTCTTCATAAACAGAAGGTAAGGATGTATAGGGCTGTTTCATCAACCATCCTTTATAGGCAACAACACCTGTTAGACAGCATGCCTCTCTGCCACTTACTGCATGAGGCTCTATTCAGATCCTCAGTGCAACAGTGATAAACACAACCATTTAGTTGCACCTTTATAAAACTTAGAGGTGAAGATAACAGAATTGTATGCATTTGGCAAGATGTACTCTATGATTTATTTATTTATTTATTATTATTAATCGCTTGCCGCTAAAAGGCGAGGGCGGGGTATAATGCTTGTGCCTGTGAGAGCTTGTGTTTGTGGCTCTGTCTGTGACAAAAATAGCTTATGAACTATTGGATGGATTTTTATAAAATGACAGAAGGCAATCATTTATATATATCTATAACTGATTAGCTTTTGGACAGAACTGGATTAAAGATGGCTGCCACGCCCAACTGACCTCAACAAAAAAGGTTATAACTCAGTCATTTTTACAGCTGTTGACCAACAATTAGGCGTGGTAGTAGCTGAGACTGATCCAACATATATAGAGGACCAATAGATGGTGCAAGATCTTCATTTAAACCTGAAGTCATTTATGACCCGACTGAACATTGTTGAATTTTTACCTGGATTATTGAGCATAAACTTCGATCTGCATTTAAAATTTCACCCACAACTAGTTGGAGTCAACCGTTTGTCTATTAGCAAAATATTGTGTGATTATCCTGATGGGTTTTAATGAAATGTTTAAGAACTGCAGCCAACTAACTCTAGAAAACACAAATACAGTACTAATTTAGTTGGTGAAGGTTCTCAGTCATCCAGGACATGGTAACTCCAAAAAAGTTTGACAAAAAACAACTGGACTTTATTTGTAACATGCAACTTATAATTTTTAACATGTAATTTATAATTTGTAACATGTAATTTATTTATTTGTAACATGTAACTCCGAGTCAGACTAACAAAGACCCAAGCGAACCTCTACTGTGAGGGTTGATAGGACAATCTGCATATGTATGTATATATCTTAGCTCAGCTTTATAACCCAAACCCCACACTCTATTCTTTGAATTGAGAAAGCTCCTCGGATGAGAAGCTAAACGTCTTCTGTTACAAATAAAGTCCAGTTATTTTTGTCTTGAACTTTTTGGGATTTGCTCATTTAGTTTTTTACCATTTTATTTTATTGTGCTAAGATCTGTTATGGTTGCAGCTAGGAGTCATTCATAGCACGCACTCCAAGGGCTACAGATTGCATGAGATTTTTGCTTCTTACTTTAGAATGAACTGTTGGGAGTCAACCCTGTATGGTAGCAAAATATGGCATGAACCACTGGACATATTTTACAGAAAATTAGAAGTAACCATCATAAATACGTCTACAGTTGAATAACCCTTCAGAGTCAATCCAAAGATGGCTACCTCAGCTAATTGACATGATCCAGCACTAAAAATAGCTTAACACAGTTTTACACATAAAGTTAAACCTTGACGATGTGGTAGTAGCTGAGAGTCACTCACAACACATATTCCGAGTGTGATGGCTCGCTACATTATATGAACTTGCGCAAAACATTCTCAAAAATGGCTTTCACTGTTTTTCCCAACTCAAGTTGATGTTGGTATAAAACCGAGGCATAAATGACAAGTTTCATCATTAAATCCAGAGAAATGCTGAAGTGCAAGCTTTTATCTTCCAAGTGCCTTGACTGTATGCAGACCTGCAGATGACTTGTATAGCTTGCCAGTATGAAGACCAAGCATTCTATACTTTTATTTGCCTTGTCGCTGCTGAAAAACTTCCACTACAGACACTCAGAAACTCACAGCAGCCTTTTAAGATCCTCTTCAAAGATGAAAAAAAAAAAAACATTACAGTTTTTCTCTGCTTTGTGCACACCAACCTTGGCATCTTTGACAAATTTGCACTGGAAAACGACATAAAACAAAGAGTTTCTCTATACACACGGGAATAAAGATATGCACCATAATGAGTTGCACTGTGCTGATGGCCATTAGAGCTTATGTCAACATTTGGGAGATATCCAAATAAAAGTTTGGCAGATAATACTCCCAATTAATTCAGAGCAAATTTCACACAGTGCCACTGACCACAGATGATAAGAAGGTACATGTGACTTCTTTGATAAGAATCCCTGTTGGGAAATTAATTTCAGCAGAGCACATTTAGTTTTTGTGGAGTTGCAGTGTAATTAAGGTTAAAAGGGAGTTTCCATAGCAAGCATGGAAATTGCTTCCTTTGAAAAGCACCACTGTAAATCTGAGGCTGAAGTGAACGGACCTTCTTCTGTGCAATGTCAATGCTTGATTTATTTATTTGCTTCCTTTTCTTAATGGACTGAGGGAAAAATACTGCAGCGTTGTGCAACGGATCAAGCCAGAAGGTAAAAAAGGATCAAGCCAGAAAGTAAAAAAGGGAGTATTTTTCTGTCCATCAAATAGCTTGAGTCAGCTGAAATTTTAAAGTTCAATTTCAAACAGCTACCAAGAGACAAGTTATGACTTTTATCTCCATTCTCTCTTTTGGACTGTATTTCACGCGTATTCTTCTCACATCTTTGTGGAGGCAGAATAAAGCAAAACTCTGATCAGATGTTTGTAGAAAGCACAAACAAAGGGACAAAAATCTCTAAATTATCGCCTCGAGTATGAAGAGCCGTGTAATGTAATATAATGTTCTGCAAAGATGAAATTACCTATAACTCTGCTCCTGAAGCGCACACTGTTTTATATCCGAGCTGCTGTGCTGCTTGAGACATTAAGTGAAACAATATACTTTATCTGCTGTGATAAGCATCTTACAATAACATAGCAGCTAAAAGACACGCAAAGCTTTGATTTACGGGCCATGACATCATGCCACTGCCAGAGCAACAAAAAACCCAGTATGAAAATCAATTCAGCATTGCTTACATGGAGGCAAAGCACACAGGGATGCTCAGGTGTATGTAATCTTAACTAAAGCAGCTGGCATGACGGGGAAACTTGGCTCCAGAACACCAAACCCTTCTGCGTGACGGTATCAAACTGCAGGATGCCGGGAACGAAAGGGGACAGGAAGCCCTATTAAAAATGGTCACAGTCGGACTGTGAGACAGGACCTTGTTAATAAATCAAATGATGGGGGGTCCACCGTTTCTCAGTTTTGTGTTTTTATGCAACAAGAAATAAAGATGGCCTTGTCTATGTCAGATTGGATTTTTTTGTTTTGTTTTTTCAAATCTTACCTCAGATGTACATCTAAGTGAAAATAGTCCACCATGTTCAATAGTTTGTAGAACCATCTTTCCTAGCAAAAACTTGAAGTACCGTAATTTCCGGACTATAAGCTGCTACTTTTTTCACACGGTTTGAACCCCACAGCTTTTACAATGCTGCAGATAATTTATGGGGGTTTTTTGTTTGTTTGTTTGTTTTTGTTGCTGTTTTTTTTTTTTTGTTTGTTTTGACAGGCTAACGAGCTTCATACTGTCAAAACATTTAGCCTCGTCACACCCGGACGCTCACATAGCGGTCCAATACACGACTCTCTTGGTGGGTGGGTCCTCGTCACTCGATGAGACTACCAGTAAAAGTAAAGGTTAAAAAACAAATCTGATCAATGAAATTACAGAACAGGTCACAGTGGACCAATGAAACCTCGTTTCTCTGGTCCCTGTTCTCTCCTCCCCGTTGTGCCCCCAAGGATGGGGGCGCAGTGCGCAAGAAGAAGATTAAGATAGCGATCAATGACTTCCTTGTAGGCTACTGTTTTTTGTTTGTTTTTGTTTAAAAGAAATAAAAAAATACTGTACACATTTGTGTATGTTACTGATATGTATTGCAACATTCTGCTGTGGTTGACTGTTGGTCATATGGCCTCAGGGACGGATTATGGATAGAATTTATGTTAATTATTAATCATTTCAGTTAGCGGTTTAGAATTGTTCTTTTAGTGATTAGTCTTTTCTTGGTAGCTTAGTTTATGTGTTCATTATGTGCAAATTTGTGTTCTGCCATTCAGTAAAACCATGAGTGAGGGAGGTAGTTGTCATGAAAACCTGTGGGGTTCACTCTGTCTTTGTGTGTTGAACAGTGAAATAAAGTATAAAACGCCATCTGGTGGTGGATTCTTGAACTACAACAACAGCTGCACATCTCTCTAAGTAGCTGTGTGCTGCCTAAAATTCTGTGTAAATATATCATGTTACCATGTGGACACACATGGCTTACATACAGGTGCAGCCTATATATGTACAAAAAAAAGTATTTATTTAGTGGGCGTGGCTTATAGTCAGGTGTGCTCAATAGTCCCAAAATTAAGGTAGTTTCCTTTATGACTTTAAATCAGTGTCTCATATTGTTGTGGAGGACTCTGTGCGTTTTGGAACAGAGTTCAAGTTCAAAGTCTTGGCTGCAGGTCCTGTAGCTGCAAATCAAGCTTAAACCATGACCCCTCCACCACCGTGCTTTACAGTTCGTATGGTTCTTTTATGATAATATGCTGTGAATACAATGTCTCTACTTTGGTTTAGTCTCTCCAAAGGACACTGTGCGTTAATAAATTTCAGATGAAACTTTGTAAACCTGAGTAACTGGTTAAATATGGAAGCAGTAAAGGTGGATTTAAGTTTTTCCATGCGCAGCTTCTCCATTTTAGGTTTGTTGTTACTAAATAATGACACAATAAATTATGTTGTGTTTTGTACACTTTAGATTAGATTTGAATAATTTCAGAACCTGATAAAGACCTGATTATTTTCATTTATTCCTGATATGTAAAACACTAGAACTGAAGAAAAAGTGGGCTTTCTTTTTCTAATTACGGTAGACAGCTGCAGCTGATTAACATTTTACAGTTGTTTTTATTAACTATTTTCCATTCCTTCACTGAATTGCCAATTTAAACAGGAATACAAGAACACATTTTAAAAGAGGCCTTGAAATAAATTAATACAACCTGGTAAAGCATGTTTATTGATGTTAGCCTATTACATTAAGCTTTTATATAAAGCCTCATCTTTCATTAGTTCACAATTTTTTTTCCATTATATTGCAGCTGGTGGTGTAAATTTATAGAAGGCAAAAAATAAGTCGAATGCCTTCAGTTTGGGGTAGATTTTTAAAGTTCTTCTCAGTATCACCGGGATCTATATAAATATTTAACTCTTATTTTCAGTGCTTTTTTTAAATTAAATTTAACTTGAAAATAAAGCTTTAAAATGAAACATTTTAAATGAGGTCAAATTATACATTTGATAAGATTAAAGTTTCATTCTTTGCAGTTAAATAATTGCAATTAGTAGTTCAATTTACAGTATATCGTGCCTTTTTCAGTGAATTTATTATGCAAAGCAGATAAGCCTTAAGCTTAAAGACAAACACTAAATGACAGCTTAATATCTTTAAACTCTAAATTGTCTTGTCTACTCATCAACCCCGAATGGAGGACTAAAAGGATCTAGTATTGTTACTGGTTTTCTTCCACCTTTATGATGTGGTCAAGCTGTTCAGTCCTTCAAGCGCTTTAAGGAAAAATAAAAAACTGGTTGCTCAACTCAGACTGCCAGCATTCACAGATATTCGTCTCACTGGTCTGGATAAGATGCCATGCTAGACCCCTGCTGTGTGCATGTGCATGCGCGCCTGTGTGTTTCTCTGCTCCTTTAACCGCGCGGGCCGACCACCCGTGGTGTTTTATGTCTTAATCACCGCAGGCGACAATAACTCAGCGTCTAAGTGACAATAATAGAACAAGGTGGATCCACCAACGCGAGCCGCGGTCTGTGTTTACGACTGTGTGTTTGTGTTACGCCAATGTTACGGTCTGGTAACGGCGTGTGAACACTTTCTGTCAAAGAAACAAAACAAATGAGCCATCTATATTATTGCAGCTATTTTCGGTGCAGGGGAGGCTGGTGACGCTTGTAAATAACCCGACCTTGCACCCAAAGCTGCCCCCACCTCTCCACTACTGCACACCTGATTGAGCCCAGCAACAAAGATATTATCAGACATGCGCCTCGCCGTGGCCAGGTCAGAGGTTAAATCATTAGTGACATCATATTTCTGCTCTGAACATCCCTCCACCATGCTCTACCCTCCATCACTTTCAGCTCTGCAGCTAAACACTTTGCTCCACTGTGGTGAGAAAAATGTCTTTCTGAAGGCTTTTGTTTCTCCTTTTGTCAGCAGGTGAAAGATCCCTCTTGGTTTAATAATGGTGAAAGGTACGGGTCTGTTCTCCAGTGGGCTCAAATGCTCAGAGTTCTTATATTTATTTATTTTTTTCAACAGCATTCAACTTGACATACTGTTCAGCCACGTCTGCTGAATCCAACTGTTTAAAAAATGTGATTCTGTGGGACAACTAAAAGAAATGTTCAACTTAATGTTTTCCCCCTCACAGCTGGACATTATCGGATAGGCAATCAAGTATCAGAGTTTACTTAATATTTTTTTTAATGCAAGCTTTTTTTTTTATTATTTTGCATTTTACTTTGAGTAAACACACCATGATTTCATCAAATAACTGTTTCAAAAGAGAAACTTTGATCACACAATCAGATTTGATTTAAAAACAGAAATGCAACCTCCCTTACTACTGCTGTCTCAATAGTGTTGTATAGTTGCATCCAGTCAATTTATTATTTGTAATCTACTTGTCCATTTGTGGGCGCTGAGAGCCGGTGTTTATCTCCAGCAGTCACTGTGTGGGAGGTGGGGGACACCCTGGACAGGTCACGAGTCCATCACAGGGACACAAAGAGACCAACACTCTCACTCACAGCTAGGGACAATTTAGAGTTACCAATGAACCAAACATGCATGTTTGAGATCTGTAGGAGGAAACCTGAGTGGAGTGATAGTTGTTGTCTTTGGCTGTAAGAGTACCGTATTTTTAGGACTATAAGGCGCACTTAAAATCCTTTAATTTTCTCAAAAATCGACAGTGCTCCTTATAGTCCTAAAAATATGGTACTCAATGACCACACATCGCTAGAGCACAACCAAAGATTTGTTTTCCCCCGTAACAAAATTTTTAATCTCCAACTGCCTAAAAATCACAGTGTAGACCCTGCTTCAGACAGCAAACTCTTTGTTTTTTGTAAATACTTGTTTAAAAACTGTTAGCTTAAGTATTTGTCCTACTTGCATCGTTATATTCTACAATGTTGTTGTTTACTATATTCCACTTGGACCTTCTGAGTATTATATTTCTTTCTCACTTTTTGGTACTTTATTTTGTATCCTTAATGCATGCTTTAGTATTTCTTGTTTGTTTGTTTATTGTTTTTAGCAAGTCGAATCAGTTCTTCTCAGCACTGAACATTTCTTTGCATTGTAGACCTTGTGTTAACCTGCATTTGACAAATAAACAACATAGCATAATGTTTTTTTAAAAAATAAAGCGGTAGGTGGCACTCCTCAGATAGACAAGCCTAAACCTTCTGGGTTTTTGATATAAGAAATACTTTCAAAAAGCCGACCTTTTATTTTCACAGAGTGGGACATGTTAAAGAAAATCCTGTGTTTCAAGAATTATTTTTTTGTGAAATCGTGGTACCGTACTTGCCACCATACACGTCGCGCCGACGTATAAGTCGCATCAGTCCAAACATGTCTAATAAAGTGGAAAAAACTTAAATATGTTGCTTTGTCGTATAAGTCGCATCTATTATGGGTCACCACTGATGTCTCAAGTTTGTTACGCGTCACCGCTGACAACCGAGAAATATGGGCCGCTGTTGCGCCAAAAATTGACTGGCTGCCAAATGGCAGCCATAGGATCATGCATGGAAGGACATTACCAAGAATTTAACAAGATAAACACTTAAAAACAATTATTTGTTTGCTCGAAATTATAGCAAAGGTGTGTCTCAGGTCAACTTTTCCTTAATAAATGCACTTTGACGGTCAAATCAGCTGCATTTCAAAAGCCGATTCGGGGAAGCAGGAGCATGCAGAAGGATGACTCACTGTGCAGTTCTTTGAAATTTAGTAAGATAACCACCTAAAACAATTATGTGTTTGCTTGACATTATAGTAAAGGTGTGTCTCAGTTTAACTTTTCCTTATTAAATGCACTTTAATGGTCAAATCAGCTGCATTTTGGCTGGGCTTCATGGCAAAATGCAGCTGATTTGACGTTTGCTACAGGCGTTGTTCCGGAGCGAGACGAAGGTGGCATCATATGGAAAGCCAAGTGTCTCATTAATAGCCACTTTTACCTATTAATGAGACACTTGACTTGCCATATGCGAGGGCCCTCTAGTGGCTGAAAATGGTCATGTTCAATATTTTCCATGTCAGAATGAATTAGATTGTCAGATCTCAGCCAAAACTTGGATTATAAATATGGGAAAGGAAAACATAAATATGTTGCTTCGCTGTATACGTTGCAAGCATGCTAATTTATGCAAAAACTGACTTCTACAGCAAAAACGATTGTATACTCAAAGTACACAATGGTATCTTATAAGTACGCAGGATTTTGGGTGTAGTTGCAGCTGTAGTTGATTTGGTTTATAACAATTAGCTAATGACAGTAATGTGTGTTTGAAATCATTTATTTAAGACCTTCCTGCTGAAAATGATTTTTTTTTTTTTTCAAATACAAGAATACATTTCAATAAATCCCAAATTCAGAAAAAGCAGAATGCTTTTTCTTCAAATAAAAACTTCTTTTTATTATTGTCAAGACAATAATTTTTTTATTGGAACCAATTATAAAATTCAAATTAGGCCTGTCAGAAAAATTATACTAACAACTTCTAACACTGTCTGACCTCGGCAAATTTTGTCGACCTCAATGCGGGCCGTTTTGTTTTTATTAAAAACGTCAGCATAATTTAGGCTAATGTGCTAAAATAAGCAGCGAGGGTTTTTTCCTCGACAGCACCTTATCTGAACGAGCAGAAGAAGAATTTTCGCTGTCACTTCTCGCGCTGCTCTCCTCCTAGTGTGACAGCAGCTATTGTGATGAGATGGAGTGTCTTGAAAACTAATTTAGCAAATTCTTCACCTTGATCAGGCATGACAAAATAATCCAAACTCGAGCTTCACTCTCTGGGCTTTGTCTTACATTCCCTCTGCAGCTCATTGGCTACAGAGATGAATAGGTAAAGGGGGAGGGTCACAGAGTTAATGATTATATTTTGCAAAAATCTACCGCTGTCGTTTCGGATTTGCAAATTTCCCAATTTCTTAATATTAAAAAGCGACACTATTATGCCTGGAACATTGCACTGAACTCATATTACTCCTTTACATGTGCGCCACAGCAGGACTACAGAGGAAACAGCACAGCTAATGCTCAGTCTGCAGCCAAGGTTAGCCCAAAATAAGAGCAATGCACTCAAACTTCATCTCCAGGTTACACAAGGTGACCACTGGGATTCGATGAGGCGTGTGCCGACTCCTGTCCAGTGAACACGGTAATTTACTGCACTCCTGAATGGGAGGGAAGGATGCAATGATCCGTCTGATTAGCTGCTGCAGAATCCCCTCTAGTAGTTTATTTGCCTTCACCCACTAAGTTGCTTGCGTAGTAATGCAGCAGGACTGAGCTTTGTCTGAGCAGCGCCACCAGGGGGGCACGCATTCACAAGCATACCATCCATTATAACTCAAAGAAGCCTTGAACTTGATTCTGACAAACAGCTGGGGCCCCAACATCAGCAGCCCACCGACAGGCCAACAGGGATGATGAAGACCGTTACATCCCAAGGTACATGACTTTTAAAAAAGAAGTCAATAACAAACAAATAAATAAAGACCTGCTTAAGCAGTGTTTCAAACAACTTATAGTATGTTGATCTCGGTTTCATCATTTCTTTTGATTTTTCTTTCATGCTGCTGCAAGGATTTAAAGGCCAATCCACATGCGGAACACCATGAGTGGACTTAACGAGCTCTGGAACTTTGGGGTTAAAATGCAAACAGCATTCAAAGTTCAGACACGTAAACACAGCAGGGTTTCCTAGAACATCAAGCTCCAGTACAGCTCAGAGCAAAGTGATACAATGGTTTTGGTGTGAGAGTAGCCAAAACAGTTTGGGGGTGAATGTCTCAGAAGTGCTTCAAGCTTTTTAGCCTTGTAACACCTTCCAAACACTTCCTATAAACGCACAGATATGTACAAAGCCAGGGCAGATAGGTAATATGGGGAAAAAATACCCCTAAATGGTTAAACACCATTTTTTGATATTCATTAAATATGTAGAAAATATGAAACATGCTACAATAGACTAAAACTTGAACCACAGATCCCTATACGTACATGTGAAATACAAAGCGTGGGGGATGATTTGTGTTATAATAACTGTCTAATAGAGAGTACAGGGCAGGGTACAGTGTAAAAAAATACACTGAACCAAATTAGTAAAGGGCTAAAGCAAAGTGTACCTGTTCTGGACTGTTGGACACAAAAGTCAGAGAAGAAGCTCAAAATCATAAAGGGAAAGAAAAGGTTTAGTTATAAACTGAAGCAGCTTCTTTTGGAAAAACTACTAGAATGGGTCTGGACTTGTTCCTGTTGACAGAAATAGGAGTTGTTAGGAGTGAACTAAAGAATGTTGGATGCAACCCGGGAGATTTCTGACATCATAAAGATGCTCTGCTCTCTAACAAGTACTGTTCTCCGAGTGTAATGCCTTAATGAACGGCACGGGGGCTTAAAATAACGCTCAAGAGCTCCTGATGAACTTCTACACTACGTACACCAGCTCGTTTATAATTAGACTCGGTAAACTGAAACATTTTAATTATTAATCATTTGTGATGGAATGAAGACAAACAAGCAAAAGCCTTCAGCATCACACCAGACGTACCATCAAACAAGAAGAAAAACAAGCTGTGGCTGAGCTTCCATGTGAACCGTTTGAAATGTTTGCAGGACTTGGGTTCATTTGCAACAACTGAGCACAGTTCAGATCACAAGGGCCACAGTTGGCAGCCGTCCACAGCGCACAAACTAAATACCACCGAGTGAATTTACACCTGACGGCCCCCGCAGCATGGAGCGCACATAATGAGTCCTGCTCATCAGCGATGCGCTGACCCAGGACGGGCGTGTACACATGACAGCATGCACAAACTTTAAGGAACACAAAGGCCCACACGCTCCCCTCCCCCTTCGTCCGATTGCCTGTGGCGTGCACGCCTGGTCACCTCGCTCAGGGATCAAAGGCAGCATGTCGTTCTAATCAGTCCTCGCAGTGGGCAACCCCATTAATTCGGTTCTGTTTCATCAGTGATGAGCAAACCACCGGTCAGGTCGGTACATTCCTGGGGTCCCGAGGCCCAGGAGTAATCCCTCTATCTCTTAATGACCAGAGTCCAACCCCGCAACCAGTCGGCAAACAACTTTGGTTTCCTCGCAGATGAAAACCGGCGAGCTTATCATGAGGGAGAGAACCAAAACGAGGAGACGTGGTGTCTTTTCACAACACGGCAGGGAAGTCGAGTAGAATTAACGACGCCATATATCAAATAATTCCAGGCGATCAACCCCCCACGAAACCAGGCCAACATCACATGCGCACGTCGGTAGCTGTAGGAATCAAGTGCGACACATTAAAATTGAATTGAAGAGGACGAGGAAATTAAATTATTCTTCTATAACCAAAAACATCCTTCTTCAATAACACTTGCAAAATTATTCAATTGGAAACTGTTCGGTCTACTTTCCATTAGAAAACACGAGCGGAGTCAGACTTAAGTGGCTTTTTTGTGGCTCACACAGTGCGGGGCTCGTCTGAGTCCTAATGGGATGTTTATTAGGATTTAAGATAATGAGTTTTTCATATCTTACCGTATTTTTGCTCTCTGGTGAACGGGGATGCTCATCACAGACAAATTAGACCTTCTGAGTATTGCCGTCGACACCTGCAGAAACAAGCAGAGTCATAAACAGACAATTAAAACAACTTAAAACTGCAGCCACAAAGATTTTTTTTGTGCACACCATCTGTTAATAATGAAGAATCGGGCGACAGTTTACTCGAGACGCATCCAGGAGGGGAAGAATCTGCATCAAGAGATTTATTAACGTCGTCTTTGGTGTGGAGAACAGATGAACGACTACACAGAGGCGTCGTAAGCAGGGCCTATCAATAACTCCCCCAACTGTCCTGAGAGATTATTAGAGGTCAGAGACGGATAACTTGGCAGTGAAATAGAAGCAAACTGACAGCATATGGCTGGAAGCCTCAGCAGGATTGGAGGCAAACGAATGCCTCGGTGATGGTTTGAAAAATTAGCATCGGTTTTACACCAAACCAAAGACAGCTCTGTTTTTAGATGACGACACAGAGGACGGTTCACACGAGGCGAGATGCTTCAGAGAGGCTCATTGTGGAGCAAGAACAATGCTGGATCTGGTTTAAAAAAATAAATAAATAAATAACATCATCTGACTCCCGGTGGCAGCCTTTGGAAGTCACCACATCGTTTTATTTTGTCGTTCAAGTGCTTCTCTTTGCAACCAGTGTGGATCTTATTCCATTTTGAAATGCAATTTGATCACAGGAAATAAAGTTCAGTGCAGCAAGTAAAGTACTAAACCTTTAAATAAAAGAAACAGTTCAAACAGCCAATATATGTTTGGGTGCGATTTTATTTTATTCAAGATGACCTTGGGAATAAAAAAAACACATAAATAAACACTGAGCTGTAGCTTACAATCCAAAATATATCTGTAAAAACATAAAATTGTTGTGGCTTTTATCTCAATAAAAGAGCCATGGTGTTTATGTCTAGACTTTACAAGCTGACACAACAAAAGAACCATCATCGATCAGGACACAATCCACGAGGACGTGCAGCAGCCATGCTGGACTATTTTAGATATACATTCTGATTTATCTTTCCTTTCTGTTTTGTTTTTGTATTAATGTGACACACAGGAGTAATTTAAGTACATTAAATGGGATTTAATGGGGCGTTCAGTAGGAAGGTTTTGAATTATTACAACCTCAGTTTGGAGAAACAGATTTCTAAACTAATGGCTAATCTGAGTGGAGCCAAGACCAAAGTGGAGTTCTGCTGCCTTAGAACAACTCCACTCTCAAAATACTTTAAATGATTCATGCAAACCTTTAATTTAAAAATGTTTGCACTGTAAAACATTAATTCAGGAGAAACAAAGATATTCCTGCATGAAGCACCCCAGGCTCTACTGGAAGTGCTACTGCTAGCCTCGGCTATCTGTGCTTCAAATTATTTATGTAAAAAAATTGGGTAATGTATAAACTAGAGCCCGACCGATATATCAGTAGGGCCGATAATTTAGGCCGATATACACATTTGGGGACCTATCGGTATGGGTGATAATTGTCGCATTATTCGCAGATATAAGCACTTCTAATTTAATTCTCAAAATGCTGGAACCAGCTGTAATTGTAAAATGTATCCAGCAGAGGGTGCATGAAGACTACTTTCAAGTCATTGCTGTTCACTTAAGTTCCACGTTCATGATCAGCACAGCCAAAGCAGGGAGCAATACAGGTAACCCCCGGTTTCCGGCGTAGTTCCGTTACACCGACCCGGCCGGATACAGAAAAAGCCGGTTACCGGAACCGGCTCCCGGTGGGGCCGAAAACGAAACTAAAAACCAACATGGCGGCCGTCACGTCTTTTTAAACGCCTTATTTACAACCTAAAACACCG
>JARVGQ010000210.1:11547508-11558667 GCA_031762355.1 Hypsolebias martinsi
GGATATAATATTAGTTGTAGATACTTATAATGCAGTGATAAAGTACAATATTATATGCTAAAGAAATAGGTTTACAAGTGCTTATTGTGCTCACAATGTGATAACTTAGTCTGAAATGTTTAATACAACAACCCTGAAATATACTGGTGAACAGAGTTTGTTCACTATTTGGCAACAAACTGGTCAGTTTTGTCTTTGTCACCCTCAATCAATACATAACAAACAATTATTAATGATTTATAAAGTGTTAATAACATATATGTAAACTATTTATTAGCCATCTATAAAGGGAGTCTTATTGTAAAGTGGTACCCATCTTTTGCTCGGGTATTTGTGTTTCTGCCACACAGTGGCGCCCTTAGTACGTACCAAAAACGAGATAAAACGTGGATCAGATTTGAGAGGAACTTCTTTTCTCATAGAATCAGTGCTTGCTTCAGTTTGCTATTCTGATGTGAACTTAACTATTTGTTGTAAAGGCCACGTGTGTGTCTGTATTAACATTATTTACCACTAGCAAGCTTTTTAAATCACATACGTTGCTATGGAAATACAGCTGCATGAAACTTAAGACATTAAATGCAAAGGAGCATTTGAGTATTTTAGTAAAATTAAACTGCTTTATTCATAAAACTGTCTTTCTATATGAAATTACAAGCTATTTTCTGAGAGATCTTTATTAATATCTTTGTTTGATTTAAAAAAAAGATTTATATACATTTTAGATTAAGTAAGTGTCTATTTGTTCTCACAGAGAGGATGCGTCATGTGCAGGAGAAAACACCTAAAGCTGGTGGGTAAATATTCAAGGACACTTCAGCTTTGAGAGGCGCTGTCTAACTGACAGGCCTAAAGTAAAACCCTCAAACTCGACAGTTTGTTTGACCATTTTGACCACACCCTAGAACGAGAGAAGCAAATGTGCCCGAGAGTCCGTCTACCCTCTGTTCCATCAGGGTGTTTAGGGGTGGCACATGACGTTCTGTTCAGTGCTTGTGTAAAGAGAGGAAATATAGATCCCACGTGAAACACAAATAAATAATCCCTGAACCTCATAAAGTCTGATGCTGATGTTAGAGCACATGGAAAATGGCATAATTTAGACCTGACAAATCTGGACAGGACGTTGGAATTATCATCACACCTGTGGTTCAGTGGACAACCTGGTGCACTCAGTTGAAGCTCAGGATAGAGGACAATAATCAACTTTATTGCAGTGCTGGGTAGAATTATAAAATACAGTCTTTAGAGCAGTGGAGAGAGAGAGAGGAGAGAGAGAGAAAAGGAAAACTTCTGGACTGTGGTTTTAGGCACAATAAATTATATCGGCTACCTGAAGCTGAACACACTTAACGGGTGGGAAACTACATCTAGAAGCCTTCGTTGGTGCTCTGTATTTATGGAAAGAGAAACCTCCCGGTGACCTGGGAACACGCTTACCCAATTAGCAGCCTTGCCGACGGATCAAATGGAAGTGAAAACATTCACTGCCGTGACGGAGACGCATCACAATGCTCCATTCATGCTGCCGAGCCTTATGCTTTGGGGGTTAGGTGGACTGGGGGGGCAGGGGTGTTCCTTAAGGCACATAGTGTGTAGGTGGTAGGTGGAATGGGAAAATAAATACAATAAAATACTACTTTAGCGTACTCTTACCTTTTTGCATTGGTGACTGCAGGCCGAGTTTAAACCCTGTTCAAAGATGCTGGTGTAATGTTACCGAGCTATGCTCTTCTGTGCATTACATATTTGCTTCACGTCAGTCGCTGCATCCCTTTGGAAACTGCAGAATCTACAATTTAACAAAACCACAGGTTTTGTCCTGTGGGATAAAGGCTGAGGGGGTCAGAAAGTCTGAAAGGCAGTATTAGAAGTGAAACTTTTGACAGCACAGGCCTCTTGGGAACCAAAACTGCGCTGCCTCATGGGCTGGAAACTGTTACAGGTCGGATTCAGTTTCTTTCTTTGAACCTGTTAAAATCATGGCATGTCTGTTTCCTCCCTTTCTTCCCTAAAAGAATGTTTAATTATTATGCCACAGTCCTACGTAGCTATTATGATATTCTACACCAAGTCAAGAAAAAGGAACTTACATCTGCCAAGGTATTTGTTTTCCAAATGTCAGTATAATTAGAAATTGGGCCACGATGAGCGTCTACCCAGGTATTTGAGCAAAGTGGATGACTAAAGCTTTGGATTTATAATAGTAGCTGCATTTTCTTAAATTATACTTGCCTTTTCTCAGACTATGTCATACTTAATTGTGACTCTATAGAAAGACTCTTTTGTTCTTCAGAAAATTAGAAAACTTTGCCAAGCAAATGGCAGTGCTAATTCAGTCACGCAAGTCCATGCATTTATCTTTATATTCTTAACAATGCAGCCAAGTTTGATGTAGTTTCTCATTCTGTTCACCTCTTCTTGCATGGAAACATCTGATAGAAATAAAACTTTTCATCGTGTCAGGTCAGATAGCCATAAATACAGGCTGTCAGTGCAGTTTGACCCTCACATCTAACAGAGGGGTTGTTCTAAAGTGTGGTTTGGAACAAGATATCAGGTATTTAAATGTTTTGCTTCTCTTGAAAAGTGGCTACTGTAAAAAAAAAAAAAAAAAAAAAAAAAGCTTCCACCATAGAGTAATGCTTTACCTGTCACTGGCAATATTTCATATCATTTATGCTTAGCTGCCCAAAACAGCAAAGCGATGTGAATGAACAGAGCCATATGGATAGATGGTAATCTCTCGCCTCAGACAGATGTTCAGCAAGTCCAGAACTGAAAGACGCACACATAGATGACATTTTCAGGTATTAAACCTGATGATCTCAGTGTCCTCACCTGTTGAAAACATGGTCAGTTTCAGCAGGTGTGCATGAAAGTTTGAAGCAGCTGACATTTCTGTGCAAATATCAAACATCTTGAGTGCCATATGCAGTGTTGTGACTTTTATTAGGCTTGTCAGGGACACCCAGCAGGAGCACAGCCCATGTTTTATTAATAATAAATCAACTCCGTTTGTTGCAGGTCATTGTTTCCAGCAGTATTTTTGGTAGTAAAGGACATGTTTAGGGATGTGTGTAGATGCCACCCAGCTATGGCCTCCACTGCAAAGCCACATTAAATAAACAACCATTGACCCTGGACTTGACTGATCTCACAGGTACGGCATAAGAGGAAGCAGGGCGTTGTGTTCCTTTTCCTCACCACATCAATTTGCAAATTGGTTGTGAATGGGTACCATTTTGAAACATGCAAATATGAGTAGCCTCTACCTGTATCAGCTGATGCAAGGCGGTGTTGTTTTTGGCCGAACCTTAAAGACCTAAGGGGAGAAAGCTGTACTGAGAGTTAGAAAAGGTCACATAAACTCCAGTGGGATTACTTTACCAACACTTTCCACGGCTGAGATACTGTGAATAGATCCATTGTGGGGTGGGTCTCTGCGCTCGGAAAGCAAACCCTGTAAGGGTCCAGTTCATTAGCGCCTGGTTTACTGTTTGAAGTCAGTTGTTTATCCGGTATCTAAAGGGAAACCCCATCCAGGCATACGCAGCTGTGTGCATGGTTCTGCTTGTATGTGTGTGTTTTTTAATGCATGTGCATTTATGTGCAAGCTGTAGGATGTGCTTGTATAAATCTACAAGATTCAAAGGATCCACAGGGGGGTTTCCAGAGCAAATGGCTCAAGAGCAAATAAAAATTTCCATGGGGCAATAAAACTTATGGAGAATGAACAGTAGGTACAGTGGTTCTGTTCTTCTGGTGGGAAAAACCCAGAAAAATTGTTTTAAAATGTACATAAGGCGTTGGAACGTATTTATTTTCTGACAGTCAATGACCATGACATTAAAGAAGCACAAATCACAATTTAGGTATTAGATTTGACAGGCACCACATGCCTTGAAATTCAAAACAATTATTCCATATAATTTGCCTTTTCAACATGTAAAGGAATTTGTATGTGTACACTAGCACTATACCTCTTCTACAGTCAGTCTGTTCTGTTAGCCTGAGTTGTCCTACTGTATTTGAAGCTTGTGAGAGTTCCTGTGTATGTTTTTTCTTCTTTTTTCTTTTGTGATCTGTTTGTTCGTTGGAAGGCGTCCATGCGCCTCTGGTCAGACAAAAGTGCTGCGTTGAGCAAAACCTCCACTCCACTTTTATGGTCTGTGTGGGCCGTCCTATTTGTACATGCTTAAAGCAAATTAGGCCAGCAGCTGCGAATGGCCACTCTTTTCCATGATGGCTTTTCACGATAAAAATGTGCTACAGTGAACCTGTCAGTTTGTATTCAGAAATATGTGGCTCATTTCTTTTAGCAGTGACACATTGGCATAATTACAATTAAACCTTCCGCTTTCTTGCCTTAAAAGACAAAAAAAAAAAAAAAAAAAAAAATCTATAGTTGGGAAAGATTGTAGAAAGTAGACAAAGGTGCCTAGTGCAGTCAGAAAGAGAGGGCCTACCTCTGCAAGATGGCGTTTTCTTTTTGTGTAGATGGACAACAAACTGCAGAAAAATGAGTGTTCGACAGCAGGAAAACAAACGTCTGTTCCTGATGTAAAGTAGTGGTTTAACTAGAGAAATTGCGTTTCCTGTGAAAATGCAGTGTGAATGCTTATTGCAGGAGAACTTGCTGAAAAACAGCTGACATTAGCTACAAACATGCTGAAATGCAGCTAAAATGGAAGAACAAGCCTAAATTAGCAGAAAAAAGCTGAAAGAACACTTTTTTGTTGCTGAAATAGGTTTAAATAAGCAGAAATTAGCACAAACAAAGAAAAAAAGCTGAATTTAGCAAGAAATATCTGAAAGTAGCTGAAAAGAAAGAAGCTTAAACTACCAGAAGGAAGCTGAAAGAGCTGAAATGAGCTAAGAAAATGTGGAATTAGCTGGTAAAGCTAAAACTAACAAAACAAAACAAAACAAAAAAAGGCTAACTAGTAGTTGAAATTGCAGAAAAAGCTGAAAGTACCAGAGAAAAAGCTGAAAGGATCATATGAGAAAGAAGTTAATCGGGTTGAAAGTAGCAGAAATTACCATGCAAAATTTAACTTTGTCCTAAAACAGCAAAAAAGAGCTAAAAAAATGTAAAAATGTAGCTGACAAGTTAGAACAAGCTTAAATTAGCATAAGAAAGCAGAAAGAACACATTTGCCCAATTAAGCTCAATGAACAACAACAAAAAATAAAATAAAATAAAATAAAAATAAAAAAAGGAAATTATCTGGAAAAATCTGAAATTAGCAAAAAAAAAACAAACAAATAAAATCAGAAAAAGTAGCTGAAACAGCAGAAAGAAGCTGAAATTACAAAAAGGAGGTGGAGAGAGCACATTTTTTTGCTGAATTAGGCTGGAAAAAAGATTAAATGAGTGCAAAACATCTGGAATTATCTGAAAAAGTTTAAATTAACATAAAACAGCTAAATAGTAGCTGAAATAGTATAAAAAGCTGAAATGCAGACATAAGCTGGAAGGAGCATAACAAGCTGAAATTAGCAGATAGACATTAGAAGAAGCACAAAAATGTTGTAGTTAGCAGAAAGAATCTGAAAGGAGCACAAAACAGCTGGAAAAACAGCTGAAATTAGCTGAAAATAGCTGATTTTTTTTTAAAATAAATTTGCACAAGAAGCTGAAAGAAGCCGAACCAGAACAAAATGTGAAAGGAGCCGTAAAAGGTTGTGAACAGATCTATAGATTTGAAGTATGTAAAATGAGCTAAATTTTCTACGAGTAAGAAAAAGTGGCAGAAAAGGCTAAATCTGTCAAAAAGCTGAAGTTGCACCAATACCAGCACTCATAGCAGGATTGTCCTGAAAGACCTGAATGTTTTGATATTTGATTTGTTGAAATAGTTTGAAAACTGCGGGACGAGAATTGCGCCAAAAAATGTAGGGAAGAAAAATGGATCACAATAGTGTGAATGCTTCATAAACATTCACACAACCAGGAGTGATGTCAGTTCATGACATACCATGCAGCTTGAATCATAGGGAAAATACTTTGTAAAGATTTGAGCATATCCATTTTATTCCATTAGTTTAAAGGACAACAAGTTCTATTTATCTTCAATTGTATTTTAATGCACAAGAATTGAACTGTGAGAAAAAAGTAGTTGGACTATCAAACAACACTGCACTCTGCATCATAACCCTTTGGACAGTTCAGTTCTTCAAATTACATAATAAAAGATTACCCTTAAATGTTTTTACTTCAGTGAGCCAAACATAACAGCCTTTCAAGAAGGTTTCAATCTCAACTGTTTGAAGTAAACTTAGCGTCTATCATGAAATCATGTGTGAGCACCAAGTGAACGCTTTAAAACTTTAAATTAAATATCACACATCTGACCTTTCTCCATTGATCAGTCAAGCCACATTCATGTCTTGAGACAGCTGGGAAAAGTAAAAGGTAAATATATTTTCTGACAGTGTGACAAGAAAAAGAAATAGACCTTGCTCAAAATTGAGTTCTTAAGCTAATCATCCATGATTATAGGCTTGGAAGCCAAAATACACGGCATCTGAAAGAGGTTGTTTTCATCTGCACGCTGCAGCAGAACAACTGGCTGACAGTGTTGCCTATTCTCCTGAGAGTTCTCACTTTCCTTGCCTCGATTTGACTGGCTTGCAGCAGGTCTTGCGGCCCTGAGGGACTGTCCGGGGAGACCTAGACAGCATTGGCAGCAGGCAGCTTAGCGGTGCCATTTTGCTGTGGTGAGATGGACAAAAGCATCTCTTGTTGTCGCAAGCTGTTTGTGGTGCTGCTTTCCCAGTCCAGTGGAAAGGAAAGGACAGCCAATGACCAATGCCAAACAAACCTGGTCCAGCTCACCTGTGCAGTGAATGTAGAACCGAATGACCCAGATCTGGATGGAAACCATTGCAAATATTTCCCAGCAAGGCCTTTGGAAGAAACATTTAATAGGGCCTCTCAGCAGGGAATTCAACTAACTGTAAATGACTTTGGCTCTCTTTAGCTTGTGTCATCTGTTCCTAAATAGTAGTAAACAGTTACATTGCCATCAGACCATTTGGCATGCGGCTCTTGCATTGCAAGGTGTTGAATATTGTGTTATAAAGCTAGGATGCTTTGGATTGTGTTTTCTTCTAACGTAATAATAAACTGACAGTGAAACAGAATAAATAAGGAGAATGCATAAGGTTAAAAGCTTGTGCAGTGCTGGTTGCAGGACAAATTCTTTTAACCAAACTACAGCTCAGTTTAGAACCATAAGCCAAGCGGCAAATATTTGGCTTGGCCACAAAAATGGAATTATATTGGCTTAGAAACCATCAAAATAAAAAACGGCAACCTTGGGAACAATTAAGCAAAAATAAAGTTCAGTTAAACCAAGTGCTACTGGTTCCCCACTCCTGCCTACAGTTAAAAATAAAGAAAAGGACACAATCTGTTGTAGAAGTGTTTATCCAACTTTGTAAATATGCTGAAGCATTTAATCAAGCCGTGGCAGAAGTAGCCCTTGCTCATTTTTGCCATGCTGTATAGCTTCTTTGTGTTACACACAGCTGTAAAATGGAATACATCTTCTGAGGAGTTCATTAACGGTAACCCAAGGCTGTGGTTATTTGATGGTCCATTTCAGCCAAAAATATAACCAAGTAGCATTCTGTTTCCACTAAACGTTTTATGATATGACAACACAGTCAAAAACAACATAAATAAATAGTAATCATTTCTACCTCTGTTGAAATTAAAAAAAGCATTTATTTAATGTTTATAGTATATGTTGTTCGTCTCCTTTCAGAGTTGCTGCAGGCAATGCACAGCAGCCTGAACTTATAGAAATGGACATTTTCTGTGAGTAAATATATGCATATGGGCGACACTAAATGACAAAAACACGCTACGTTTTTAATATATTAGTAAACTTATCAAAGCTCAGGGCTGTAGTTAAGGTGTCGTAAGTTGTGCTATTCAATTTGTATCCAACAAACTGTGAGAACGGTCTCCCATCAGTCATTGACGCCCCACCTGCAGAACAAAGGAAGCGCAAAGTCCACTGCTCTCACGAACACGAACAATTATATGGTTGGTCACCACCTAGCTAACAGTTTGACAAACTTTTAAGCCAGCTTTGTTTGCTCACAGCTGAGGCTCCAAAGAAAGGCAAGAGCAGTGCAGAAAAGGGCCAGCTTTGACCATTTTCACACAAAGAGTGCACTGTTGGCTAACAGTAAGAAGCCTGTTTCTGGGAGGTTTGCACTGTTCCTGGGGCCCATTTCATGGAACAGTTAGCAAGGCCAAAGGCAACGCGTGGACTGGAGTCATCGTTAGGGCCTTCAGGGCCAAACCCAGGACTGGCCCTCTTGATCTTCCTTATCACCCCCCTTAGTCCCCCCCAAAGCTTTTACAAAGCTGATTGGGGGCACTGGGGGCTGCAGGTGTCCACTCATAAAGGCCTGTTGGAAAGCCTCAGCTGGCAATTTTTTTTCATCCCTGCTCACAGAGGTCAAGATAATGGCAAAATTAGTTCTAGTCCGTTAAACATTAGTTGCATTATTGTTTGTAAGCAAGTTATTCTGTAGATTTATGTTGTCACAAAATGTAAAGTACCATATTTTCTGCCGGACAAGTCGCACCACCCTATAAGTCGCGTCAGTCCATATTTGTATAATAAAGTGGAAAAATCCATAAATATGTCGCTTCGCCTTATACGCCGCATCTATTATGCATCACCGCTGACGTGTCGCGTTTTTACGCATCACTGCTGACAAACTGGAAATGTGGGCCGAACCCTGAAATATGGACTGGTGTACCAAAAACCGATGGGCTGCAAAATGGCGGCCGCGGGAGTGTGCACGGGAGGACTTTAACAAAAATTTAACAAGATTAACACCTAAAAACAATTATTTGTTTACTCAAAATTATAGCAAAGGTGTGTCTCAGTTGAAATATTCCTTTAAAAAATGTGCTTAAATGGTCAAATCAGCTGAATTTCAAAAAACGTCTTGCTGCCTCGGTTGTCAGGCAGTGTGCAGAGGGAAGAAATCAGGAAGGAGGAACGCTGCTCGTTTCTTCGAAATTTAACAAGAAAAGCACCTAAACAATTATTTGTTTGTTCAAAATTATAGCAAAGATGTGTTGTCGGTTCCAACAAGGAAAAAAAAAGAGTTTAAAGTATAATAAATAAAGTCCAGTTATTTTTGTCTTGAACTTTTTTGAATTTGTCATTATAGCCACGTTTACCTATTACATGATACAACGGCATGCCTTATGGCTACTACTTCCGTATTTTCCGGCGGACGCGTCACACTGCCCTATAATTTGCATTAGTCCATATTTGTCTAATAAAGTGGAAAAATCTATAAATATGTTGCTTTGCCGTATACGTCGCATCTGTTATGCATCCCCACTGACGTGCCGCGTTTGTTATGTGTCACCGCCGAAAACCCGGAAATGTGTGTTGTGCCGAAAACCGATGGGCTGCCAAATGGCGGCTGCGGGAGTGTGTACAGGAGGACTTTAACATGAATTTAACTACATTAACACTTAAAACAATTATTTGTTTGCTCAAAATTATAATAAATGTATGTCTCAGTCTAACTTATGCTTAATAAATGCACTTTGATGGTCAAATCAGCTGAATTTAAAAATAGTTTTGGCGCTTCGAGACCACGCAGAGCGTAAAAACAGAGGAGGAATGCTGCTTGTTTCACTGAAATTTAACAAGAAAAGCACCTAAACAATTATTTATTTGCTCATAATTATAGTAAATGTGTGTCTCAATCTAACATCTACTTAATAAATGTACTTTAATGGTCAAATCAGCTTTATTTAAAAATAGTTATGCTGCCTCTCGGCTCTGTGAATGCACATAGGACAAGAAACAGGAAGGAGGAATGCGGCTTGTTTCTCTGAAATTTAACAAGAAAAGCACCTAAACCATTATTTGTTTGCTGGAAATTAGAGCAAAGATGTGTCACAGTCCATCATTTGATTAATAAATGCACTTTAATGGTCAAATTAGCTGCATTTCGCCACGGTGGTGCAGGTGTTTTGACGGTTCCAAGCAGAGAGCAGAATGAAGGTGGGGGGTATGGCAGGCCGATTGAATAATTAAAAGCTGGTGAAGATTCTCCGTCATCCAGGACATGGTAAATTCTAAAAAGTGCAATAAAAAAAACAAGAAAGCATAAAGTATGGTATAATAAATAACGTCCAGTTGTTTCTGTCTTGAACTTTTTTGAATTTGTCATTATAGCTACGTTTTCCTATTACATGATAAAACAGCCAACAGTGTGCCATACATTTATTACTACTCTGCTGCTATCAAGTGAATGAAAGTGGTACTGCTCTTTTTTTTTCAGTCAGAATGAATGGAAATGGTCATATCTCTGCCAAAACAATGCTTTATAAATATGTGGGAAAAAATCCATAAATACGTCGCTTTGGCCCATAAATTGCAGGGCATGTAAATTATGCAAAAAACTGCAACTTATAGGCCGAAAAATACGGTACTCTGCTGCCCTGTAATGTGTGAAAGTGGTACTGCTCAATATTTTTTTCCATCAGAATGAATGAAACTGGTCATATATTAGCCAAAAATGGGTTTATAAATATGGAAAAACATCCATAAACATGTCGCTTCGACCTATAAGTCACATGGCATGTAACTTATGCAAAAAACAGTGACTTATAGGCCAAAAAAATATGGTACTGTCTGTGAAAAGGAGCATAGTGCTTTGTCTGGCAAGTTAATTGATGTTCATGAATTAAATAAAAATACATTTGGCTGTAGGGGTATTGAGTGTTGATGAAAGTGTGATTAACCCATTTGCTTGAAGCACAACAGTCCAAGTAATTATTATTGTGCAGAACATGATCCAGACATCATCTCAAGCGGCTGACACTATCCATCACAGTACTGGGTTAAGGCTGGATCATTCATCACTTCTTTTTCTAAAGTACTTAATTTATTTCCACCTTCCAGCTGCAGCATCAATGTCTGAGCAGGAATTTCAACAGTTGCAGCTAGAAAAAACACTCTTTGCCATCATTTGATGGGTTTGATTGAGATGGAGAACCCAGATCATCCAGAGAACCCACAACCTCTCCTCCACCATAACCCTCAGCACTGGCTCTCCTCAAGGATGTGTGTTGAGCCCTCTCCTGTTTACTCTGCTCACAT
>JARVGQ010000210.1:11602387-11613147 GCA_031762355.1 Hypsolebias martinsi
ACACACACACACACACACACACACACACACACACACACACACACACACACACACACACACACACACAGAGGCAAAAATATTACTGCCTACATCCAAACAATAAATATTAGGTTTATGTTTGAACTACTGGCTGACATTTCTATAAGTAGCTTTCAATCATTGAGTCAGAGTCAGGATTTATTATTTCAGACACATACAAGTACATATTGAAACAGAACTACATTCTTCCAGGGACACAAACTTCATGTCAGCCTCTGTTGCCAAATATAAAAGCATTTCTTACAAATGATCTTGAAGAAGATTAGCCATTAGTCGTATAGTATGTCTACTGTTTAATTCAACTGTCTTTGAGGCTAGGCGCCTCAGCTTATGAAGGTGATTGTGAGGCCGCTGTGAGACACAACACTTCTTGTTATTACTTGTCCAGATGACGAGTTGAAGGAGATCAGAGAACATTGGTGTTGACAGATGAAACGTTGGTTTAATCAGATTAATCATTAAAGTAAGCGATAAATGCATGCATGGCATTGTTTTTACCCAATCTTGATGGCGCTCAATCTGAGACCTCTGTTATGATAGGGTGTCTAGGACCACCTGGTGAATGTATTAACTTTTGTTTCCCAAAACCACGCATTTCTTTCCTTAGGTCTTCTCTTTGACAACGGGTTTCCCCCTCCCACTAGAGCCAGATATTTGCTTTTCATCTTGTCGAGTGCTTCATCTTGAGAAGAGATGTGATGCATGGCTACAGAAGAAATAACTGTCCAGAGGTTGCTAGCGGAGGTCGCGTCTCCAAGAATGGGTGGTATTTACCCACACAGATGCAAAGGGGAGATACAAGCAGGTGTTTGTGGGATTGTTTGAAGTTGAAGGGAGATGCTGTGTTCTGATTAGAGCTTAGAGGAATGGTGACACTGTAGGTGTTTCTGCTGACACAAGAACAGAAGTCCTTATCATTCCATTCTGCTTGTTATTACGGTACCTTTTTAGCCCTCTGCTGTGTTCTGAGCTAAATTTAACTTCTTATTCAAATTATTACCCAAGAAGAAGTCTTTTCATTTTTATACTTACCATAACAGAAAAGTTTCTTGCTTTCTATCTAAAAAACAAGCTTTAGGTCAGTGGTAGTGTGTCTTTTGGCATGATAAAAGACTCAAGGATTTTTTCTTATCTTTAAGATGGCTCTTACCCACCGTCTGCACTGAAGAAGCCCTCTCTTCTGTTGGAGCATCAAAGCATGTTTTTTTTTTCTTGGGCGGCAGAGTTACAAGCTCTTTGTGGCATGGCTTATTTGTCAGAGAGTTTGGAGAGTGACTTGTTTCTCTCTGTTGTCGAAAAAGGGCCCGCGCTTGAGTTTTTGCGAGGTCTTAAGTTACAGCCATGAGCCCCAATATTACAACCTGATGACTGACAGGAAAAATGGGGTGAGCTCCTTTTGCTGAGCTCTAACAAATACACCAATAAGAAGGAGAGGGAAACAACAGATTAGACTACCGATCTCAATCTGCTGTTTGGTCATTGGCAAATAATGGCCCTAAAAAGGAAGTAATTTAAAGCAAAGGCCTTTAATCAATTTTCCTTTGACGAGCAAAGCATCATGAAAGGCTTGTAGTGAGAGTGTGCTAGCTGCATGTGTGTTTGTGTGTGGGGGGGTGGGGTGGGGAGGGGTGGGGGGGTATATGAGAGAGATGAGCTCTAATTTGTGCTTTTATGGTGTCCAGGCATCTCCAAAGCACTTGATCATCACCACAGCAGGCATTGATGCCATGTGTGAGTGTTAATGCTTCCAGTGCTCCTTGGTGGTAAAAATCACATCGCCAGAATGACCACCAACTCTAAATGAAACACTACTCTCTTTTTAAAAGGTCCCATTCAAAACCCTGTGGTTTTTTTTTTTTTTTTTTTAAAGGCACATACGGTAGCAATTTCCCTCAAAAACGACGTTTCCCAATAGCGGTTGAAAAAAAAAACTGACACCATGTCAGCGTGAATGAAAGAATTATACTATAGCCATATGTGTGAAGCTTTAGTTAGATTAGGAATAAATTGTAAAATATAGATATATGTCAAATGTCATGTCATGATTTTAGGGTTCTAAAGCAGCTTCTGATGCCATCACTGTCGCTCTTTCACCACTTTTTGTTTTATAGTTACAACCAGAGAAGAAAGCTCTGTGTACGGACTCACTACTTTACTTCATTCCAAAGTATGCACAAATCTGTTTTAAGTTCAAGAGAGGAGGAACCCTTTAATTTAAACCCTGAAATGAAGTCATTCATTCCCTTCCAAACTGCACCGTGACCCATAAGGTTAGGTAAACAAGTGTCCCTTGCATTACTGTCAAAAAAGACCAAGCCTCTTGCTTAGCCGTGATGTAAACTCCCACTATCCTGTTACCGCTGCATGAGGGGAAGCTTGCATGAGAAGGTGGAAAGGAAGGGATAAAATGTGTTTGTGTGCTTTTTTCTGTACCAAAGGAAAAAAGTCAGAACCTGAGACTGTTCTCAGTAAGGTGTCCTTCAAGGAGTGAAGTTGTCTTGTTCCAAAGAGGAAAACCAAGGTAAGGAGGACAGGCCGCAATACGCTGAGCCCAGCAGGCCTGCTCAGATCTATTACCAACTTCAGCTCCAGCACAGTCTGGAATGTGAAGAATCCCACTGGGCTGGGGTTCTGGTACAGGGGTCCAAACCTCACATTTCTGCTCATACTCATTTTTCCTTTTCTTTTATTGTATTTGGATAGGTGATTGTAATGTAAAAGGAATGTATGGTAGTCAAGCAAGAGTTTGAATAGCTGCGGACAAAGTTGAGACATTGGTCATTCAGTAAATCATACAAGGGCCTCTGTTCTTCCACAGCTTGAATATTATGTGAGCTTCCATTATTTTAAATAAAAGTTTGAGATAAAATGTAAAAAAAAATCTGCAAAATTTGTGTTTTGAAAAGCACAAACAAGGAGCAGCAGCTTTGGGATGAGTAACAAATTGCACCATGGATCACTAATGTGACACTAATTGCTTCTTAGTCTGTCAGAGGACACAAGAGAGAAGAGACAGACAGAAGGGAGGATGAGAAAAAAGTGACGGAGGGGAGTACCAGGTGCTGACTGAGGGCAGTAATGACTGCCAATGGAATGCCTACACCCATAATCCTTTCTGTCACCGCTGACAGATCCTCTTGACCTCTGAATGTCTGATGTAAGGAAAAGAGAGGAAGTCATAACTTAATGAAATTTCTTTGTTTGAGCGGGTCAATGTTTTGTTTAGTTTTGGCCGATGGACTGTTGATGACACGTGTTCGACTCGTCGTTTTTGATTGTTACTCTGTGCGCGCGTTTGCTCCGGTACAAAACGTTAAAGGGCGAGGATTTCCTAACAACAGAAGTGAGCGAGAAAGCTGAGAAACATAAAGTCGAGTTTTCACGTAGCATTTCTGGATATTTCTGCCCCAAGCTGGACTCTGCTGCTGTTTTCCTGCGGTTGGCCCAACTAATCGCTTACATATTACCCAAGTATCTGCAGGCCTGACAGGGGATCTATGTGGGTTTGAGGCGAACGGTGATCTATATGTCAACAGAAGGGCCAGGTCTGAAGACATGGGCCAGAGCTGTCAAAAATTTGTCATCGATTCCCTCTGCCTTGTCATCATCAGCCTTATCTGATCCGGCCTGTGCTGCACGCCTCATACTCTCCTCCCACACTGGAAATGGAAACACAGACTTGCTGTGTTTGATGCCCATTGATTGAAGGGGTTCAAGTCAATTTGCTCCGCCAACCTTAACTTGTGTTTGCATGGCACAATGCTTAATTAAAATTGGGTATTTTATGTTACACCTGCTATCTTAATCTTTTTGAAATGCACTTTGAACACACAGGCATTGTTCTGTCTATGGTTTAAGATAAAGCAGAGTGGATCATAGACCATGCTTCTTTTGGCTGATGTTATGACTGATGACTTCAAATTTCAGGTATGCCTTTTTTTTTTTTTTTTACTTCTAACAGCTAGTATACTAAAGCCTGTTACTGTCAAGAAGCTTAATAATGTTTGCTACAAAATGTCACAGTATTACTGATGTAAAAAGATGGACAAAGTGTCTTTGCCCCTTTTGGTTATTCAAAAGTAAAGCATCAAGATCTTATTTTACAGGGGTTGCCATGTTGTGTTTTTGGAGTCTGCAGACCAGGGATGGAAGTCTTTCTGTCACACACAATCATGGTATCACATGACTTGTCTTATAGGCAAGAAATAACTATTGATAATTGCTGCTAAAAGAATTAGAAAAATCTACATTATGTTTTACAGACAGTAACAAAGTAAAAACAAAACAAACATGAGGAGTCAACAACCAAAAATATATTCTTAAGTGTATTTTTTTTTCATCTTACCAAAGGCCATCCGCTATTTGTGTACATGGAAGTGGCAGGACTTAAAACTTGTACTGGAACCAGCCAGTGGAGACGGTGATCTTGTTATGACTTCAGCCTCTCAAGGAATTGTTTATTCTTCATGTGGTCGATGCATTGGATACATTTTATTGTGATGACACCTGAGTTCTTCCAAACCAGTGAAGCCATATTTAATGGAATTGTATCCATCCATTTATTTTTGGGCCACCATTTAATGATCACTCTCCACTATCACTTTATCCGCAGCACCTCGTGTATTTTCATTGTCTACAGATGATTGTGTCTTCACTGTTTTACATTGTTGCTTATCCTTTGTTTTTATTCACAGCAGAGGGATGATGCACCATGCAGGTTCCTATGCACGAGCACGCCATCATGTTTTTGATCCTACTCTTTTCCTCCTACAGTCTGCTACACTGACAAGCTGCTTGACAAACATGCAATCACCGTAGTCACAGACCGCCTCTTTAGTTAGAGCAGAGTGCAGTGTGAATTATGGTTGAGATGGAAACCTTTGAATTATGGGTAAGCTCTAAAGTGCCTCTTGTCCAGGGAAAGAAGAAGAGGAGGAGGGATCTATGCAGACTTGTGCCACAGAGGATCTTAGACAGAGACCGGACCTGGCTAACTGCTAAGTGCAGCAGGACCAGAACAACAAAAGGCTAACCTAAACACTGACCAGCAGAACCAGAGAAACCCAACCTGGCTAGGATATGATGGTGCACCTTACCACGAAACAGTGAAGGAGGTTTATGGCATGTAACCTCAGTCCTTTATTCACTCAAGCCAGCATAGGTTTGGAAGCAGCATTGCAGGCATTCCTGCCTAATTGTACATTTGTCCTTTTTCAAAGAGAAGAAGTGTGAGGCCAGATACAAAGAATCTTGGGATAGGGCGATAGCGCCAGCATCTTTAGCCTCCTGAGGGCTATTTAAAGGTACAGTAGGCTGTATTTTCCGCCGCACATTGAGGCACCCACCCTTCCGCCTGGCTCCATATTGGAACCAGATGCTGCTTGATGCAAGGCCCAACTAATTTAAGTGGACAGGGCACATGGAAGTGACTCGCCCTGACTGCATACCACCCCCTGTTGGTTTCATGTGATGAAAAATCTTTGCAATATGGTGGGGGAGGTCCTTTCAGTGCTGCACACATAAACCATACTTGTTCACATTAATACAGCATGAACTTGTGCTCTTGTACTTTTAGTAACTTTCATTCACAGCCACAAGAGACGTAGCAGTGTTACACCACATGCACAGAAAGCTAACTTTAGGTTTCTCAGACACAAGGACTTTCTAACGCCAAGAAAAACATAAAAGTGTATTCTGCATCTGAGGCAGTCATTTCATTGTTACTGTATATTCTTAGTCAGCTCTATAGCTTTTGTTTCACAGCTTTCTGCTCAAATTTATATATTACTATATTTATTGTATTTATTGCTGCGCTCCATGTAAAACGTAATTGTTTTCCAAAATTTAGTTGAGTCCTTAAGGAAAAAAACACCACCCACTCACTTTTTTGTAAAAACTACCCCTTTTCCTGTAGTAAACATAAGGACACATAAAAAACAAACAAAAAAACAAAACAAAACATGATCTTGTTCTAGGCAACATTTTGAACAATATCAGTTTGGAAGAACAGCGTTTAATTTTGACATAATTAATGAGCTGACTGAGTGCGGCCAAGACCAAAGAGGATGGCTGCTGTCTTAGAACAATTCCAGTCTCAAAAATTTAATAACAGTTCATGTAAACACCATTTTATAAACTTTTACATTGCTGTCAGGTTTACATTGTTTTACTTTTCCACATAGAATATTATTATCTGCGAGACAAAAAAATGGCAACAGCAGCTACCTGTAGGACTTTTTATGAAGGCTCGACCACTTTCTGCAGAAGTTTCCAGAATATTTGAGCCAGAATAACCATGTACTGCAAATATGACAGTGATCTAAGGTTTATTAAACAGCATTCAAATAAAGTTCTCAGAAATCTTTGGGACTGAAGTTGTTTTAGGACGGTACTTTATTCTTGGCTCTCCTCAGACTTGCTTCTCTTTGTGCCTAGAGGTGAATTTTATTCTGTCAAACAGTTATGTCAAAAAGCTATATATTAATTTTTCATAACTCTTCTGCAGATTGTCACTTCAAAACAACTGACTTATAGTTTCATTTATCATCTAATCTAAGATGAAACGACCCTATCAACAAGGGATCATCATCTTGTAGGGTGCAGCGTTAGCCTAAAAATGTATCCTGCTATAAATTATACAACCACTCACCCACCAGAACTATTTCATCAGTGCTCAGTGTCTGAGTGTGTGCAACATCTGCAAGTGCACACGTGTGCTTGCGTATGTGCATGTCAAGATAAGAAATACAGCAGAGTATGTCCTTTGTTTAGTAAGCTGACAGGTAACAGAGTCAAAAGAGGATGGAAGGAATTATGGCTGGGAAGCAAATTGAAACGTTGCGAGCCTCCAGAGCCAAAACCTCACTGGTGGTTAATTGTTGTGTGAGAAAGCTGCACGCAGCACTTTTGCAGGATCTAACTCGATGTGAAATTAAAATATTTTTCTTGCACTATTTATTTAAGCGAAATGCGAGTTGCTTCAAAAGCAACAAAAAACGAACGTTCAAAGAAAATCCACACAAACTGGGATTGGGGACTCTATCATCTCTGCACTGTTGCCTGTTTTAAATCTTTCTGCTGTTTGGTGTGCCGTGTATACATTAAGGTGATCAGTTAACAAAGTTGCTCTGAATCGACACTCATTTGTGCAAATCCCTTAGGATCATCTTGTGAATGTACACTAACTGTGAAGTGAAAACTTGCAGATTGGACAGGAAATTTCCTCTTTGATAGTGCATGTTTGTTTAGCTGGACTCAGTTGGCCCGTGCTGACCTGTCTTCTCAAGTTCAGCCCTCTGCAGCCAGAACTCTCCTCACACCAGCAAAGTTTAGTTGAGATCTTGACGACAAAGGTTTGGGTAATGCACTTACTGCTTCAGTCATGTTATGCCAGGAGGGTGTTTATATCGACTAGTTAAGTGCAGTGAAATGCGTTTATGTCAAAAGAGCATAACAGTTAGGAGCTCAGCTGGATTTTAAAACAAGAAAAATATTCAAAGCAAATTAATTTTAATGCATTATATAGTATATAAAACTAAGTATGTGCCGCTTTACTGTTTTTTTTACACTAAATACCACCATTTTTATGTTTTTAATTCACTGGATATTAGATAATCATGTGCTGAATACAAGTGAAGTATGCCTTAGTGAGGAAACTGTGATTATCTGAACAGGATATCAGTGCAAGCCCAATGTTGATTCCGAGATAAAGGCACTGATGTTTAATTAATTTATTTGTTTTTACAAATGACCGCAGGATCCCAGTGTTTAGGTGTTATTCTAGATCCATACTGCATCTGTTATGTTTACATGGACGTAAGGAATCGGATTAAACGGCCATTCGGAATAAAAATGCGTCATGTAAACGCCTCATTCGGATTATTCTTTGTTGATTCAGCTCGATCTGAATAAATTTGTAATCTGAATGAGAGGGGTGGTTTATGCCAATTCATAATCTGAACAGTGTCATGTGAACACTTAATCTGATCATCTTATTCTGATTGTGGAAAACTGATCTGATTGCACATGTGTGACCTATGTCAACCTCACGTATTTCCACCTGGTTAGATGCTAATACGTCAGGGAAGCAAAACTGGCCAGGGAGCGACACAACATGTCTACTTATTCAAAATCTTTTTCAGTTCAGTTTATTTATATAGCGCCAAATCACAACAGAAGTCGTCTCAGGGCGCTGAGCTGAAACATTTTTTATATATAAAAATAACAATTTAACATTATTTACCTGAGGAGCAGACTGCTTTGAGTTTAACTCCATCTCATCTTGAGCAACCATGAAGGTGACAATGGAAAGGAAAAACTCTCATGAGGATGAAACATTTAGCAGAACCAGGCTCAGGACAAGTGGTCATCTGCTTCGACCAGCTGGGTTTGGTAGGAACAGATACACAATGGCAGGTCCAGAATCACATGTTAAGATAGAAATAGTATCAAATGAAAACTATTCGATTTTACCTATTCATTTAAGGAAATGAGGTCAATTTGTCATCTAGTAGTCTAAGCTTATAGCAGCATATAACAAGCCAACCATAACTATAAGACTTATCAAAAAGGAAAGTCTTAGGTCCAGTCTTAACACTGGACAACGTGTCAGCCTTATGTTTTTCCACAAGAGAGGAGCCTGATAACTGAAAGATTTTCCTCCTATTCTGCATTTGAAAACTCTAGGAACTACAAGTAAGCCTGCAGTCTGAGAGCGAAGTGCTCTGTTAGAAAAATATGGAACAATAAGATCTCGAATATACTTTGTAAGATGGAGCTAGGTTGTTGAGAGCTTTGTAGGTTAGTTAAAAGTAAGATTTTGAATTCAATTCCGGACTTGACAGAATGGAGAGAAGCTAAAACTGGAGAGATATGATCTCTCCCATTAACTCCAGTTAAGACTCTGGCAGCAGCAATTTGGATCAATTGAAGACTTTTTAAAGAAGTTTTTGGACACTCAGATAATAAACCATTGCAATAGTGCAGTCTAGACGTGAAAAATGCATGAACCAGACTTTCTGCATAATTTTTAGATAATATGTTTCTAATTTTAAAAAAAGGTTCAAGTAATGCTTTTAATGTGGGGGATAAAAAACATGTCCTGATCAAAAATAACACCAAGATTTTTAACATTAGAGATGGAGGCAAGATTAATGCCATCCAAGGAGGGTGAAAGACTGAAAATTGAATTCCTAAAATGCTTAGGTCCAAAAACTAAAACCTCAGTCTTGTCTGTGTTCAAAAGCAGAAAATGTAGGGTCATCCAGGTTTTTATGTGCATAAACTAGAAACTTTGAAAAAGCTCAAAATGATCTGTACCTGTAGCTCAGTCAGGGAGCGCAGTAATATCTCCACCATCATTTTGAATAAAATCCCGCTGCATTTAAACACGCATTGATCAGACTGTGCTCATGTAAACGATACATTTGAATTATTTAATCCAAATAGATTTCAATCCGGTCTAATAATTTTGTGCATGTAAACATAGCTAATGACTCACAAATGCAACCTTTACATTTAGGAGCACACAGAAACACAAAGGGGTTAAGAGGTTGAATTGTTATCATTGGGTGGGGGGTACGGTGGTGGTGGGGCCCCCCTTTGGCTGTGATTAGGTGTTGTTTTCACTGTCCCTCTGGTGTCCTTAAGCTTAGCTAGATGTCACAGCTATGACAGGAATGCTTGAGTGAAGAGGCCAAGATGGGGTCACAGCAAGGATGTAAACATCAACATTTTCTCTCCTAAAAGGATTTGGGTCCACTTGAATGGAATAAAGCTCTAAAACAGCACAAATCTTGATCCTTAGCACCTGGCCCAGGGCACACACACCTATGGCCACCTTATCTCGGACATAATCTTTATTTAAAACTGTTTCTGGAGCACGCACTGTCCTTAGCCCATCTCTTTTTTTTGTTTCAGTCCCAAACTCTGAGTTGTTTCTGCATGTCAGGAGTGGGAGAAAAGCTTTTACTACAGATTGCTATCAGAGCATACAGAAGTTTTACGCCCTCTCTGGAACTGTGCCATCGCAGGCCAAGGACAATGGGAGCTTTGTGCATTGCTGATTGGTAGATCAGCTCATAACAACAGACTAAATTGTAAAGTCACAATGGGAGGAGCAAGGGTCGGATAAATCCTGGTTTTCATTTAGACACAAGTAGGCCTTTTACTTTGTCTTAGATATCAGTCTTGAAAAAAAAAAACAGTTGGACACCTGCAGTAAAACATAAAGCAACTTGAACTAAAAACTGAAAGTGATCAAAGAGATTTCATGCGAACAGTCTGTAGGCAGTGTTGTAACAGAAAGACATGGTAGAAGAAAGGTCTTTTAAGAGTATGACAGGTCTGCAGCCCCATCTACTGTTGCACCACACAATAGAAGCAAAAGATGCCTGAAGGCACAGATATCTGGGATGAGACTGTTGCTAAATCAAAGCAAAACACCGCAGGGAGTTAAGTGGTTAGAAAGAAGCACAGCTGATTTTTACAGACATTTCTTTTTTCTCTTGCTTGCAGTATTCAAGTTCAAGTTGTGTTTATTTGTCATATGCAAGGTTAACACAAGGTTAACAGTACAATGAAATGCTTATGGTTAACTGGACATCATTAACCTCACGCAGACTCTTCCACTGGTACATTTTCATCATTAAATCACTTCTTGGTCTGCTGCCTTCATACATCTCCTCCTACATGTCTCTGTGTGAGTGCAGCTACAGCGTGCG
>JARVGQ010000210.1:11622836-11634799 GCA_031762355.1 Hypsolebias martinsi
GTATGGTATGGTATGGTATGGTATGGTATGGTATGGTATGGTATGGTATGGTATGGTATGGTATGGTATGGTATAGTGTGGTAAAAAAGCAGTGATGGCATTTACATTGAAAAAGTAACTTTAATCAAATTACTGATTACTCTTGATTTGGAAAGTAACTAAGTTAGATTACAAATTGCTTTATTAGTTACTTTCAGCAGCTGCTGACAACATCCCTCCACCACCTCAACATAAAAATTACATTGAGCTTTGCCATACTTACTTTATTGAAAGTGCAGTTTAATGGTAACATCAACAATGTATCTACTGACATATAAAGTTGAACTTAAAAACTATTTCAGGAAAAAAAATACATGTTAAAAAAAGTTATTTCTTGACTTCATCAAACATAAATACTTGTATAAATATATTATTTCTAAATCGTCCGACCAACTTTTTTTTAACTCTCCCACACCTACTGGTTTTGCACCTAAGTCATATCATAGGTGCTGATAACATGACTGAACTGTCCCATAGACCAGACGTCACTCCCCAAGATGCATAGAGGAAATACAATTAAATTAGAGAAAATGACAAAAATAATAACACAGTTATTTGGATAAGTAACTTTAATCTGATTACTGGATTTGAAACATCAACGCATCATATTACTCGTTGCAGTAAAAAGTGCTCTGATTAGAGTAACACGTTACAAAGTCATGCGTTACGGACATCACTGCTAAGACAGGTGATTATACCAGAAAATGTCCTAGAAAAAGTAACAAAAATCAAGTACACATACACACAAATTAGCTGCACTATCAATGTTTGTTACTTCGACACAAAGCACAGTGACTGCTGCGAATAGGCAGCAGCTCCCCATGACCCGTAAACTGAAAGTGGGTTAAAAAAGAAATGGATGATGGATGTGTAGTTTTTGAGCTCTTAGCTAAACTGAGCTGAAAGAAAGCCAGATGTTGGATACAAAAGGCAGACATGTTAAAGATAACAGTAACTCATCTGCATAGAAGAATTCACTGTCTACATGAGCATGTGTTTTATATTTAGACTCAGTAATAATTTTATTGCACTAAATATAATTATTCCCACCTTTTCAAGCTTTACTGTAATTAACCTGTATCACAGTTAATTAGAAGTTACTGAAAAAAACAAAACAAACAAACAAACAAACAAACAAAAAAAGCTCTAAGGCAGAACAGTTCCAGAAGAATTAAACAGTTTTTTGTTGTCTGACACGTCACTGACAAAGTGCTTGGCCACAAAGAAACACAAAGGACAAACTGTTTGCATAAAGTCTTTATCCCTTTTTTAATACATAGGTAAAACCCACTCTGTGGGCGACGCAAAACCCTGGTGAGTTAAATGTTTTTTAATCAGAGTATCAGTCTGAAAAAGTCTTGAAGGTGTTTGTTTGAGCAGACTTAAGTCGGACAATTTAGAGAAGGTTTGTATTAAAGAAGTAAAAACGCTCAGAGCTGTGTGTGGGCACTGCAAAACAAATAGCGTCCTTTTGATCTGACGGTTGGATCTACTGCTTAAACGTGGACAAAACACATTTTTATAACAAATACAAAACAAATAGAAATGAGAGATGTAGGTACACAACAATTTTACTGTTTGGTATAAAATCCTTTATGTGGCAACAAAATCAGTGGTTTTAGATTTAAAACATAAATTACGCTAATGCTGAAGAATACAGAAAACTGAAGAACATACATTGATTGCATTCAATTTTTTGTTATGCCTTTTTGATTTTAAACTTCCAATATTTTGAAAAATCTATGCAAACATACACCACAACATGAGGCTTAATTGGAATTGTATGCTGTGACTTTTGGTATCAATACACTGTGGCATTGATGAAATTAACAACAACAACAAAAAAAAAAGCTATTTTCTCATACACACAAATAGGATTTTGGTAAAACAAGAAAGAAAACACAGTTCTCTTTGGAGATTTAAGCTCAGGTATATTAGAACAATTTACACAATCATAACTTTTTTTATTAGATTTTATTTTGTGACGTTCAACTTAAGAATATGATGATGCAAATCACTTGCGTTGTTGTCATTTCCCAAATTTTTTGCCAACAAACTTCTTATTCACACAAGCATTCTATACTTTGTACATGAAAATGATGGCCTTTTCGTTTTCTTTCACCCGTTTCACAGTTATAGCACAGATTACAATGTTTTTCTCTCAAATCCCCCCATTCTCTCATTGACTTTCATTGTATCTGAACTTATAGAAGTTTCTCTTCAAAACCAGAAGAGAGGGTCTTGTGAACGTATCAGATCTCCGACATAAAAGAGTGGAAACTTTAGGATTGGGTGTGAACAACTGATGCTTCTGCCACTTATGGTTCATGAATTTGTTTAAATACAACTAGTTTTCAGACAGTGACTATGGCCTGTCTACTTTTTATTTTTGTCAACTACAGAGTGCTGACAGGGAGTGAGACACAGGTGTGTAGTTACCATGGTGATAATGAACCAACGGAAACAGCTTTAACAAGACTTTTGTGCTAGTTGTCTTGACATTTTAGATAAAACTAATGTTGAAGATGTTGAGATTCTCCTTGACAATGATGGATAAGAATTGACGTTTGAGTCCCAGGCTGATGGAATCTGCTGGAAAGCCCACCAGAGGATGCATTTCCTCCAGAAGTTGAGGAGCTTAAATGTTGATTGCATTTTTATGGAAATGTTTTACAGCTGTCTTTACGTTTTCATTTCTTTGCTGGTTTAGGTTGTTGAACTAAAAAAAAAAAAAAAACGTATTCACTTACAGAATGACATCATGGACCTATTTAAGTAGATCAGTATCCAAAGTCAAAACAATTGGCAGGTTCCACTCATCCTCTACACACTCAGTTCAATCTTCTTCCTACGGGCAGAAGATATGGCCTACCCAGGTGTAAAACAAAGAGATTAAAGAACTCTTTATTCATAGTTTTTTTACACAAAGTAATGTCTTGGGATTGCTATTGAATTATCACAGTTTGACTTTTTTTTTGTTGTCTTTTTTCGTAATGTTTTATGCATTTTAATTTTGCTTTGAATGTACCTTTTTACCCTGTTTTTATTAATTTTGTCATGTTTAAAGTTGGAGGCGGCACGGTGGCACAACTGGTAGAGCTGCTGCCTCTCATCGAGCAGGGCCCTGGTTCAAATCCCGGTCCAGGGACCTTTCTGCATGGAGTTTGCATGTTCTCTCTGTGCATGCACGGGTTTTCTCGGGTACTCCGGTTTCCTCACAGACCAAAAACATATAGATGTGAGTGAGAAAGTGAATGGTTGTTTGTCTCGTTTGTCTCTATGTGTCACTGTGATGGACTGGAGACCCGTCCAGGATGTACCCCGCCCCTCGCACAGGGATTGCTGGACATGGGCATTAGCGGCCCCCGTGACCCAAAATGGAAGAAGCGGGTAAAAGATAATGGATGGTTGGATAAAGTTTGTACGAATGTGCTGGCTGTCATCACCACTACTTAAATGAATTGTTCTTCAGGGACCTAATGAAGTGAAGTGAAGATGAGATCATCAGAGGTACAGCACAGGTTCAGCGGCTTCGGATGTTGTCAGTCCATTAAATGGACATTATTACTTGTTATCACCATTCGCATCGGTCAGACTGTCCCTGCTGTACCGCCTAACAGGTCCAAACGGCCATTGAGTGGTTGATAACATTCGAAGAGGGTGACAGGTTGAACAACTGGGAGATAAAGTTAGAGACCAGACTGAGATGGTTTGGACATGTCCATTATTGGTAGAAGGATGTTAGAAATGCAGCTGACAGGAAAAATACAAAGAGGAGATATATGGATGCAGTTAGTGAGGACATGGAGGATTGGAGTGACAGAGAGAGATGGAGGAGGATGACTATAGCTGTCGAGACTCCTGAAGAGGGAAAAGCCAATAAATATATAAATAATAGATAATGCCACTATTTAAAACGTATAGAGAAATGTTCTAGTTTTTCTTATAACCGCATAGAAAAGTACGTCAACAACTTTCAAACAGCATCACTGCAGGCTTCTGTCCTGTCTTGGACTTTCTCTTCCTTTGCGCTTGGGGCCACGGTCTGCTTTGCACACAGACACACGGAGGCGCCAGAACTCTTAAAGCATGGACCCTGGTCTCTGTATTGACTTGGTTCAGTTCGAAACCGTGAAATTCATTCAGATTGTCCATCTCTCTCTCTCTCTCTCTCTCTCTCACACACACACGCGCGCGCGGTGCCGCCAGCTGTCTGTCAGCCTCAGCCTCTCAGTCGGTGAGTCAGTGGCCCCGCTGCGCTGCGCCTGCGCCTCCACCGCCGCTCTCCAAACCCGAAACGCGCCGCCGCCGCCGCCGTCAGTGCGGGCATGACACCCCGGCAGCTGTAGTGGGCTCCCCGTCAGCCTGCTGTTAAGAAGATTAGAAAGGACAGCTATAAGAAGAGTCGTTTGTGTCCGCGCGGTGCGTCGAGAGGAGCGGATGCGCCAATGGCGGGAGCACAGCCGGGAGTCCATGCGCTGCAGCTCAAGCCTGTGTGCGTGCCCGAGGGTTTGAGAAGGGGCAACAAATTTATGAAATGGGACGATGTAAGTGGCACCGATTCTCTTTCCTCCTTCCAGCTCCTATATCATTATTTTGTGTGCGCGCGCGTGCGATTTGTTCTGCAGTGACACGAGCGCAACAGCGATGAGGCGGGATTGATTGAATTTTCCGCGCATAGAGCGCATCGACGGACACGCCGCTCTCAAGCGCCGCTGCAGAAACACGAGCTTTGTTTACGTCCAGGCAGTGCAGGGGCTTTCGTGAGTGGACGCGCGCTCGCGAGTGCTCATGTATGAGAATGTGCCCGTTTTCTAATAAACGCAAATGGGCACCTTGGATGAATCCAACGCCTCCCTGCGCTTTTTACGCAAACACATGAGAGGGGAAACAGTCAGGTTCTTACGCAACTTGTTTGTGTGTTTTTTTTTTCTGCAGGTCTTTGTTTGTTTGTGTTGTCATCTGAGTCTGTCTGTGGTGAAGTGATCTTGATTACCTGTTGTTCCGTAAAACGTGGCCCCCGGAGACACTTGCAGGAGCAACACTCCCCTCTAATAACCTGCTGAGACTTCAGCTCTCCACATTCAGATTCAACTGACTGGCCTCTTCAGTTTATTTTCATCCGCCACACTGACACATGTGAAACTTGTTTCACATGTAATTTGAATAACTGCATGCATCCCTGTGGTTTCTCCGGCCTCCGTGAATGCTTAATCACACGGAAATTTGTATATGAGCACAGCAAGGCGTTTTTAGAAGAGGCTTACTTCCTTTCACTGTTTTATTGCCAGGTGCTGAAAGATGTTTTTATGACCTCTGTCTGTGTTTTGTGCGTGAATATTCTGTGAACCCCTGGATGGATTTTATTGAAACTTTCAGAAAACCCTCATAGGATGCACGTACAACTGATGAACTTTTAGCATCAACCCAGTTCAAGGTGATGCCAGTGGTGATTTTAGCCTTTTTTTGGGGGGTGCTGAAGCACCCCTAAATTTTAACTCAGCACCCCTAAAATAAAATAAATCATCATTAGGATTCTGCAACTTCTCCTCATCCATCATAACCCTCGGCATTGGCACGCCTCAGGGCTGTGTGTTGAGCCCCCTCCTCTTCACCCTGATCACATAAGACTGCACACCTACCCATCCAGGCTGTCATATTGTAAAGTTTGCAGACAATACAGTGATGGTTGGATGGATCACAAACAATGATGAGTCCAGCAACAGGCAGGAACACCTGGAGAGCCCCCTCCCACCCCCCACCCCCACACAACATACACTAAACATAGGAGGATCTGTGGTGGAAGAAGTGGTTTCCAGTTACGAGAACTTGGGTGTTGCATTACAAATGCTTCTGATTCCAATGGCCACCACGTTGTTCAAGCCAAGATCCACTGTCGACACTGGGGGCTAAGCACCCCCTAAGGGTCAGATTCTAGAATCACCCCTGCTGATTGCCACAGTTAATTAGCATAAGCCAAAAGCTATAATTGAGTCAGTTTATAAATGCTGAGCTAACATTTGGTAACAGTGTAATGCCACATCGTGTGAAATTCGTTGATCTTGAAGTTTGACCAAAACGGCTACAACTGTGTAATTTCTGTTAGGGTAATTTAATATGATCCTTGTAGCTCATTAAATTAATACACCACACAGGAGAGGTAGATCATTTTCTTAATTCCAGGTTTAATCTTGCAAAATGGAATAGAGATTGAAACACAAGCTGGCAAGATTTTTACATGATGCTTCGTCTCCAAGTCTGTTCAAAGAGAGCAAGAAGAAATGTCTTTTTATAATGTTATCAGATAATGGCAAGGTCTGACGACCCTTGCAGCCTTCTTGCTTATCTGGGTGAAAGGCTCCATGCTTCTGCAGCACTCAGTCCAGTCATAAGCCTTAACGCACACACATGGTCATATGAGTTATATAATATTTGACATTAATTAAAAAAAAAACATCTGTGACCTTTCACCTCTCCATCAAGTTCTCAAAATAAAATGATTTTAGGCATTAAATTCAGTCCTACCAAGACATTGTTTTTATGTTAATACGGAGATGCGCCTTTTGTTCTCAGTGCGTGAATAGTATTTTGTTTGTTGTTTCAAACTGTGTCCAGTAAAATGTGTTGCAGTACTACTTCAGTGCAAGTGGCACATTAAAACATTAATTCATGTAATAACCAGAGTGTGTGGGGGGGTGGGTGGGGGGTGGTAAAATCAACAAAAAAAAAACGTGTGCAGATTTCAGGTGAGCCAAGTACAGCGCAGATGGCGTGAGTGCATGAGTGCGCCAGTGATGTGAGATGTGAGAAAATCATGCACATTCGTAAACCTGCCACTCTGTCAATCATCAGAGAACATGAGTCACTCTTTAACTTGTACTTACTGAGTGTTCATGCTGTAAGAGGTGTCTCGGCGAGAAGGGTCTGTTTTCCCCTACCAGCAGCGATGTTATCTCTAAAACCAAATGGGCCTTTCCTGCGAAAATACAGACGTGCTCACCGATACTTTCTCTGTGACATTTCCTTCCTGTTTCCTCTCTGTATCATCTCATGGAAAGAATCACGGAGGAATACAGAGTCAGACGTGGAGAAGGGGGCTATAATGAATTGTCAGTGGGAAAGGATTACATTAAATCATTTCCTTTTTATCTCAGCTGTGGATATGAGCTCCTCGCCAACCTCCGTTCTGATCCACATGTGCCTCTTCCATTTCTTTCTTTCCCCTGATATAACTCTTAAATGATTTTCTTCCTGCGGTGTCAGTGGGCACAAAAAGATTTGTTCACTGTGCAGGAATAGCAGAACAACAGCCATGATTTCTGGAAAAGCGCTGAGTGTGAGACACTGAGGAGAAAACAAAGTGCACATGCTTGTTGTGTTGAAGAATAGACGAGCATTATACTTTTAGACATATTTTCACATGACCCAAAGCTCCCCAACATAGAGATACGTACAAGCATGTAGTGTGCTTGTTGCTGGATAGAGAGCTTGTTCCGCACTTCATGAAATTCAAGGTTACACGTTAAAATATTGCCTGGAATGTGTCAGTCACTTTAAACCTTACGTTTTTCACTAATAGCTGCTCCTTCATAAGAGGATGGAGGTTAAGCAGACATTAAATCCATCTGTAAGAGAGCCTTCATCTCAAGAATGGCAAAAATATGAAATACTCACTGTGTGTAAGCAAAGATTTTTACAAGCTTACACTTGGACCATGAATCTTTGGTCCGATGCACACTGAGTAAGATATTATCAGGCTCCACATGGGAGCTTAAAACCATTTAAAAGAAACCAAATGTATCATTAGTATCCAGAACAGAAATGTGCTGAGCTCAAATCTCCCCGCTAACATTCTCCCTTAGGTGATGGCTAATGGTACAGATGCTTCACTGAAAACAATGGCACACTTTTGCCTAGATTTTGTTCCCTCAGGGTGTTTGTACGTCTGCATGTAAGAAACTAATCTCATCTTCGGTTTGACAAAAAACAGGCCACTGCCTTCTAATGTCATCCCATCAAAGAAACATCTATTTGAAAGCCAAATGACAATAAATATCATGACTAGCCTTTGATACAGTGCGATCCAATGGCTCCAGTTGGTTTTGGAGTGGGATAATGTTGTAAAAACACCCACATGCAAATACAGTAAATAGTAATCCAGCTATTTTCTCACAGTTTCAATCTGGAATTCTATTCCAGAAGTCTTTTTAATATTATTATCATTATTATTATTTTTGCAAATGTTCAGACTCCATGGGGAAAAAAATCTGTTCTAAGAGTCCATAATGGGTTAATGTGTTTGCTGCGGTGGCTGTGGAGAGTTAAGACATTAAAATAAAAGCTGGTGAAAATGACTGCTCTCGCACTATTAGGCAGATTCCCGGAGCTCACAAGTTCCATCATTTACTTATTTATTTTTCAACCAATATCACGAAAATCCATCAAATACCACAAGTTGTTACCGTCTGAATGCTCTATTTGGTTTAATGGAAATAAGAACAGCTTTATGAGAAGTTGCTGGTCCATTGCCTTGTTTTTATTATTTCATAGTCTAAGAATAAGTGATGTGTTTACAGAGGAAATTGAAGTTATATTCATCTGCAAAAACTAAATTTGAGCAGTTTGACAATGGGCTGTGTGTTAATTGAGTATGAAAGATTTGATATGTACTGAGAGGATCTATTCACTAACTACTACATGGGCTATTTTATCACCTACTGCCAAAAGATGAAGGCAGACAATAATGTTGAATGACTGGCAGATAAACTTGTCTGTTTATTTCTTAAATATCTCTTCAGCCACTTGACAAATTAAAATTAAAATGATAAAAATGAAATACTGAATATCCTTTTATAACTATGGAGTCAGCACAATTCCAGATGGCTGCCATACGTGACTAACTTTACAAACAACAAAGATAGCTATATTGGCTTTGTCAATTTTATATTTGCTAACCTAATATTTGGTGTGGCAGTAGCTGAGACTCATCCCAAGTAACTATTCTGAGTACTGACAGAATGTACAGGAACTTTGTTTAAAATTTTGGAGTTAACTTTGTCTCTTTGCCCAATATCTCATGAAGCACTTGGTGAATTTTTATGAAACTGATCATTTTTTGGGAACCAACCATGGCCACCACAGCCAACTGATCTTAGAAATGAGAAAAATGGCTAAAATTCAGTCGATTTTACAGATATTTGGTGTGGTGTAAAAGTTATTTACAACACATATACAGTACCAACTTCTACCCTATGTGCGATATCTTTCTTAAAATTTCAGCATTAGCTGCTGGAGTCAAGCAACCCTGTTTCTCTATAAGTCTAATATTGCATGAATCACTGGATGGGTTTTAATTAAACTTATAGCAATTAATCACTGGCTATACATTTTACTTACCTTTTTAAGTCAACCAAATTTAAGGTGGCCACTTCAATCCACATCAGCATACACAAAGATGGCCACAATTCAGTCAATCCTAGAGGTACGGCAATAAAATACCTAAAAGTAATGAGAGTCAATGCAGCATACACTTTGATACAGATGTTTTGCAAAATCCCATGAGGTCAGCACACCATGTTATTTTTAGTCTTGCCTAAAACTTGGCATAACTTAGACAATCTTAGTTTGAAACGCTGGCAAAATTGGTGGTGAGTGATATGCATTCCTTCACGGATCGTTACTGTTTTTTGTTAGTGTTTTTATTTACTGGTATGAGCTGCATCAGTTTGTCATCCAATCAAGCTTATAAAGACTGTGCAGCCATGTGAGCACAACCAAAACGGTTCCTTGTGTGCGTCTGATAAATTTCAAGCGACTGGTGGGTTGCCATAGCAAATGTCACTATAGCAAAAGTCTCGGATGCCTTTAACCATTTCCAATGCTGATCATATCACTACTGTAATTTATTTCCCACTCATTTCCCTTCTTCTTCACCTTCCTCTGATTCTGTTTGAATGGCGCAGATGTGTCCATAAACTGTAACTGTTTAGGGAGGATAACATTTTTGCACTGTTCACTGCATCTCAGTGCTTTATAGTCTAAGCCCTAGTCCACCGCTTTCATGATTTCATACAGTGCAGGTCACACCAGAACACGTTGCGTGTAGCAGATACAGACCATTAACTCTCCCTCCAAAAGCTGCGATAGAGCCATCATTAGTAGCCTCCTGAAGACACTTTGAAGATTTGGTTGCTCTGAGCAGCAAATGCGGTTTCCATTTCTCTGATCTCAGAGCCATGGCTGATTGAAGAGGACAATATGCCACAGTTCAGCTGAGCCACTGCCACCATGGATGCAGATAAGAAGGGAGAAAAAAAAAAGCCCTTTACTTTTTTTTAGAAGCCTCCAATAATATCTGGTGTTGCCATGCACGCCTCAGGGTCCAACTGTGTGCGAGACATGATGCCGTCTGCATGTTGAAACTGTGGGAAAGCAGTTGTTGTTACAAGAAGAGGGGAAGGTGGAACATAGGCTACAAAATTACCTGCAGCCGTGAATGCAGCCATCTCAAATACTCAGACACACACACACATAACTGATTCCTGGTCAGTTTAGGGCGACTCCTCATCATGTGCCTCAAAGGATTTTTCCAGTCACCTCAGGTCAATGCATACAACTATACTTTGATGGTGAAAAAACATAGAATATTCTTTTTCACCCAGAAAACATAATGCCATATATGAGCATGCATCAGGGTATAATGCCATATACAAAGTAGACTAAAACACACACATTGACTTCAAATGTCTTTTTTAATTGCAGGACTCCACCACTGTGACCCCTGTGACTCTAACAGTAGACCCAAAAGGCTACTTCCTGTATTGGACCGACCAGAACAAGGTAAGTCACTACACCGATAACACAGACTTTGAACTTGTACAGCTCAACTAACAAAAGTCTAACAATTCTGTATGTCCTTTTAAGAGGCAAGAAAATGGTGTTCCATATAACATTTTTCCTTTTCTTACATTCAACTCTTTAGAAGTGTTCAAATCCTCTCATTAGTTTTGGAACTTTGTGTTGTTTTCTTAGATTTACTGTCAGTCTAAAGGCTTTTTGTGAGCAGTGAAAGATGTAAAAAAAAAAACAACAACCTGAAAACGGTATGTAATATTTTAACAACCAGATTGACAAAGTGCCAAAAACAAAAGAACATTGTTGTGTTGGCTTATCAAGTGCAAGTCTGAACTGTTTGTGCATCTGTCTGTCTTCAGCGTGAATCTGAGCAACCGTCAAAAAAGCTAGAGAATAGACAGAACAAAAACAGCTGGAAAGTGTAAAATAAACCTTTGTGTTTTCAAATGCAGTGTAACCATGCCTCACAATTCAGGTCAGCTGTCAGAAAACTGATTTTCACTTTGTTACCCTGAGAAGTTATGCTGCTTTGTGCTTGGAGTTGTTATATGGAACTCGTCAAAAGTATAATCTGCTGGAAACTGTACAATGTTTCATAATTCATCAATCGTCAAACCAGTGGGTGACACATAAACCAAGCTATAGAAATCATCCCAATCCACGCAAAATCGTTACATTGAGCTCAGGTCTGAGCACATTTACCACACATGGGACCTCATGTACAAAGACGTGTGGATTTCCTACTGAAACATGACATATGTTTAAATCAAGAAAACAGTCTACACACAAATGAATCCAGATGTATGAAACCATGTGTACGCATGAATTCACGGTTCTTTTGTACATCCAGATCAATGTGAAATTGAGCACACATACCTGACTCCTCCCTTGCTACACCTCCATTTAAATATGCAAATGGATTCAAACATGCCCTCCACCCGAGGAATCTCCTCTCTGCACTGTCCTAAAGCATGTCTTCTTCTTCTTTCGACGTTTCCCTTTTCAGGGGTCACCACAGCGAGTCATCCTCCTCCACCTCACTCTGTCCTCTGCATCCTCTGTCCTCACTC
>JARVGQ010000210.1:11840578-11851328 GCA_031762355.1 Hypsolebias martinsi
CCTAGTTAACTTCTTGTCTCTGCTCCAGCTGGACATCCCAGTAACTTAGACATGTCAACCTTTTATCCATTAGACTGCTTCTCCATGTCCTACCATAAGACAGTCCACAGTAAGTTGTCTGTGGTGTACCTCCACAAATGTTTATAACAGAAAATGTCACCAGACTATAGTTCCACATTGGTTTTATTTATTTACTTACTTACTTACTTACTTATTAAAACCACTTCCACCAAAGAACGCTTGAGTGGTTCTGGTGAAGTCCTCTGATCATAAACTGGTTTGGATTGTCTGATAGTCATCTACAGGTGAGTTTTTCGCATTTAGTTTAGTTTATTCATTTATTCATTCATTAAAAGAAACAAAACACATTAATTAAGAAGATAAAAACATTTGATAAAAAGGCGATTAAAAAATTCTTATAATATCTGCCCCTTGTTAAAAAAATATATAAAATAACTAAAAACAGACAACTTAGGATTGAACAATCTCCAATGTAAAAAAATAAAATAAAAATTAGATATCCTTCACATGGCACTATACTTTCCCAACAATTTTACCTTAATCATCTTTTTAAATACAGTATATAAATAGTTTATTTTATCAAGGCAGTTCCGCAATCCTGTTCCTTGAATTACAATGCAGCTCCTTCAAACTAGTTCTAAATGGAGGTTTTGCAAACATTTCCATTCCCTTCAGGTTATTATGACTCTCTTTTTAAACAAATTTTAATTGAATATTTAGGGGTAATGTTTTTATGAGCTTTATACATGACTTGTAAAATACTATATTCAAGCAAATCATAACATTTTTTATAATTAAACTGAAGAAATAATATATGTGTTGGGTGACCATATCACTTTCAACTAATAATTCTTATAGCTCTTTTTTGTAAAATGAAAATAGGGTTGTAATTGGTTTGTATGTTTTTCCCCAAACTTCAGTAGGAACAATCATTACATTATACAATATATATATAAAGCTTTGGCATTCAAAAACTCTTTTACTTTATACAGTAATGGAATTGATTTTGCTATTTTTATTCTTAAGTAATTTACATGAGATTTCCATGTCAGCTTCTCATCAATAACGACACCCCAAATTTTTATTTCATTAACTCTATGAATTTTAATACTGTCAATTTTAAATGGGACTTGGATAATTTTTTTTTCTATTACTAAATATCATGTATTTTTTTAAATTTAATGATAACTTTTTAAGTTGGAACCAAGTTTATATTTTTACGAATTCTGCCTGTATCATCTCAAACATCCGTTCAATATCTTCACCCGAACAAAAAATATGTGGTATCATGTACAAATAAAACACACTTCAAAAACCCTGACTTTTCAACCTGATCATTCACATATGAAATAAACAACTTCGGTCCCAACACAGAGCCTTGAGGAACTTCACATCCATTAACACAAAATTCAGATCTTACATCGTTTACCTGTACAAACTCTCTCCTATTATTCAAATAATTAGATACACATTTTAGCGCTAATCCTCTAATGCATTATTTATTCAGTTTTTCAAGGAGAGTGTGTGGTCAGTAGTGTCGAAAACCTTTTTTAAATCAACAAAACGCTAACACAATACTGTTTTTGATCACATTACGACTGATAGCTGCAGTTTCATGTTCTTTCATTTTCTTTGAACTGTTTGAGCTGTTTGTCAAAGACACCACGATCATCATTCATCTTTCATTCATCATATGTCACCCCACCACAGTCATGTGTGCTCTCAGTAAACCCATGTATTCAGGATTGTTGCGTGAGGGAGTTCATACTTTGGATTAGGATTACTCTAATTTACTGGCAGGTGTATTGTGAACCATTGGCGGTCCTCTTGTTTTATTTGAAGTTCCTGTTCCGTTGATTATTATTTTTAATGGCTGTTCAGATTCATAGCATCATATTTGCTCAGAATTTGTTCTGTAGTCAGTTAAGGACTCTTATTGTTCATTGTTTGGCTTTAGGGCAGGTGCTAGTCCAATGATTACCTGAGAGGGTTTCAGACAATATATGGATCTCTCATGAATCCTCTGTGCACCTGCAGGTGTTTTGGATTCATCATGATGCTGAGCGGAGAGTCTCTGACACCATTCGTCTTTGCAGCTTTTCTTTTAATTACCGTCCTCCCCTGGGAGCCAGCCGTGTAGTTAAACAGAAATCAGCATTACAGCAATTATTGGCTCACAATGAAATGAATACAACCTTGTCATCTGTAATCATTGGGGGCGTCTATGCCTCGGAGAAAACATCTTCTGCTTTCTATTTCTCAGAGAGGGGAGGGAGTATTTAGTACGTGGGCGCAGAGTGAATCCTCATTGGACTTTCAAGGTCTTTTCTATCAGATTCTCTTTGTGTCCAGTCACTGAACTGTTTTGTTTTGTTGTAAATGCCAGCACTAACTCACACTCTATCATGATAAATATCTTTATAGAATGATCTCAATTTATGTATCACAGTTAAAATGTGGGCACAAAAACAGAACGAATAAGTACTTGTAAGTTTTAAATGGCTTTTTTTTATTAGTTTCGTACTCTCTGATTTGTCTATGATTGTGAGTTAAGGTAAACAGTAATGTAAAATAATAATATTAACATATGTACATATAAGTGTTGTAATTTTTTTAAATAAACGAGTCATTTATATTGTTTGTCAAACTGTTCCCATTATCAAGACGTAGCTGTCAAAGCTAAATAATAATATACACTATTAAAAATAAAAAAAGTAGTTCAGATCTTTTGAGGTGGGGATTTGTGTGAACGTAATAAATAGTTAATATCTAACCTGCTGTAGATAGTTTGGAGAGATGGTTTAATTCTGACTGTACTGACAAGCTAATACAAGCAGGGCCAAGGATAAAGTGAAGTTCTACCACCTTGAGACTAAAATATAGTAATTTGTTTTTGTAAATGAAGATGTTTCTGATCCTACATTCAAGCCAGTTGAGTTTAGATTATTTTGTCTCTTTTTTGGGGGCCTTTAAAAAGTTTAGATTGAAGTTGTTTTAAAAAGGTGTTAGCTTACAGCACATTGCTTGTAAGTCTGTTCTGAAATAGACTCTTAATTCCCCAAAAGTGTTGTTCAAAGATTATCTGTAACAGGTAAGATATTGTTTGTTCAAGTGAAGACAATGTTTTGTAAGTTTGATCAAACAACTATAATCGTTTGACAAACTGATTTAAAACTAGCGATTTCATCCTCTGGTTGTGCTCCACTTGGTGAAGAATGTTTATTTTGTAACACGATTTGTTTCTTTCTCTACTCAGCTACAGAGCGACCTTGACCAGGAGTACCAAGACAAGTTTCGACGGCTACCCGTGGAGATCCAGGAGTTCGTTCAGGACAGCAGCAGGGCCAAGTTCAGCGAAGACGACATCCATGGGAGTCTTGTTGCCTCCTCGACGACAGAGAAGCTGAACAGCAAAGCGTCCCAGTCTGAGGACGACATGGAGGAGGCCTCGTCGGAACAAGTATTCGACACTGCCCTTTAGGGATTTAACGTGTGCTTCACTCTGGGACTATAGCTCCATGTGGTTCTGACCACAGATCTTGGAATGAGACTGCTCCAACGTTGGTCCAAATTGTAACCAGTGGAAGGATTAGATGAAATCTGAGTCTGAACTGGTGAGTAGAGGTCCTCTCGGTGTCGAGTGCAGTCCTGTCCGGAGAACTGTTCCATGTAAATAGCACTTTTTGTGTATTTGTATACCTGTATGTCGTCGTCTCTTTGGGTGCAGCCACAGGGCGTGTTGTAGAACACCTAACTGTTTGCAGGAAATAACTTACTTGAACTATTGCACAGAGAGAGTTTCTCTTTATTGTTTTGTCATCATTTGATGGTTCGGCAAATGTGGAGTGCCAAGGTTTCAGTTGTCTTACGGGCGGATTTTCAGCGGAGTCGACTTGCACAGTAAAGGCACCCCCCCCCGAATTTAGCCTTTAAAACTTCCGTCGTTATCAGATTTAAGTTCACTCCTACGTGTTTGCACTGAAGGCACAAGTGTGTAAATCTTTTACTTTAACCAGAAAGTACCGGCGGCTCGCTGACTCTTTTATTTTCACAGAACTAAGCTGCTATGATTTTAATTTTTTTAAAACCATCATTTTAATTTGTTCATTGTGAACTTTAGGGCATAATTGTGAAACAGTATTTTGTCTTTTTTTTGTGTGTGTGTGTGTGTGTGTGTTTGTGCATGCGTGTGTGTGCTTTGGCCAGTTTTTAAAGGTTTGCATTGTCTGTTGGTTGCCTCCAAAGGAAGTAAAAGGGAAGTTTATTTGATTAATTTCTGTTTTGTACAGTGTCTGCATGAATTTAAACAACTGTATTTGTTACAGTAGCCCTGTGACAAAGATGTTTATTAATGTAAATCCATTTTCTCTGGAGCATTTTAATTTGACCTTGCTAAACGATCGGCCCATTGTGGTTTTATACATCACTGTGAAATAACTGACAATATGACGACACTGCTGTTTCAAGTGAACGGATTCCTTATTGTATTCTTTACCGTTTGCTCCAACCAGGATGTTCAAACACTACAGGATCCTGTTTTACAAAGTAGTTCAGAGAAGTGACCTTCCTTTAACATGCACTTGTGTAGTTGCCCAGAACACCACAACGAATACAGTCATGGGGGAAAAAAGTCCACCGTCTTTCAATTTTTCAAATCAGAATGAACAAACATGATTTGGTGGGATGATCAGTCTCACATGATAAGGAGGAATTTTTTTGCACTTTTTTTTTTATTCCAACGTTGCTTTAGTTCATTGAGGTTTGCAGGCGTTGATCCTCACAGCTCACCATAGGTTCCACTACAACATTCAAGAAGATGGAGGTCTGGACTGGATCATTGCATAACCTTGATGTTTTTCCTTTTTCAGTCATTTGGTTGTAGATTTGCTGCTTTTGGGGGATTATTGTCCTGATTCAAGCTTTGTTGCTCAGGCAAGCAGTGCCACATTTGACTCTAAAATCCTTTGGACGACAGAGGACTTGATGGTCGATATAATGACTGCAAGGTGCCTAGGTTCTGTGGTTGCAAAACAAGCCCAAATCATCACCCTTCCATCACCATGCTTTGCAGTTGGTATAAGGTAGAGTTGTATTTGGGCCTAAAAAAATCAGACCCGGACTGGCCCGAACCAGTATAATTTTTTCCAAGTCTGACCCAAAACCAACCATTGACTGTGATTACAGGCCTGAACCCCCTACAAAAAACCCCATTAAAACTTTTTTAAATTACCGTACTTTTTGCCGTACATGTAGCACCGCCGTATAAGTCTCATCAGTCAAAAAATGTCTAATAAAGTGGAAAAAAAACATAAATAAGTAACTTCTCCATACAAGTCCCGCATCACAGCTAACAACCTGGAAATGTGGGCCGGTGTGCCAAAAATCGATTGGCTGCCAAATGGTGGCTGTGGGAATGTGCACGAGAGGACGTTAACAAGAATTTAACAAGATTAACACTTAAAAACAATTATTTGTTTACTCAACATTATACTAAAAGTGTGTCTCAGTTGAACTTTTCCTTAATAAATGCACTTTAATGGTCAAATCAGCTGCATTTCACCTGGGTGGCACAGCAAAATGCAGCTGATTTGATGTTTGCTCCAGGAGTTCCAGAGCAAGACGAAGGTGGCTTGGTATGGCAAGCCAAGTGTCTCATTAATAGTCACCTTCACCTATTAATGAGACACTTGACTTGCCATATCACTCGAGGGGCCCTCTAGCAGCTGAAAATGTTAAATATTTTCCATGTCAGAATTAGTGAAATAGTCAGATCTCAGCCAAAAATTGGGTTATAAATATGAGGAAATATAAATGAGTCGATTCACCATATGTCGCAGGGCATGCAAATTTATGCAAAAAGGTGCAACTTATACTGCAAAAAGTACTGTGAGCTTTTACTACTTTTGTAAGCAAATTAGTTTGACATGATTAAAAAAACATATTTCAGAGAAAGGAAGATATAAGATTTCTTGTTTATTAACAAGAGTCAGCAGATTATTATAGTTTTTATAATATAGTTATGATAGTTGTTAACGGTCGGCGGACGCGCGTGGCTGATGATCCATATTGGCTCGTCGGCTGTGTGCATCCACTGACGCAGTGGCTAAGCCCAGTTAAGCTCCAGGTGAGTTGTTGGCAGTCATCCATCTGGATTATTATATTTTTTTTTACCTCTTTCAACGGGCCGGTCAGCGCGGTCAAATGGCCAAGAGCGGCTGGGGATCGTCAGCCGTGCACGTCTGCTGATGCACTCAAAAGCCCAACACCAACCTGGCTCACCCATCCAGCACATTATTTTGGTCTGGCCCAAAATTTGGGTTCGGGCCAGACTGGGCGCGGGTTAGCAATGACAGCTCTAGAATGAGGTGTTTGGGATGATGTGTTGGGTTGGTCTTTGACATACATGACCCTGTGCATTATGAGTAAACATCTCGTTATCTTTGTTTTGTTCCAGGAGTCCTGTCATTCGTTCAAATGAAACGCTTCCAAACAAGCCTTATTGCTGTGTTTATCTATGGTAATTGTTCTGTCATGAACTTTAACCTTTAGTCTGCTGTCCTTTGACCCGTTACACCTCAGCCTGCAGAGACTAAGATGGAGCGCTTTTTTTTTTTTTTTGTTGCCATTTCTCTTAGCATTGCACAGTTTGACCTTGGGGGTGAGTTTGCTGAATGTCCACTCCTTTAAACATGGTCAGCTGTCTTAATTAGTTCTTAATTTTACTTGGGGAAAGTCTTTGTCACTGTAGAGCAATGGACTCCAAATTGTTTGGAAGTTACTTTTAAGTCTTCTCAGTAAGCAGCAACATCTGCTTATCTAAGGTCATTGCTGATGTTTTTCCATCTTGGCAAACACACCAGTCTACTTCAGAGCAGCAAACTGACTGAATCCCTAGAGGCGCCTACACTGATGATCAGATAGGTACATTTGTTCAGCAGCGCCTGGCTGATAAGTTACACGCTAAATTCTAATAGCAGCCGAAAGCTGACTAAATTTTTTTTCACACAGCTTTTCTGTTTTGGCTTCATTTGTGTTTAACATGTAATGACATAGGAATTGGTTATGTGCTTTTCTAAACTAGGGTTGAATATGAAAAGGATTAGAGCTATTTTTTTTTTTTTGTTTACATCATGTCTCGATATGTTGAACTCTAAAAGTAAAAGAAGGTGGCCTTTTTTGTCCCATAACTACATGTCTTTGTCATTTTCCTGTATATTCATCCCCCTTTATGGAGTTATTATTTTACTGGACACTCAACATTCGGTCTACAGCTGAACTTCCTCCACCTTAACATATGAACCATGCCTGTTCAGCAACGATAGGAAAGAATTTCTGACTTCCCGGTTTCCCAGTGCCATTCAACACTCCGAGTGTCTCCTGTGATATCAAATAATTTTTCAGCAGATTTTCCTAAACGTGAACAGAGTTAAAAAGTGAAGGATTACCTCACGTGTAAGTACAAACTTCATTTTAAAGAAACAAAGTTGATGTGAGAGTCCTGTGCCTTTGAAGGGGTTTGTCATGTTTGATGTTGAATGTGAGAAAAGCAACACTGTTTATGATATTATGTGAAGCTGTCCGGTATTGCATAGACCGTGTGTGCACTTTTTAGTACAGTACCACTACTGAGTAATGCTTGTGAAGAGCAGTATTTGACAAGAGTCTTGTAAGAAAAGATAGTTATTTTTTTTCTTCTATGCCTTGAACCACTTTATTTAACAAGCCCCTCCCCACTTTAACTTAAATGTATGCACTCTGGAAATGTACATTTATGTATGACACAAAGGATAAAACATGAAGTCAAGAAAAAATATAGTGTAAAGGGAACTTGCTTGTAATTGCAAATAAATGTGGCTATTATTGTACTTTGCTGGTATGGAGTCTTTTGATATTTTTTATTAGTCATTTCAGTATTGTCTTCACATTTTTTTAACATCTTAACATGATATGTGCATGTGTGTTATGTGTTGTAGAGTCACATAAATTGGAACAGGATCATCCATCTTGATTTAAACTAATATAAAGTGTAGGTGTTTTTCTGGCCCTGCTTTTTTATTCGTCTCAAAACAAAGTAGTAAATGTTAAGTTTCAATCTCTGTTCTGTTACGAAAGACTAGAAAGGTGATTTTTCAGCTTGAAAAACATTTGAAAACACCAACGTTCATGCTCAATCCTCCAGGTACAAAAACCACTGATGCTCAATCAGGTCATCTGGACAGTTTCTTTTTTGTGGACAGACATTTCGCCGTCTATCCGGAGGGCTTCATCAGTCCGAGGAGTCCCTCAGGGACCCTCAGTACTAAGGAGTGTTTAGTGGGGAAAACAGTTTACTTGGGACTCCTCACACTGATGAAGCCCTCTGGATAGAGGGTGAAACATCTTTCCACAAAAAAGAAACTGTCCAGATGACCTGATTTACCATTACCGGATTTGAAAACACATTTTCCACAAAAAAAAAAAAAGTGTTGGAAGTGGCAGAAAAGGGAGTCTTTGTTTCCAGAAAGCTGGCTGCCCATGCAACAGTAAGTAACCCAGATCCATATTTATTGTGTGGCAGCAACCATGAGAGGGTGAACGGACATTTGTAGCATCTGTATGTAGGTGAGCGTGTGTTTGTATGATGTATTTGTGTCAAAATCAAGGGCAGTGGGAAGCAGGGGACAACCATGATGGCCTACTTTACCATTATCTCCAAAGTAGGATTATTTTTCATATAATCTGAAGAGAATAACTGAATAAATGAACCTAAAAGCAGAGTTCAGTGTTTTTCAAAGGGTATTCTTTTGAGTTACCAACAATCAGCGTCCTACTTGCAGTAGATAGTCGTCTAAAATATCTAATTTGAAGAAGCAGAGAGAAATTAAATAACAGCTAATAGCTAGTCTGAGAGAAGGTACTCTGAAAACTGTATCTAATGGGAAACCTGGATTTTGTTTCAGTACAGTAGGTGTTAAATGTTGCCAGGTAGAGATACACATTTATGGGTTTTTACATTACCTAACTTTTGTCAGAAAAGTTCTCTAACGTTTCTTATAGCAAACCACAGGCTGAAACAAAATTCACATGAACCACTATGAACTTTTTGAGACTGAAGTTGTTTTAGGACGACATTTTCTCTGAGCTTGACTCTTCCCTGATTCAGATTCTGATGATCTTTATCGTCGTTCAACATAACATCAGAACAAAACTGCGTTGCATATTTGGACACAAACATGAACCAGCTGGATAAACTATGAGAGTATAAAAGAAGGATAAAAAATAAAGCAGAATATGAAGAATAAGAACAAAACCAGATCAAATTTTAAAAATGGGAGGCTGTATCTTTTGCAGTTTGTGCAAAAAATGTATCAGGAATAATGTGCTTCTCTCTGAATCTTATTGCTGTTTGCTGCAGTTAAATAAGGACTTCTGACAACAGTTCCAGAAAACACTACTTTGAAAAAAAATCCCAACTATCTCCTTTAAAAGATAAGAAGCAGTAAAATTGCACAGAACAACTTGTATCTGCTTCTCAGGAGACTTTTGAATGCATTTATTTATTCAGTCCAGTCTATTGATGCATCCTGCTTGGCAGCAGCAGACTGTTGAAAGGCACCACATGTCCTACCTCAGAAAAAGCACAGAACCTTTTTTCATTTATACTGAACTGAAGAAACTTGGAAGAAAAGCTTGTGAAGAGTGTCTCTGTAAGTTTGTGTATAAAAGCTCAACTTTGTCCATCAGTGTGTGCTGTGGTTGTGTGTGTGTGTGTTTTAATTCCCTTTATAAAAGACTATTTCCTTCTCAGCCACAGCTCCTCTGCCGAATCCCAACAGGCAACAGGAGATAAGGCGAGCCTAGTCGCCTATAGCAACCACTGTGACCAGTCAGAGGCCTCCGTGCATGCCGGCAACTAGGAAGTGAGCTAATTAACCCAGAGTTCAGGACGGAAGGAGAGCAGCTTTTTAATAAGATTCACTGGGTTACATAAACAGAAACGCCCCTCCAAACTCCATGGAATATTCTCGCCCTGCGTCTGTCCATCTGTTGTGGGGAGGAAGAGGAGGAGGTGTCCTGTAACTGGGCTTTAATGAGGCACACCAGGGCAGCAGAAGAGGAGAGGACTGCTGGGTGCTACTTGACAGGTACACAGAGCAAACACACACATACTTGAAGAAAAATCTCATTTACTGTTAGTCTTTGGTTACAAAATCTAATCTTAACTCTCTCTCGATTACTCGGCTGTCCCAATCCAACCTTAATCCTAAATTTAGCACAAAAATCTAACTTTATTCTTATGCTCTTTTTCCATTAGTACCTTTAGTACCGGTACAGCATGGTTCGGCTTCGCTCAGCACGGTACAATTGTATTTCCATTATACTTTCAGTAATGGTTCCAGTGGGTGGGGTTCACAGTTCAAAAATTGACGTCACACGCCTCACCAGCTGGTGGTGGTAATGCTGGTGGTAAGACCCTGAAACAGGTTTCAGTACAGTGAGAATTTATTTTGAAATTTCTGGTAAATTAAAGAATACATATTATTAAAAAGATCAAATTAAACTATGCACACACACACACACACACACACACACACACATATATGTGTGTGTGCGATCCGTTCTCACGGCGGCGTCATAAACCGAATTTAACGTGTCAGAATGTACGTAAATAAATGTGATGTACCTGTTTTACCAAGCGCGTAAACCAATTTTCGACGTAAGTCCATGGTGATGGCCTTCCTTTTCCTCG
>JARVGQ010000210.1:11946773-11957767 GCA_031762355.1 Hypsolebias martinsi
GCAGGCACAGTTTCAAGAGTTGACACAGTTGTTCTGTGGAAAGCGTGGTCCTGCTGCTCAGAGTGGTGTCTGATTTTGACCTTAAACAGACCACCTCTACTGCCTCATCAACAGGAATGCACGTAAAGAGTGATTTGACATCAAACGAGACCATTGTTTCATCAGTCTCCATGATGACATCTGTGATTATCTCCACCAGAGGAATTTTTCTTGGCACAACCGTAAAGTTCATTCCCCAGGCAAGGATCTAACCATCAGTTGTAAGGCTGAGGTCCTCCTTTATTCATTTGTTTTTTATTCAAAAAATTTATTCATTTTGAAAAACTAAACAACCCCATAAACAATAAGCATACAAAATATAAAATGAAAGGTAGCAGAAAGAAGAAAAAAATATTTTTATATCTAAAAAAGCTAAGATTTTTATATCTGCCCCTTTTTTCAAACAATCAGTTCAAACAATAATAATCTTCCAGTAATAGAACAAAATGAATAACTCTTTCTAATTTTCTAACTAATACAATACACATTAAGCTACATCATATATATTTTTAACAAGTCAGTTTTAATCATTTTCTTAAAAATTGTCCATTATGATCCATTTATCTTTGTACGTTTTTCAGCATCTTTTTTTGTTCCACAATTTTTTGCTATTTCAACAAATCATATATCAAAATGTTCAGCTTGTTCAGGAGAAGGGTGCCTACTTTTGGTATTGGTGTAACTTTAGCTTTCTGAAATATTTAGCCTTTTCTGGCATTTTTTTTCCTCAGAAAATGACGAGCTCATTTTCCATCCTTCAAATCTTTAGATCTGTTTACAATTTTTTACTGCTCCTTTCACATTTTGCTCTGGTTCAGCTTCTTTCATCTTCCTTCTGCGAATTTGAACTTTTTTCCCCAGCTAATTTTAGCTTTTTTTTTCACTGTTTTGTGCTATTTTCAGATTCTTTTGCTAACTACAACATTTTTGTGCTTCTTCTAACTTCTTTCTACTAGTTTCAGCTTGTTATGCTCCATTCTGCTCATTTCTGCAACTTTCAACGTTTTCTGCTGTTTCAGCTCCTATTTAGCTGTTTTTGTGCATATTACACTTTTTCAGCTAATTCCACAGTTTTTACACTCATTTCAACTTTTTTCAGCCTAATTCAGCAAAAATGTGCTCTCTCCACTTCCTTTTGATAAGTTAAGATTCTTTCTACCTTTTTGGCTACTTTTCAGCTGTTTTTGTTGTTGTTGCTAATTTCAGCTTTTTCCAGTTAAATTCCACTTTTTGTGCTCATTTGTGCTTCTTTCAGCCTGATATGGCAAAACTGTGCTTTCTCCACTTCCTTCTGCTAATTTAAGCTTGTTCTACATTTTCAGCTAACTTCAGCATTTTTTAGATAATTTCAGCTGTTTTCAGATAAATTCAAGTTTTTGTGGTAATTTCTGTGACTTCAGTCTAATTAACTTCTTTCCACTCATTTCAGCTTGTTATGCTCCTTTCAGCTTATTTCTGCTTCTTTCAGCTTTTTCTGCTATTTCAGCTGCTATTTAGCTGTTTTTGGAGCTAAATTTAGCCTTTTCAGCTAATTCCACATTGTTTAAGCTCATTTCAGCTCATTCCACTTCCTTCTGATAGTTTAAACTTCTTTCTCCCTTTTTAAGCTACTTTTCAGCTTTTTAACCTAATTTCAGCAGTTTTTCAGCAATAAGCATTCACACTGCATTTTCACAGGAAATGCAATTTCTCTAGTTCACAATTTATTATTGTCACAATCACAATTCTCCAAATGGAAGGTTCTGAATGGACCTCTTGTTAACAAACACACTGAGTCAGCTCCTACAGCTGATGGTCGTCAGCCATTTTGATTTCTACTTTCAGTTAGAGAAAAATGTTGTTTTGAGCTCAGCGTGCTGTTGACGTGTAGCTCGGTCAAAGGCTCACCCTCTCTGCAGTGGGACAGCTTGACCCAAGCTGTTCACACTAAAAATAGCACCACAGTCTGTTTGATTCAGAAACGCTCAACACTCCATCCCCACACACACATGTTCAAATGCACATGCTACTCCTCTCTTGTTTTGAAATTTCCCTGAGCATCAGTGCAGCTACAACAAGCGTCAGATGAGCCGTATCTACCCCAAAGGAGGCAGGGTGGACTCCAGTAATTACATGCCTCAGATCTTCTGGAACGCAGGCTGCCAGATGGTCTCGCTCAACTTCCAGACCCCAGGTACCGCAGCACGCAACACGGGACTCCTGACCTCAAACACATGCATGCAACTGCTGCACGTGCAGCAAATACATGCATGTAAGCCTTCAAATTTAGAAAAGAGACTCCAGGTCTCAAGGTGGGGTTTATCTTAGGAGGACACTAACCAACAACCAAAGCAGCTGGTGTTCCAGCTTCTCCAAGAAGCTAATTGTCTTGAGTTAGTGAAGGGCTTGTTTTTTTTTTACTTTTATCACCCTAAAGAGTAGAAAAAAAAAAAAAAAAATTATTCCTTGTACGACGTGGCCGACGGGTGCAAACGCACACCAAACAGCTTTCACCTAGTTTGTCATATTAAATGATCAAATGCAGTTTTCACTGTAGGGAATCTAGTTTCTCCTTGAACAGTGTAAGGGTCAGTTCTCTTTACAGATATCCTGCATCGTTTTAAAACGTGTCAGAAAGTTAAATTTTTTTCTTTCCACATCAATGAAAATGGGAAAAATGGCCATAGAGTATGGAGTCATTTGTTTACAGAGTTTGTTCCCGATACAGTTGTATAAAAACCATTTAATTTTCAAAAGTATTTGCTCAAATAAGCTGCTTGCTTTTCTTATTTATTGATTTTTTTTTTAATGGTTGTAGTTTTTAGTTTGGCTTCACGTTGTAAAATGTTCTGATCCAAGTTATGTTTAACCCTCAGGTCCTTTAACTTTATGACAAAAAGTGTTCCTTAGAGGAAAAATCAACCACCAAAATTAAAACTTTTTTCAAACTAAAGGCCAATGTCAGAATCCACATTAACTCAAATCAGACACCCAACATCTTCCCTTGTTCACAGGTTCCTCAACAAGAGTTTGATTGGTCTCATTTGATGTTCTCTGTTGTGCTTTCGACATCATAATCAGATTCCTGAAAAAAATTCAAGCGATAGAAGTATTTTACGTATCACATATTATAGTGGGGGCCAGATAAGATGTCATCGAGGGCCACATTTGGCCCCAGGCCTTGAGTTTGACACACATGTTCTGGAGTCAGTCATGAAGAAGCGCTGATCCAGGTAGGTTCCAGTTTCAGGTGGTGAAAGTCAAGCATCACATAGTGGACTAATATAAAAATCTAAAGTAGAGAGACTGAAAGCAGCAAGTCAAATTATTATTTCATAAAATAGTATGAAATGAAATAATTTATTTTAATAGTCATTCTTTCCCTAAGGAACACCAGAAGGTCGTAAAATTACAGGGAGTTTATAGGAGCATTTAAAACTATTCTGACAAAGCAACAAAACAATTTAAAGGTTATTTAGGCTTTGTCATGAACAATTGTGTTTATTGACGGTACCAAAAAATAAATAAACAAAAGCGTGAACAATAATAATTGTGCGGCTGATTTTTTTTTTCTCCCCTTCGGGGGTTAAGTATTGTAAATGATTCAGTTTCCTTTATGTTGCACGTGTGTGGATTAGAGCTGTCATTTCTAAACCGGAGCCCAGCCCGACCTGGATTAGGGCCGGGTCGGTCCATAATAAAGTGTTTAATGTGCGGGCCGGTGTCGAGCTTTTTTATTGTGTCAGCGGACGCGCGCGGCTGATGATCCAATTATATGGCAACATGGTTTGCCATACATTCACCAGCCGCACACGGCCATTTGACCACGCTGACCGGCCTTGAAAGGGGTAAAAATTTAAAAAAAGTTCAGTTGTGCTTCAGATGGGACCACTAATATACTGCCAGGCAGCGACGTTCATTCAGCCGCTGCACTCAGCGGACGCGCGCGACCAATGACCCAAACGGGTGAGATCCCAAAATGTCTGACATGTCAGAGCAGGGTCCGTGTCTGAATAATGCAGAATGCAGGCAGAAGCAGGGATCTAATGCGCTTTGACAGTCATGAAAGGACAAACACCCCCTCAGCTCCTCTGCCCACTTAGCTGCTCGCATCCGCCGACCATTAATCACTATAAAAGCAGTCAAAGCTTAATTAAAAATGTCGGGGGGTGGGTGGGGGGGTGTCTGACCTATAATAACTGTTAATTCGTCGGGTGGGGTTCGGATAGCTGCGGGCTGAGGCAGTGTTGGATTTTTTTGGGTCCGAATGCAACTCTAGTGTAGATGGTCCAACTAATATGCTGCTTTACTATTTGACTCTAAAACAGTTTGACTAACTGGAGTTCATAATACATTAAAGACTTGAACCCTGGGATTAATAACTCACAAACTGGTTTTCTCAAGAGTTTCCTGCTCTTCATCTTTTGTATACGTGCTATAACACACACACACTTGATGTGTAGTGATGCCTGTTGATGAGCAGCTGCAGCCTCGTGTCCTGAGGCACGACGGGCTCCACCATATGGCCCTGTGTGTGTGTGTGTGTGTGTGTGTGTCATGTGGAAGGCTCGGGGCGTTTTCCCTCCCAAAGTGGAGTTTTTCTGGGTGAAACTGTTTTAGAGGAAGAAGAGAAGTTCCAGAGAGAGCATGAAAACCTCATTAAACTGTGTGTTGTTGTATTTAAGCTGTGATGTGGTTTAAATGTAAAACATATTAAATACTTCTTACTCTTCTTCGTTTCTGTCTCAGATCTGGCCATGCAGTTGAACCAAGGGAAGTTTGAGTACAACGGCTCGTGCGGGTGAGAGCAGCTCCTCACTCTTCCTCCCCCGCTCTGAGACTCATCAATTACAACTTGTCGCATCTCATTACTTACTGCCCGTAGTTACTATCTGCCCCGTGGGCCAATGAAGTGTTTGAAAATGGACGCTCTCGTCAGTCATCTCTGCATTCATTTATTTCTTCTTCTCCCCATCGTTGCCTTTGTCTCTTAACTCTGTCCTTGAGGGCAGGGATTTTACTGCAAATGCTGGAAATCTCGTAAATGGAGAGACCAATCCATTTACAGGAAACCCTCATTAGTAATGGCTTTTACAGAGTATCATCTACTAGATCCTCCTTTGACTGCTTCATTATTATAGAAAGGATTAAAAAAAATGTATTTCAATTTGTGAAACATCCTTATTGGGTTGATTTTACCCACAGATCGCTGTGTTTTATTTTGTAATATTTCCTGTCTTGTGCGTCAGGTACCTGCTGAAACCGGACTTCATGCGACGATCAGACAGGACGTTTGACCCTTTCTCAGAGACGCCGGTGGATGGCGTCATTGCAGCAACCTGCAGCGTACAGGTCCGTTACACTTGTAACATCTAGGAACATAAGTAACTCTAATAAAACCAAGCATCATAAGAACAAAGGAGGAGCATCATCAGTTTATAGTTAATTTTATGACTTTTGTGTGGTTGTAAAATTATATTTAATGCATTTCTACTCATTTTAGGTTTTCTCAGGACAGTTTCTGTCTGACAAGAAAATTGGCACATATGTTGAAGTCGACATGTACGGACTGCCGACTGATACCATCAGGAAGGAGTTTCGCACTCGTATGGTGATGAACAACGGACTAAATCCTGCCTACAACGAGGAGCCCTTCGTTTTCAGAAAGGTACCAAGAAGGGGATACATCAGTACAATAAGTTTTTAAATATATGGATCAAAATGAATTACAAATTAAGAAGCTACATTAACAAAAATGGAAAATGCGATCAAAAGAATGGAATATAAGGCTGTTGTAGTAAAGAGATAAAGAAGAAAAGTGAACGAAAAGGAGAAACATCGAATGGGAATCCTGAAAAAAAGAACCTGCTGCAGTAATTTGTGCACGAAGGGACAGAGCAGGTACTCTGGAGTAGTTTGTGTTTGAGCACAGAGAGGAAGAAAGGAGAGAGAAAGACAGAAAAGAAAATCACTAAAATGAGGAAAAAAGAAAATAATTAGGGGTGGAGGAGAGAAATAAAAAGAGAGAATGTGCGAGTGATAGTGCTGCTCTCAGCAGAATGAGAAGTCTCTCAGCCATGACTGTGACTCCAGCTTCCTAACACACACCATCCATCATAGCCTGCCGCAGTGCTGCTTCACACACACACACACACACACACACACACAGATCCAGATACATAAAATTACACTGCGCTATCAAAGAAGGGCATCGTAACCAGAGCTGCTGGCGAGACTCTCGTCTCACACACACTCCTGCAAATCCTGCTGCACAGTCACAGAGCATACACACTGCTGTCAAGATGAGTCAGGGACAACAGTGCACCTCAGCACACACACACATCTTCAGCGCTTTGAAAGTGTAAGCGTACACACAGATGGCGCCTCCACCCATTCATCTCCAGCGTGAGTTCATCCTTATCTCTTACCTTCCACTTCCTCTCTGTATTAATTAGCCTCCTCCTTTACATTTAGTTATCTCCTCAGACAAAGCCAGGTAAACACTTCTCCCGAGAGCAGTAGAGTTTTCTAACATCTGTGCATGCACAAGAACATCATGGACAAGATGCACGCGCACGGTGGAGAAGACCACGTCAGCACTCGTACACACGCTTATTGTTTCCTGATAGTTTCAGCTTAGTCAGCTTGATGACCTGTTTTATTTTCAGCTTTGTTTACCAAATAAATTAAAGAGCTGGTTCTTTTCTCCACATCCCTCCCTTGTAGGTGATCTTACCGGACCTGGCAGTGCTACGCATCGCCGTCTACGACGACAACAACAAACTGATCGGGCAGCGCATTCTGCCTCTGGACGGCCTGCAGGCTGGCTACCGGCACATCTCCCTGAGGAACGAAGGCAACAAACCCCTGTCATTACCCACCGTCTTCTGCCAAATCATCCTCAAGACCTACGTACCCGACGGCTTCGGAGGTGACAACACACATGCAGCATTACACACAGTTAGACCCTGGTGTTGCCTGTTAGCGGCAAACTCCATTTTTCTGCTCTTAGACGAGTCGTGTCTGATAATAAACTAGTTTCTGTAGCCTACGGGGAGGAGAGAGTAGAATTAAAAAGCACAGTGTGCTTTTATTTTCTGCCTTGGGTGGGTTAGTTTTAACATTTGCAGTAATGGCACGGCACAAATGATGATGACAGTAAATCTGCAGACATTTCAGCACAGGCACGAGCATACAAATGAGCTGGACAATTTGAGTTGTCATTAAATAAAGCCAAGAGGCTTTGCAGCGAGGAGCCATTACTGTGAACATTAGTTTTCCTCTGAAAGATCTCTCTTTTCTGACACGACTCCTTTTACATTGAAACTCATGAAGACATTTTAATTTTTACTGCTGTGTTTCACTAATGCCATGTGCTTGCTGTGTTGCAGCTATCGTGGATGCTTTATCAGACCCAAAGAAGTTTTTGACCATAGCAGAGAAGAGAGCTGACCAGATGAAGGCCCTGGGGATCGACACGGTACACATGACGACCAGTACACGAAAAACACGAACCCGCCTTCTTACACAAACACCCTGAATAAAAGTCGTCCTCTCTCTGCGGTAGAATGACATAGCAGATGTTCCCAGTGGAAGCTCGAAAAACGACAAGAAGGGAAAGGGGAAGGGAGACACGATGAAAGTCAGCGTGACACAACAAGCCAGCTCAGAAATAGCCCAGACCTCCAACTCCACCAACAACAACACAACAGAAATCAAGAAGGGTAAAATCTGACATAACAAATCCATTTAACACATTCATGCTGAGTGTCTAAGATTACAGGTCTAACTTCTTTCTTATTGCTCTTTTAGATACTGCACTTGTGCCTAATGTTAGCATTGACGACCTAAAGCAAATGAAGGTTTGTACTGATGTTTTACTCAGAGTTTACTTAAAGAAAGAGTTTCATTCTGGCACGATGTAGTAGTGGATAATGTGAGCAGGGTCAGGATTAAAGAACATCACTGCTGTTTGAAAACAACTCCCAGCATCAAAATTACGTAGCAGTGAAACTTTTCTAAAGGAGTTTTGAACTGCGATCAGTTTTGCATTGTACAGTAGTCCCTCGTTTATCGCTGGGGTTACGTTCCGCCCCTCCCCCGCGCACAAGAAGTGAACAACCACGAATTAGGAATGTTATATTTATTTTAGTATTTATACATACAGTATTTTAAGGCTTTATAAACCCTTCCCACATTCTTGCAATGTTCTAAACTCTTATATCAATGTAATTTTAACAGCACACATATATGTACTGTACAGTAGCTACTGCAAAATTTTATATGCGTACTAACCAGCTGGAAGTCTGGTTCTGGTCCGGTTCTGATTGGTTCTCTGTAGCCCTTGAGCACCAAGACACTTTTAGAGAGAGCCGGACCTTTGGATAGTCAGCACAAAACCACACAATGGTCTCGATCAAGTCCAAAACTGGATGAAAAAAGTCCGGGTGAGCTCCGGAGAAAAGGCCTTCAAGCAATACCTCCCTGCTGGAGAGGCGTCATGGGCCGGCAGGCAGCTCTCAGGTTGCTCGATGAGGCTGGACGTAGTTCTGGTCCAATTCCTGGTTGGTTCCCTACGACTCTCTGCATCTGCTGAGCGGTGTGTGATGCGTCACTTATGAATAAGGACCAAACTTTTTCGGATTGGATCAAAACTTTCCTGCAATTACAGCAGAAAGTAACAGCTGGAAGCACTGTCGGGGCTTCTGGGTAATGTAGTCCTTTTGACAGGCGATATAGTGAAGGCGTATTAAGAGAAAACTACAAAATGTCCGCACCTGTCTGAAGTTTTTATTTTTTTGTTAACTTGTTACTGTATCCCAGTCACATGAGTAATATTAAAGTTGACAGTCGTGTGTCATATACAGTCTTTTTTTTTTTTCCCCCTTGTGCACCATCTTACAATGATAAACTGCTAAGAGCGAGACCGCAAAAGTCGAACCGCAAAGTAGCGAGGGACTGCTGTGCACAATTTCCAGCAGAACTAATATGAAAAGCCCTTTGCTGCGCTGAAAGTGCTACAGCTTTGCACATAACTGCAGAGTTGTGTATAACCACATAACATGAACCTGATGGAGGCGTAAATGCTTAAGAAACGGTGTTGGCATGAACGGTTATGACATTTTTGAGGTTGAAGATGGTTTTTAAGACTGCTGCAGTCTGAGCAGGACCAGACCCTGCTAGCTGTTAGCTCATGAATCCAGTCAGAATTAAACTCATTTTCTCTAAGCTGAGCTTGTTCAAATACAGTAGTTATCTACAGCAGGTAAGATATTGTTTATAACTGTTCCACTGAACCCCACTTTAAAGATCAAGAGTATCACTGTAAGTTTTTAAAAAAATGTTATGTTACATTACATAAATTTATTAAGTAATAATAATAATAATTGGTTGCCCTCATAATGGTCTGATGAGTTTAGACTAACAGTCCAAGCAGAAGTAACTGTTGCCTACAGACAGCTGCTCCTCTTAACATGCCCAAACCCAAACCTCCGTCTCTCCCACTGCAGACCTATCTTAAGCTGATAAAGAAGCAGCAGAAGGAGATCAACACTTTAAAGAAGAAACACTCAAAGGTAGGTGGTTCTCTAAGAGCATGTTGGTAATGCAAAGAGGCTGACGGTCATTGATGTTCTGGAGACCAGAGACAAGGGGAGCGCTGCAGCCTTTCATCTCCCGCTGCTTCATCTTTTATTAGTCTGCACACAGGAACACAATCAGTCCATTACAAACACACACACTAGACACACAAGGAATGTTTTGCAATAAATCACACTTGCTAAAATTCTCCTTTGACGAGCCTCACCATAGCGACTACGCTGCAGAGCCTCATTAATTATCACAATATTAAGCTTTATTACATAACGCATGGATGTTAACACATCTGTTGGCTGAATAACTCTTTATGTCACTCTGGACAACACTAACAAAACAATTTAGTTGAACTATTACCTGCAGTTGTTTGTTTTTTACTCATTATCTCATTTCAGTTTTGTTTGGTATAATTACGCTCGTGCAGAAAAAAATGTGTAATGGATTACTTTTCTATTCTGTTTCTGACTCAACAGGATCAAAATTCAATGCAGAAAGCTCACTGCACCCAGGTGGACAAGCTGGTGTCAATGCACGAAAAGGAGAAGACGACGCTGGAGAAGCTCGTAGAGAAAGCCATCAAGAAACGAGGGTAAGTGAAGAACAGGTAAAATTCATGGAGTTGGTTATCTAAAGAGAAATCAGCGAGTAAAAACTGATGAAACTCATGAAACTTTATTAGTTTTGTCGTAACTTTGTGACCAGTCAAGAGTTTGTTTTGTGCATGTGTTCGTAAAATATCACATGAACCACTGGACAGGTTTTAATGAAATTAATTAATGGAGGCACATCTAGTAAGTTTCTTTCAGCTGCTTCTTCTAAGGGTTGCCACAGTGAGCAGACTCGCATGAAAGATTTGCCAATTTGTTTTATGCCGGATGCTCTTTCTGACACACCCTGGGCTCGAACCTGCAACCTCAGGATTACAAGACCGTGGCACAGACCACTGAGCTACTGCAGCCCATTAGAGGCACATCTACAACTGATAAAATTTAGAAGTCAACCTTAGCAAACACTAAAATGGCTGTAACCCTGTCATTTTTACAGATACTGAGCTCTAAGTTGGTGTAGTAGCAGCTGAGAATCACCACTTTACATATTTTAGAGCTTGTTTAATGTTCTCGTTTGGATTTGGATAAAACAACTCCTTCATTTTTCAACAAATGTTGACCTTAGTGTAAAACTCTGGCAGGAAAGGGGTCAGGCAAAATTCATTCCATCAATGAATGTTAGACCTTTACTTTGCTTTTGTTTGTATTTAATTATTTTAAGTGCTTTGAGTACACAACTGCACAGAAGTCTGTTGGAGTCAGCCTCCCCACCATCACAGACATCTACACCTCCAGATGCAGGAAGAGAGCCGCCTGCATCATGAAGGACCCCAC
>JARVGQ010000210.1:12107922-12123072 GCA_031762355.1 Hypsolebias martinsi
CTGATATTATAGCAACAGTGTCTCTGAGCTGAACATTGACTTTAAAAATGTTCAAATCAGCTGAATTAAAATGTTTTTGCTACGGCGGTACGTGCACGCGGATGGATGCGCGTGCATGTTTGGCTTGGGTTTCCTGAGCTGTCCCTTAGTTATGTTGCTATAGGCTTAGACTGCTGGAGGACAAACTGACCATATTTTCTCTCTCTGCTGATGTCTTTACTTACTCTATCTGTTTGTATTTATACTTATTTCTATCTTAAGTTACTTGTATTTCCTCCTAAAGAAAGTAAATCTGGACCTGACATTCTATGTTTGTTTCTCCTTCCTGTCCTTTAAAACCCAGCTGGTCAAAGCAGATGGCTGCTCGTTCTGAGCCTGGTTCTGCTGGAGGTTTCTTCCTTTTAAAAGGGAGTTTTTCCTTTCCACTGTCTCCTTCGTGCTTGCTCAGGATAGGAGACAAAGACGAAGTGAAGATTCAACGAGTCTACTGATTCCTTAGATAGAGAACTTTACTAATTGGCTTTTTATGTATGTGAATGGTCCTGTAAAGTGCCCTGAGACAACTTCTGTTGTGATTTGGTGCTATATAAATCCATCCAGACTGGGGAGTGAATTTATATCTTTATATTGATCTGCACATAACGACAGCAACATTCCTTGTTTGCAGTAGTCAAGTTCCCATGTTTACTCGACCCCACCTGGGAACGTCAAGGTCGACCATTTACCCCATCGTGTAATTGGGAAGAGGTTACCCTGTACACAGGGCAATGGGTTCCCTCCCGAGGATCCCTTAGTGGGGATACTAGAGGATGGTGGGATAAGGTTAATTTCCAAAGAGGTTATAGCCCAACCGGAAACCCAGTGGCGCTCTCACTCACCGGGCTGTCCGGACCTCCCGAGTACTTTGTGCGAACTGGGACAAGCTGGCTTTCAGCATGGGTCCAACAGTATACCTTCCTGATTGGGGCAGAAGTGTCCTGTGCAGCGGGAAGACCAAAACTAATCACACAGCCAGCACCTTTGTATCCCAAAGATCAGTGGGGATATAATTGTATGTTAGGTCTAACCAGAACTGAGAACCTGCCAAACTGCACAACGCTGACTCACATTTATCCCCCAATTGAAAATTTTACACACCCTGGCGCATTCAGGCCACATCAGAACAAAAGGGGGTATCATTGTTTTAATTTCAATTCCACAAGTGCTCTTAGGCATTATGGGGAGATCAATCATGAATGGTGTAACAAAACAGAACCAAAAACCACAGATAAAGAGGATGATCAAAAGTAAAACCCTGGCCCAGAGCGAGGATATATTACTACTGTGGCAGCCAAAGACTGGTTGTAAAAATACCTATAAAGGCAGTAGGGAGATGCGCATTCGTAAGACTGGCCACTCAACTAACCCTAATAGGACACAAGACTGACACACAAGTAGTCAAAGAAGATGCAGGTAAATTAGCTTTAACCTAGAAGAACATTCCCTGACCTAAAAATAGACGCCATAGGCGTACCTTGGGGAGTTTCAGACCATTTTAAACTGGCCGACCCGGTAGCAGCAGGATTTGAAAAATCTACCCATAATAGGTGCAATTTTTACTGTCACTTCAAACAAGAATGTAGCTTGCATAAATTATGTACATTACAATGTGTAAGACTTGCCAATCTTACCAAAAATGCAAATTAAGGCTTGGCAGAACAATTGGCTCCCACCTCAAAAATGGCAGTTCAAAACAGAATGGTGCTTGACATGCTGTTAGCTGAGTGGGGAAGAGTGTGTGCCATGATCGGAGAAGAATGTTGCACGTTTATTTCCAATAACACCGCGCCCGATGGTAAGTAACCAAAGCAATTAGAAATTTGAAAACTTTGTCCCAAGAAATTCAGGAGGCCTCAGGGATAGACAATCCCCCAACAGACTGGTTTAGCCGTACTTTTGGTAGATGGAAAGCTTTGGTAACGTCAGTACTACTCTCCATCTCAATTTTCATGGCCATACTGGTGACCTGTGAGTGTTGCTGTATAGGGTTCGGCATCGAGGATCGAGAATCGTTTAGAACCGGGACTAGCTGTCCGTTTTTTTTTTTCATTCATTCAACCTTTATTTAAACAGATAAGTCACACTGAGCCTTGAAGACTAATTTACAAGTGAGATCTGTTGGACAGACAATAAAAGTAGTGAAAAATGACACATAGGGTTTGGAGACAAAAAAAAATATCTAACACATTTTTGACCTCTGCTTGAAGGTCAAAAATGTGATAATGAAAAAAAGTCTTGTACACAAGCACATAATGATGCCGACATTACGCAGAAGGGGGTGGAAGAGGGAACTCAAAGGCGGGTACTCATGGGAGGGGGGGGAGGGGGAGCTGCCGTGGACGGTTAGAGGCGAAGCCAGAGTCCTGAAATGATGACAGAATGTTTATTCAGCTGGGCTCCTCTGAAAAGTCAGTGGAATTCCTCAGCAGGAGGTTTGGGAGGGGCTGAGCGTCAGGTTTACAAAACTTTCCAGGCATGTTGAGACTGTCAAGGCCAGTTGGGGGAGCCAAATGTCAGATAAACACTATTGTTTTGGGAACAGGCAGAACTTTAATGACATCTACCTTCAGTCTGTGTCGGTCCACTCACTTCGAAATGTCCAAATTAAAATGACCATACCAATGGTACGTGCCAGAGAAAATCCCTGAGATCTAATCCATTCAGCCAAAAGTCTGGGTTTTCGAGACATGAACCAAGCCGTCATGTAAGGCAGGCAGCCTGACCAGGTCCAGATTTGCTGCCGACGCCTTCCTTGTGTGTTGATAGACCAGGAACCAGCCGAATCCAAAAAGCCGGAACCAGTTGTCATAAATCCAATTAAATATGCGTCCTTAAGATCCACAGATGACTGAAGAGATGGACACGTCATCAAGTCTTCCAAGTCGATGAGATATCCAGCTGTGTGCAAGCCATCAGGGCAAATCGGCTCGCCTACAGCCTGTCTTCTCTTTGAAGAAAAGTTATCAGTTGTGTTGAGGGACCAACTGATCACATTGAAATCCATAGTTATGATTTGGAAGATTTTGTAGAAGAGAGGGTCTCAGACAGTTTCACAGACAAGACAAAGCAAAAGCAAAGCGGAGACCGAGAGGAGACGTCCGCCCTTGAGAGGAACAAGTGGTGAAGCGAAGTGAAGAAATGAAGGCATATACATTAAAACAAGGAAGAAAATTATGTTTAAAAAAATACAGCTACATTATAAAGCGATTTAAAATATTAAAAACAGGAACATGTCTGCATTGGTTTTTGCCATTTACCTACGCAAGTAAACACTTCAGTAACTATTTTAGAGTTAGCCTGACCAACAGCTCTCCTTGTGTGAATACAGCACACTCACCCTTCACATATAATTGTTGCGACGCCTATAAGTGGTGGCCATCTTGAATCAGAATGAGTCCAATGTATTAAAGTCTGTCAAATGCTTCCTGAAATATTCTGCTAAAAAACATTTTCACCAATACCTTATTTATTTATTGACCTTTATTTAGACAGGTAATCCTGTTGAGACGAGCAGTCTAATTTACAAGAGAGACCTGAACGTTTATGGGAAACCTTCCAATCCTTTATTTTGGCAGGCCCCAATAATCATCAAACATCCTTCAAAAAACATCAATCCTCTCACGGGTTTCGTATTTATCCAAAAGAAACAAAATGTTAACGTGTTAACTGGCAATGGCTTGCCAGACAATGACCAGTGAAAGACCAATAAAGTAATTAAACCATGTCAGTGATATTAATTCAAATAAATACTTTATTGTTTTTATTGTAACAGGAGAATATCAGCGGATGCTTTTTCCAACATAACAAATAAATGCTCTCCTGTAAACCAGATTCTGTGCGTGAAACGCACTCAACTCTCAAAGGACAACATATTTACATTTAAATACAATTATTAACATTTTAGGAAAGTTTGATCAGTTTTGTCAGAGAAAGAACATCGTTAAAAGAATAAGAGCTGAAACGTTCCTAATCTGGTGGGATTAAAGCTTTGCCCTCACAGATCCAGCGGTTCTTCATGTCGCAGCCCTTTTTGTCCCAGTTGGATAGAGCAGCTGCATGAGGGTTACTCAAAGCACAGGAGGTTCTGTAACCGGGTTGTTCTGTGGCCCAGAACCTGAGGAGTGAAGACATCACAACAAAATGTGCATCAGTTCAGACGTTACTTCTACATTTCTCTTCACTTGTGCTGATGTTCATCTGTCATTTCTTGCTCTTCCTCCTCATCTTTCAGCTGCTCTCCTCAGCTGCCTCCATCTTCCCAGCATCCTCCTCTGCAGGTCCTCCTTCACTACAAATCTTTGCTGTAGTCCTCCTCTTCTCCTCCTCCCTGGCAGCTCCATATAAAATCTGTTTTCGTCATTGTGTCCACTGTCCGTTGTCTGCACGTGTCCAAACCAGTTCAGCTTTTCCTCTCTAACTTTGCCTTCAATCCTGAGCTGACCCTCTGCAATCTGAACATCTCCATCCGTGCCACCTTCACACGGGCAAGCCTTCACCTCTCCAGGCTCTTTTCCACCTGCTCCCTACTCTCACTACAGATGTCTGCAAACATCATAGTAAATGAGAGCTTCTTTCTTATTTTGCTTAATGACATTTAACTCTGCAGGTCATCCCTGAAATTCTGCTGCACAGAATCACAAGTCCAAGTGTGAACTGTGTCACAGAGTAAACATAATAAAAACATACTATCTGCAGCATTGATCATTAAAATGGCTCAACACTATTACTGTATTACAGAAAATATTCATACAGTACGCACACTTAATGATATTGTAGACCATTGCATTAGGTAATATATTCAGAAAGTACTTTTACTTTAATACTTTAAGTATTTTTAAAAGCAAGTACTTCTTTACTTTTACTTAAGTAAAGACATTAATATGGTACTTCTACTTTTACTAGAGTACATTTTTGTCTGTTTATTTGTACTTTTACCTATGTACAGTGTTTGAGTACTTTCTCCACCACTGGTTTTAAGAACTAATTTTTCAACTTTAAATTTCCTTTCTTTAAGCCATTTTACATGGTTTCAAACTTTCAAATAATTGTTCATTTAATTTTTTAAGAATTTCCTTGACATTTTTAGTTCATTTAATTTTGTCTGTTTTTGCACAATTTAACTTATTTCTATGCATTTAAGTTATTTTATCTGTTGTTTGTTGTTGATCTTTCACTACAAATTATTTTGAACATTACTGTTGCAGTTCTTTGGAACCAAATATAATAAATCAGATGACACTTTTGCTGTAAAATACATTACATAACGGTGTGTTTTTTCTTTTCTTTTGTTACTTTTAGTACCACTAGTTTGCATGTGTCAAACTCAAGGCCCGTGGGCCAAATCTGGCCCACCATAACCATTTGTGTGGCTCTCTACACCCAGAGGGTCACAGAGACAGAACTTCAAGATAACAGTTGTGTGTTTCAATATTATTTTATCAGTTAAGTCAAATCAGTCTTTATGTATATAATGCCAAATTACTCAAACACAAAATATTTAATTTTTAGAAGTACTGTAGTCATCAAATGCAGAGAAATTTATATTTTGCCAGTTTGTTAATAAGTAGTTTTATCAATACATTCGCCATGTCTGGTCTTTTGAGGACATTCATGAGGTTGATGTGGCCCAAAATGAAAATGAGTTTGACGCCCCTGCACTAGATACATGCAAACATGACTGTCAGAGCTGCAACGAGTTTATGTAAGGTGGGTGAACGATCTGATCATCTGACTATTGATTGCAATAATAAACATTATTAGCAGAAATAGAGGGCCCCATGCAAGCTTGGGCTGACACTGTGTCTAAGAATAATTAGAAATTAGTTCAAGTGGAATCCCAACAATACTTTGAGAGAAAAACAGACGGACAGACCAGAAGGTTCTGATCAAGCAACTAAAAGAAAGTTCTGGGAGGTCAAACCTGAATGTGGGTCCAGAGTTTGGTTCTGTTCAGGCAGCAGAGGGCGCTCCTTAACCACCTGACCATCCTCTCTGAAAATAAATGTTAGAAAATAGAAGTCAGCTATGACAACAGTGCCTGATCTGATGTGTGATGTTCACAGATTAACACAAAGCTGTTTAATTAAATACATGTTCACAGCTGTTTGTTTCTTCAAAAAAAAAAAAAAAAAAAGTACCTGTCAGAATCAGAGTTTCTTCTTTGCTTCACAGACAGTAAGGATGGCACTGCAGGGTCAAAAGGCAGAGAGCGATGCCTGCATCGTGCTGAACACGACAAAATAAACAAATAAACCACACACCTGGAGTTAGAAATGAAGCTCCTCGGACGTGATTTGATATGATACATCCTGAGAACACTGCCGTCTTACCTTGAGTTTTTCTGTTAGAAGGCGAAACATCAGAACCAACGTCCACTACAGAAGCAGAGGTCCTCAGAGGAGAGCCTGAGCAGCTCGGGCTCGGCTTCACGTCCAGGTTCAGGCTGCGTCGGGCGCCGACTGGTTGCTTCAGGAGCGGGATGCGAGAAGGAGGGCCATTCTGGGTCAGATGGGACGGCGAAGCTGTGACTGTGAGGTGAGAGGAAGATGAGGATGGTGATGTCGGGAACTTGACGAGCGTTGGAGGCTCTGCCTCCTCTGATGACCTCCTGTTCCGTGGGGAGCGAGGTGGAGATCCAGACTGGAGATCGTCGCTCAAAGAGGAGGAGGACGACCGTCTGCTTTTGGCCATGGAGCTCGCAGTGGGGTTCATGTAGGAGCGCTGGGCCTTCAGTTTGGGGCTCTCCCATACTAAGGGGGACTGGGAGGAGCGTGGAGACCCAGAGGAGGAGGTGGAGAAAGTAGATCTAGGAGTGGCATTTGTCAGGGGTAGGTGCTGTGGTCTCTTATAAGCCTCCTTTTGGACACAAGAGGGCAGAGGCGAGCGAGAAGCTGAAATCAAACGACGAGAAGAAGAGTACCAGCATTGTTTATGTAAAGTTTTACGAAATTAATTAGAAGGGCTCAAACTAATACACTAATTATTTTTGGCATATAGAAGATAACTTGAGACAGTACTTTATGTTTAAATACATTAAACGAAAATAAAATCAGAGCTAAATGACACAGAAGCTTGAACAAACCTATCGGTAAGAAGAATACTGAGCCACAGTGAAACTTACGGTCTGTATTCAGGTTCTGTGCGGAGTGTGATTTCTGTAAACACGCTGCCCTGTCCAACATGGCTGCAGCTTTAGGTGGAGGGTTCGACATCCTCCAGTGGTTGGACCCTGGGGTCATCTTCTTCACAGGTCGACGTTTCAGAGGAGAACTCTTCTCTGGAGCCCTGCTGAGATGCCACAGCTCAACATCAAGAGCTCTACATGTTTTACAACATAAAACTTGTTTTTATTAAAAAAAAAAAAAAAAGGGCTGTCAACATTACAAGACCAAAGTCCACACCAGAAAAAAATCAATCATCGCTGCATGAGACGAGCCCACAAGAGGCGCACAAACACAGTGTTCTAGTGCTGTTGGGAAAAATCAGCATTAATGACCACCCAGGACTATGGTTGGACAAAATGGTCAAAATTAAAAAAATAAATAAAGTATTATGAAATAAGTAAATAAGATCATCATTAATAAAAATGTTCATTTTTATTATTTTATTTCATAATTGTGTTTTCCATGATAGCTTATTTTACAGTGGTGGAAAAAGTACTCAAACAATGTACTTAAGTAAAAGTTCAAATAAACAGACAAAAACGTACTCTAGTAAAAGTAGAAGTACCACATTAATACTTTTACTTACGTAAAATTAAATAAGTACTTGTTTTTAAAACTACTTAAAGTATTAAAGTAAAAACTCAAACAATGTACTTAAGTAAAAGTACAAATGACAAAAATGTACTCTAGTAAAAATAGAAGTACCACATTAATACTTTTACTTAAGTAAAATTAAAGAAGTACTTGCTTTTAAAAAATACTTAAAGTACTAAAAGTAAATAAAATCAAACACTGTACTTAAGTAAAAGTACAGATATACAGACAAAATGTACTCTAGTAAAAGTACTGCATTGATACTTTTACTCAAGTAAAATTAAATAAGTATTTGCTTTAAAAAAAAGGATTAAAAGTAAAAACTCAAACAATGTACTTAAGTAAAAGTACAAATGGCAAAAATGTACACTAGTAAAAATAGAAGTGGCACATTAATACTTTTACCGAAGTAAAATTAAAGAAGTACTTGCTTTTAAAAAATACTTAAATTATTAAAAGTAAATAAAATCAAACACTGTACTTAAGTAAAAGTACAAATATACAGACAAAAATGTACTCTAGCAAAAGTACCACATTAATACTTTTACTCAAGTAAAATTAAACAAGTACTGTACTTGCTTTTAAAAATAAAGTATTAAAAGTAAAAACTCAAACAATGTACAGTACTTAAGTAAAAGTACAAATATACAGACAAAAATGTACTCTAGTAAAAGTAGAAGTACCACATTAATACTTTTATTTCAGTAAAATTAAATAAGTGATTAATTATTTTAAAAATACCTAAAGTATTAAAAGTAAAAATACTCGCTGAATGCATTACCTAATGCAATCGTTCAGCTCAGGTGACTTCAGCTGCTAAAGTAACCTGAGCTGAACGAAGTTCATGCAACTCTGCCATCCTTCATAACTGCTGACCTACAGTAGCAAGTTGTTGCTAGCTGCTATGGCTAGCTGTACCTGCTGTGAGCAGAAATACTAATGGTGTCTAGCGTAGATCTTTTAACGCACAGTTTAGCATTCATTTAGCATATATCTTAGTGTATATCTTAGATCCTTATAAACTGTTTCTTTTTATACTTTATATTTTTGGATTTAACTGGGAACTTGAGTACACAATGTTATTCCACCTCATGCACCACATGTGATGCGATTGACAATAAAGATAAGTGAACTTGAAATAAAGTATAAATCAAAAAGTCAGACAAAAAAACAAACACTCTGAAACAACTTAGGAAATATTTTTCTTTATGTATGGGAACAGCATCTTCCCTGTTCCAGATGGTTTATAAACAGGATATTTAATTTTGTGTTCATAATTTATATTTTGTCTACATGTTTCAACTAAAACAGTGCAACGCCGACCACTTGCTAGTGAGGACATCCATATTAAGAACATTAAAATGCAGAGAAAGAACATGTTTAGCTTGGCTAAAGTTTGTCCATAAACTAGACTTTACAAATTTTCCCTGAGTTATAAACAGATTCAGCTCACGAGCAACTAGGTCTGTCACAATAACAAATTTTGCTGGGCGATTAATTGTCTCAGAAGTTATTGCGATAAACGATAATATTGTTTGAAATTTGACAATAGTAATTGTTAAATTTATGAAAAAATGCTGGTTAATTTGTGTGTAGTACCTTTTTTGATCACTGGATGGCAATATAAGACTGTTTGAACCGAAGGATGGATAGCGAGTGATAAAGCAGTGTGTCTCTTTAAGAAAAATGGGAGGGAGGCCCCTTGACGTGACATGGGATGTCACTCGTTCCTGTTTTTTCCAGTTCTCAAAATAAATAAAAAAATTAAAAAAAAATCAGTAAACAAGTTCTCAGCTTCTTTTTGCAGAGAAAAACAACTTTTTACACAAAGGCACGGGTTTCAACCATGAATTTTGGAGCTTTGACAAGATGGAGATTTTCTTCCGAGGTCGGCCTGTTAGCTTAGCTTGTAGCTTAGCTTCTCAGCTTAGCTTATTTAATGATCCAAAAACGCAATTTTGAAAAGGATAAAATGGATTTTAAAGAGAAAAGAGAAAGGGAGGGGTCATTGAAGAGCACTGGAGTTGAGCTTCTTGTCGTCCAGTGTCTTCAGTAGAAAGAGAGACAAGAAGAAACAATAAAGCACATAAATGAAAATGAGGTCGATAATTTTCATATTCTGTATCATGCAATTAATTGATCTATTGTTTATTTTGACAGGCCTACAAGCAACGTTTAATGGCAATAGGATCAGGATTAGGTGAGAACATCACAGAAAAAGCTGCAGGAACAGGTTTACTGTTGTTTGAGTTTCTAGGGTGAAAACTGATTTGGGGCAAGCACAATTTTCTTTAAACAGATTTAACTATTTCCCCACAAAAAAAAAAAAAAAACTGATGAAATTGTGTGTTTAAAAACACTACAAGTACTGTTGATGAGGCTAAAACATTTTTCTTTTCTTTTTCTTATCTGTATTAAATATTAAAACTAAAAGGAGCATTATTTTCCATAGTGTCAACAACAACGACTAGACTCCTTTTTCGTCCCGTATGGATGGAGCTGCGTAATTTCCATGTAAGCTTATTAATATTTTATAATCACTTCATCATTTCATAATAATTTTGTGGACCTTGTAAACATCTGCAGCACTTCTATGAAAATATACATATATTTTAAATCCGTGTTTTATTACCACTCATTTTTGGATGGAGACGAGGGGATCCTGTCCTCTGCCTTTCCGCTCTCGCTGTTTAACGGACGTATTTTTGACACCAGAGGACTGGTAGACTTTCCATCTTGCTCCTTTGTGGTCACTTCATCAAACGAAGGCACAGTTCTGCACAGAGATGAGCGAGAAAAGCAGTTGTTTCCCTCAGTGTGTAAAAATGAGCAGAACTTGGGAGGATTTATTCTCGCTATAATTCTGGGGTATGGAAAATAAAGAGCCTAACTGGTTTAAACTGTGCACACAAGATAAAGTACTGTACACTAATTATTGTACTTTAGAGGCCCTGATCTTTGGTGCTGCTGCCCAGTATATCTTTACATTTAGCTGTATGAGAGTAGGTTGAGGTCCAGCCTCACTGAAGTTTTCCAAGGCTTTTGAAGGTGCAATTTCAGGTTTTGCACATCGTCTAATTCACAATGCTCGGTCAAAATGAGCATTACAAACTCTGACATGACACAGCATCTCTCTGCATTGGTGCAGTTTGTCCCCAATTAAATGAGGACAAAGATAATATACAGTATTGATACATATAGTGGCCCCTTGATACTTTGGAGTTCCACTTTCACAGACTCATTCTTTCGCAGGATTTCAACCTAAGGTTGTACAAGACACACGATTGGTGATGGGGAAAGATAGACCCCGCCCCCTGTCCCTGCCCCCTCCTTTCTTTTTCTGAGGATGTCTGTTACAGCAGAGCAGAGACACACAACAGGCGGGCACGCAACCTGTCTGTCTTTTCCCATCGCTACTGTGGGAGCTGATACCTGAGTGAGCGGCATGGATTGTTTATTTAAAATAATCAAGCGCAACATGAACCGAGCCTTTGGTCCAGCCCTTCGGCAATCACTGAGCGGGCCAGGCCACCGGGAAATGTCTCAGTGCTCCTGATGGCGAGTCCATCCACGGATTGGCTCAGTAACCCTAGCATCAGTCTGTCTGCTCTCTTTCGCTGTGCTCTTTTAGAGCATTTAGAGAGTTTAGAACATTGTTGAGAACACTGCAAGAGTGTGGGAAGGGTTTATAAAGCCTTAAAGTATTTATAAATACTAAAATAAATATAACGTCCCTTTTACGTGGATTTTCACCTCTAGCAGGGGTGTCTGGAATGTAACCCTCGCGATAAGTGAGGGACTACTGTAGTAATGTCACTACATATGACATAAGGTCCGTAAAGGCCGTACCATATGACTTGTCAAGCTTCCAAACATATGATTCCTTTTTGATCCATTCAGATGTTCTTCATATAGATTAAGAGGTGTCTCTGTACATCATCTATTAAAACCTGGAGCTCATTATGACACAAACATTTTTCTCTGTCTGTCACTTTTGTGTCTGACGTGACTTGCATCATACACAAAAGTGACAGAAAAGCAGATCAATTGATGGGAGCTAAAAACAAAGACAACACCATAAAAGTGAATCTGGGCCTCAATCTTTTGATTTATCTATAAAAAAGAGAAATGCAGAGTGTGGGATGACTTTACTGAAATATGCTAAAGAAGCTGAATCTGAGTTGTTAAAACTAAAAATTAAAAAAAGCAGAACACTAGTTAAAAGCCAAACGTAGCAAAATGCTAATTAAATCAGGAATCCACAAGCTTAAAGCTAATGTATCGTAAGGTTAGCTGTTGCGTGAGCACTCACACAGAAAGCTAGTATGCATATTTCTTCCTAACTCTAACTAAAATTGGCATTTTTTGGTTTAATAACGTAAAAAAGAAAAAAATCCCACATGGATCCTGTGATATTAATCAGCGACCAGAACAGGACGATCCTCAGATGGTTGAACAGAACATGGCAGTGTCCACAAGGGTTATAAATTGTTAAGGCCCCTGGCCCCTAGAGGTTGTGCAGTCTCTGTTTATGCAAATTCAGATGTGGGAGCACACTCAGCTGATTGGCTGCCAGGAAGCTGCAGCGGCAACATCATTGGATCAGCAGGAGACTGCCAGCCAATCAGATGATGATGAGGTCCACCTACACCCTACAAAAGGCTCCTGGAAAATTAAAATTATTTTTCAAATTTAGAAACTTGTACTTGGAAAGTTTGAACCTTTAATGTTGTGTTTGAGTTGTTTTGAGTCTGGACTGGACTGGCTTGTTTGGTAATAAACCCCTTTTAAACTCAATCAACTCCATCGTTTTTTCTTTGGACACATTTTATGTTACACCCCTGATCCCCTAGACCTGGGGGCGTAACAAAATACAGTGGTGAGTGAACGCTGAACTGAAGTGGTCAGCGGTACTTGTTACCTGGTATTGTATCTGTTTTTAGCACTTGTATACACTTGATAACAGTTACTGTTTTAAATGTGCTATATAAATAAATTTTTTTACTGTTTTAAATGTGCTATATAAATAAATTTGACTTGGCTGTCATCTGGTATTGTACCTGTTCTTGTGTTCTTTGGACAGGAAGCATGAAGACATACTGAGTCTCGGGGCTCTGCTCTGCTCAGCTGCAGAAACATAGCACAGAGAAACAAAAAGTGAAAGCGAGGCCAAACCAGTAATGTCTGTACTTGGATGTGAGGTCCTGTACAGAAATGGTGATATTCTTCCAGTCAGAGGCTTCTGTTCAGTCTCATAGAGGGGATCTTCAGAACAAACTGTCTGGTTAAAGGAGTATAACTGAGTAGGTTGGTTTTTTTTTTTTTTTTACCGGTGCTGCAGCTCTCTGTCAGAGTCTCAAAGTTCTGCCGAAGGAAGTCTTCCTGCTCGTGCTCAGGACCGCTGTTCACTCTTCTCAAAGCCTCGTCTAAACTCGTCACCGCTGCCGGCCTCCTCTCTGCCTCCTGGTCTTTACTCTCATCATCAGAGCTGCCCGGACTCGAAGACTCATCACCTGCAGAACCAAAACCAAGAAGCTGAAGCACGACAAAAAAGTTTACATTTAGATTCTAACAGAAACGTGAGCCTCAGAAAAAAGCAAAAGGCCAGCTAAAAGCTAAAGTGGCAAATGTGTAGCTAACAGCTAAAGGAAGCAAAATACTACAAGCTAAAGTATCAAAGAGATACCTAAAATTATCTAAAAGCTAAAAGTAGAAAATTGCTGACAAAGGGTTAGAAGAAGCAAAAGGCTTGAAACAGATTTTAAAAAGAAACTATTCTGAGGGAACTTGTTTGGAAATAAATATTTTGAAAAGTTTCAGTAACCAAAGATCAAAGCTGCCATCTGCTGAAAGTATGAGAATGACAAAAATAGCACAAAGTAGTTGAATTAGAAAAACAGGACGCAATTTAAAAGAGGAGACCCAAAGGGAGATCCACCGGACCTTCAGAGTGTGACCTCACCGTGCAGGACGTGGTCCGGGCCGGACTCGGTGCTGTCGTAGTCCAAGGAGCACGCACTGTCTGGGCTGCGGCTGTCCTGGCTCTCGGTCCGCATCCTTCGCCCTGTAGCACCGCAGTCCTTCACCGTGTAATCCCTGATGTCCACAAACGGGGACAGGACCGCAATGAGACGTGTCTGACCTAAAAGACCAGTTGGAGCAGGAGGTGGACTACCTTTCTGCTGGTCTCGAGTCGTCCTCGTTTCCCTCACAGAAGAGCGTCACTGCATTTGTCTCCTTGGCACATTTGACTGAGGACAGCCAGTGTCTTTGTCTACCAGACTTCTCGTCTGTCTGCTGCTGCAGAAAAACAAAAAGACTTTAAATCCACATAAACAGTTTCCTCCTGCCTCATTTTCCTATTCCCTCTTTTTTTTTAATGTAAAACTCTCCGTACCACAATCTCTTGGAGGCTGGAGACGCTCCGTTTATCATCAGTGGACAAACTGGGGCTCCTCTTCTGTCCAAATGTCTCCAGCTGTCTCAGGTCCAGCATGGACTTTATCATCACTTCTAAGGAGCCCATACGGCGAGACCAGCACCTCCGGGGACGCTTCGTGGCATCAGGAGGGACATGGGTGACGGAGTCATCCTAAACACACAAGATCAACTAGTGACATGCACGGTACTGTGCAAAAGTTTTAAACCAACCGTCATGTCTTTGGGGTTTGCTTCCAAGCAGCCAGAACTTCTAGAGGTCTTTCTTGAAGCTCACTGATGTTTGAGAACTACCTTGTTGATGGTGAAATATTAGTTTGTTTCATAGATTTAAGAAATTGTAACAAATTGTTTTCCATGTTGACATAATACTGGTTCAAACCTTGAGTTTGAGACTTTTTAAACTAACTATCTGAAGGTCAGAGTTAGGAGTCTTAACAAACCAACAATGAAAACATTCTGAGAATGTCAGGTCCTGGACTGAAAATGAATAAAATCACAGCCAAAGTCCAAAGAAAACGTTTAAAAATCTCCAGAAATCCTAAAGAACTTCTAATCAAGACCAGTTCAGATGATTTAAAGAAAGTCTGACACCATGTCACATGAGAGACAAAAAGATTTTGTACATTGTATTTTTTATTTTTACTGTACATTTATATTACACAGTATATTATAATTGAGCTTTTCTTCTTGTTCGTTCAAATAAAACAGGTTATAAGTGCAGCGTTGAAGATATTTAAATACAGTTTTAAAAATGTGACAATGATGCAACAATGACTTTTTTTTTTTTAGGTTGAATTACAAAAAGATTTATGGATATGAGTAAATGAGTGGGAATATTCCTCTGAAAGCTTTACTTTAGTTATTCATAGATAAAAAGTCAGGAGGAGAATTTTGTTTTATGCTATTTTTGTAC
>JARVGQ010000210.1:12278587-12292602 GCA_031762355.1 Hypsolebias martinsi
AGAGTTAATAACCTACTAGTATGCTGGTGAAGCCTTCCTCCGCCTGTTAGCATGTTAGCTCTCCAGCTACGCTGTTTCTGCCGTCTCTCCTGTACTGTACTAGTAAGTTTCCACTGAGCCTCCTCCGCTGTTTCTGCTGTCAAGCTACTGCTTCTTAACATCAAACAGGAAGTACAACCGGAACTTGGCTTTTCAAAGTAAAAATTTTCAAAATAAATTTTTTTAAATGAGATTCGTGACGTAACCCCGAAACGTCGTAAGTCGAGACCGCCGTACGTTGGGGACTACCTGTATTGTATATTTTTTTTAAATGAACAAATAAAATAAACATAAATGTAAACATAATCTGCAGCAATGCTCTCCTCAGTTTGAAGACATTTAGAAATTATTGTTGAAAGACGAGAAGAAGCTTCACGCTAGTAAACAGCTAGCTGTTAGCTTGTGTGTACCATCAGGATTAAACTCCATTTGAACTGACTACTGACAGAAGTCATTAAAAATGTTATCTACAACAGGTAAGATATTAATTGTTCATAGCATTTCCAGAAAACTTCACTTTCAAACGTCTAATCTACCCTTTTAATTAAAGTTGTTTACATTTGCTAATCCTTTTTTTTAAAACCTCGAGTGTTAACAGATGGCCTTTTAGTCACACTTCTATCACGTGTGCGCTCATTTTTTTCAGGTAATTTTTGTAATTAGCCAGCGGTAGCCCGATTGGTAAACTCACTTTTTCATTGCCCTGCCGAGTCCAGAGTGTGTCTGACTCGTTTCTATTTGCCGTTGAATTGTAATCACTCGGCGAGTTAAACCGAGTTGGTGTTTAGTCTGCACGACAGCAACCTGGGTTTGAAAGTGTGGAATGAGCTTTGTCTTGCCTGGGTGTGTCCCATTTTGTGGTTCCTCATGTCTGCAAACATCTTTTGAGAGAAAAAGTAAGTAAAAGACCACCCAGTCCTCTCCCAGTCAGCTCCCAGTGTAAGGATGCTTGATAATTGAATTTGGATATTTCTACCACACTGGAGCACAGTTAGGAGCGACAGTGTTTAAAGTTATTTCATTGCATTTATTGCGTTCTTTAATTCATCACAGCGACTGATCCCACTAGAGAGACACTTTTGGTGATTTAGCTGTAAACAAACCTTTCAAACCTTTAACTGTGCGCATATTTTTGAATAGATCTTCAGCTAAACGTTTCCACCCAAGCATATGTCTACAAAGGCTGAACAGCTGTTGGTAGATTCGCTCACTTTGTCTCTATTAGCTGCTCCGACTGCTAGAAAATATGTTAATCAGAGTCTGACAGAGCAAACTAAGACTCCTAGCTTTGAACTGATACTCCTTAGAAAATCTGATCTTTCTACATGAAACATCAAACGCCACCCGGTTTGATCGGTGCCCCTAAAAAAGATGTATTCTTTCAACAGAGCTGGGTTCGCTGTAACCCAAAATTATGTTGTCATTCTGCTTGAAACAGATTCAAAAGATTGATTCTTTTTCCCAGTTATTATTTTCACGATTCTGCTGCTAAACAGTCTCACAGTTTACTGTTGTGTTTGTGAATAAAACAATTGATTGAAAGCTGATGCTATAAAACCTTTGGAGCACATTCAGCTCCTTTTTTTTTTTTTTTTGGGTGTTTCATGGTTTTCATAAAGAAATGTGTACATATGCAGCTCTTACAAATATTTGCATCATTTTTGAATTGCTCCTGTATCGTCATGGCTAAATGGAGAAAACAATGTTGTTTCCAGTGTTTTCATACGTGGCTGATAGTCTAGAAGTAAGTTACATTGTAAAACATTGATGATGTTTGTAGGTGATTGGGTGTATCAGAGGAGTAACTCAATTACCGTATTTTCTGGCGTATAAGTCACAGATTTTTGCATAGATTTGGCATTCCTGCTACGTATACGCAGAAGTGACCTATATAGTTTTTTTTTTTTTTTTACATATTCATTATGCAATTTTTGACTGACACTTTAAATTTTGAAGAACTGCAAGTCCTCCCATGCCCGCTCACATCACTCAGCTAGTGCAGACAGAGGAACACTAGAGAGCTTGCAGCTGGATGGATGGCTGGATGGATGGTTCCACACTGCCCAGGCGAAATTAAGCTGTTTTGACCATTAACTAAACGGACGCCGAAATGACTTACGTTTTTTGCCTCTTCATGATTTTTTTTTTGACTGATGTGACTTATACGCCAGAAAATACGTTCCAAGCTTTTCCTCGGCGCATTAGGAATGCGTCTAGTTTGGCATCAATTTATTTTGCCATCTTTATTATATATATTTTTTGTTTATTTGGTCATTTAAAACGCCATAAAACCTACAGTTATGAGAAAAAGAAAAAAAAAAGAAGGTTCTATGGTTTCTTACATTAGAACTGGTACTTAAAGATGATCCTGCAAAACACACAACAGATTCTTCAAAAGTTCATGCTCAATAATCCAGGTATAAAGCAATGCTCAGTCAGGTGATCTGGAAAGTTTCTTGTTTGCTGAGACGTTTCATCCTTCATCCAAAGTACTTCCTGAATCCGAGAAGCCACCAAACAAAACTGATTCCCACAAACAGCACAACAGATTCCACTGTTTCATTGTTTGTTAAACAAAATGAAGGCGAAATGGAAAAGCTGAAGGTGGAAAAACTTAAGTACACCCCACAGTTCATTTTCTAGAACCTTGATTGGCAGAAATAATGTTCAGTAGTTGTTTTATGACTGACCTTATCGGTCTATCCCATGGTTGGAAAGATATTTTGGTCCACTCTGCTTTACAACCATGCTTTAGTTCACTGAGGTTTGCATACATTTGTCTCTGTGCACAGCTCTCTTAAAGTCCCAGCACAGCATTTTAATTAGGTTTAAGTCTGGATTTTAACTGGATCACTGCAACGTCTTTTTTATTTTTCAGTCATTTGGTTGTAGATTAGCTGCTGTTTGAGATTGTTGTCCTGTTGCATGATTCAAGTCTCAGCTCTCAGGCAAGCGGCCTCACATATGACTTTAAATTCCTGTGGTCTACAGAGAAGTTCAAGGTCAACTCAATGACTGCAGTGTGCCTAAACCATGCTTCCACCTCCATGCCCAACAGTTGTTATGAGGTGTTTGTGCTGATGTGCTGTGCTTGGTGTTCACTGGACATGGCACTGTGCATTATGAGTAAACATCTCTACTTTGGTCTGTTCTGCTCCAGAGGTCTTGTGCTTCATTCAGATACAGCTTTGTGAACCTACGTTTTCTTTTTTATTTAATTTTTTATTTTCATTCAAACTTTATTTATACAGTTTAGTCCAGGGGTCTGCAACCTGCGACGCTGGAGCCACATGTGGCTCTTTGGTCCCTCTTCAGTGGCTCTTTCAAGCTTTGACTAAAACTGACATAAAACTGAATTTTATTGGTTATACAGACAACAAGAAAGGACTAGTTCAAACAGGTTTCCTGTCATTTCTTTTTCAAATATGTGAATACTGGAGTGAGTACAAGGAGTAAAACATGTCACTTAGATGTGTTTTTTTTCTTTATATGAAGAACTGTCTCCAGAGTTTATAGATTTTTTTTAATAAAAAAAAGAAAAAAGTAAAAACTCATTTGTTCCCCCATACAAGAATGTTATTTTTCTTTAATAAATGTCAATCATTTGATTTTTTTTATTTTTGCTTTATAATGTCATCCTTACTGGCCACAAAATCTGCATCCAGCAACCCTAAACTGGCCCATGGGCCACCAGTTGATAACTACGGTTGTAGAAGGTTGTTGCGGCTGCAGACACATTGGGCCTGTGATTGGAAAATCGCCGGTTCAAGTCCCAGTACAGACAACATTAAAAAAAAAAAAGTGTATGGGGTAGGTGAAGCACCCACACCTGCCCCCACCCTCATTTGCCCCACCCTGGGCCCTTGAGCAAGGCCCTTAACTCCCACCATCTGCTCCTCGGGTGTCCTAGAGAGCAGCTCCCTGCTCCACACAGAGGGCTGTGGTAGCTCGGTGGTGTGTGGTTGCATCAGGAAGGGCATCCGGCGTAAAAACAATTGCCACGTCTTCGTGCAAGTTAATTTGCTGTAGCGACCCCTGACGCAGGGAGCAGCCGAAAGAAGAAGAAAAAATATATACACACATTTTTTTTTATGATATATAATATAGGTTTTCTCTTACATGCTGTACTGTTATTTTAATGTCATGAACTTCAACAATTAACATGCTAGCTGAGGCTTGTAAAGCTCGAGATGGAGCTCTTTGTTTTTGTCATTTCTCTGAGGATTGCACAGTCTGACCTTGGGGGGAATTTGCTGGATTATCCACTTCTGGGAGTTATCTTAAAATGTTTTTTCCACTTGAGAATAGTCTTTCTCTTTATAGAAAGACAGACTCCAAAGTGTTTGGAAATGACCTTTAACCTTTCTGCTGGGCAGCAACAGTTGTCTCTCTGAAGAGATTGCTGATGTCTTTCCTTCTTGACATTGTGTTGCTTCAGTCCAGACTGCCTAAACTCTGAAACCTGGGCTAGCTGAGGTGGAGAGACTGAAAGTTCACAAAGTTGTCACGTCTTCCTGCTGCTGGGAGATAAATCGCAGCGTGGTACAGGGTGTAGTCTTTTAACGGTAATCTTTTCACGGCATTTTGGCAGAAGCTGTCTAAAGACAGATTGATTGTAATGAAGAGGTAATGAAGCAAGTAGTTATGGAGATGGCTAAACTGGATATTTTATTGTCTACTCTCTACATCGTTAAAAAGACAAACTGTTTTTGTGCAATCTGTTATCTCTTCGGTTTAATTGACCTAGCCGAGTTGTTTGCTGTTCAGCACACATTTATTTAGTTTGACCGTTTTTGCACCTGCAGCCTCCGTTTTAAAACAGGTGCTTCTAGTGATGCCTTTAATGGAGCGACAGGAAGAGAAGCGACATTCCAAACATGCTTCCTTGGTTCAACACATTTTTCTTTGATGATCTAATTAATTCCAATCAGATTCTTAGTTTCTTCTTCCTTTTTGCTTGATCTTCCACACTGGCTTGTTCCTGTTCATGGTTGTGAGGAGAATCTGGGGCCTGGCCCAGTTAAACTCCATAGACTGTCAAAGACAAAACAATCCATGCACACTTATTGTCAATTAAGAGTGATAAATTACTTTTTATGTTCCTGTTTTTGGAACGTGGGAGGAAATCAGAGTACCTGAAGAACTCTCACCCTTGAAATGAGAAAATGTTCAAACTTTACGCACAATAAGTCGAGAATTGACTACGATTGATTACCTTTAGGAGTCAGTCCAGTTCAAGCTGACTGCCACAGCTAATTCACTGTAACCAACACAAAAGTGGCCATAACTCAGATAATTTTACAGATCTTAAACTAAGTGATGTGTTAATAGCTGAGAGTTATTCACAAAGACTCGGGCTATCCCATAATGTTATGTTCAAGGTCAGACCAATACAACTACAACTCTGTCATTTCTCAGCTTAAGCTGATGTTGTTTTAAAACTTTGGAATGAAAGGTGGTGGGTAATATGCATTCCTCCAATGCTAGGTTTTAATTTAACAACATAATGCAGCTGATTCAATCAGCCTTTCTAAAAATCTGAGATATGGATTATTCGACACAGCACAATGACAGAATGGTTTGGGCTGCTTTCCCGCGGCACTAAAGGCTCGGTCTGAACTTCTGAATTGAGTTAGAATTGATTTAGTAACCGTGCATCCAACTCCTGCAGCATGTGTGTGTTTAGCTCCTCGAGCTCCTCTGACTTTTATCACATCTTTTTTCAGCTTCTTGTCACTAAGAAGGTCTTGTGTTTGGATTAAATAGTAAAGTGGTTGCTTTATTGACGGCGGGCTCTGATTCTTTTAGATTACATAACACTTCACTAAAGAGGGAAAGAAGCCTTTTAAGCACCTCTGCTGCCTGAGATAAAAGGAAAAAAGAACGACTCTTTACAGGCTACATGCAAATAAATAAAAGTGCACTGTCTGTACACAATTTTAACAAGTGGGCAAGAAATTTGTTTTTGGTAAATTGTCTAACAAAAGGTCACATGAAAGCCTAGCAGCAAATAAAAGAGGTTAGTTTACACCTAATCATAGCGTCATGTCACTGTTTTGAGAGAAAAATAAAGGGTCTCAGATCATCTGGACGGTTTCATTTTTAGTTGAGACATTTCATCCTTCATCCAAAGGACTTCATCAAGCCGAGGAGCCTTTGGATGAAGGATGAAATGTCTCAGTAAAAAAAGAAACCGTCCAGATGACCTGACTGAACTTTGTTGCATTTTCTACCTGGTTTATTGAGTATGAACTTTGATGTTTTGAACCACATTGGCTATGGCTGCCTCAGAGGGGTCGACGGGGGAGACGGCGGGCCCAGAAACCATATTATAACCAGCTAACTGGTTGGTCCACTATGGGAGTGTGCTGCTTGTGTCGCAATGGCTGGTGCTGGTGAAGCCAGTGGTGAAGGCAGGGACTCAAGATAATATCAAATCAAGAATGGCTGGTGCTGGTGAAGCCAGTGGTGAAGGCAGGGACTCAAGATAATATCAAATCAAGAATTTATTTTACAAAACAAAGGAGCTGACGGGGCAACAAACTTACATAAACCAAGGGATGAACACAAGGAGCAGAACAGGACATCACCAGTGTACAGTTAATACATGCCAGGACAAAGACTAACACAGAGACACAGACTTATATACAGGAAGCACCAGTCAGACAAAGTGAGGCACCCGTGAGCAATCACAGATGCCAGAGACAGAGATTGAAGACGCAGGACATAAACATGACACAAGATGGGGCAAGACACCAAAGAAACACAAACCCTATAGAGATGCAAACAGGATCAGGGAACAGACATGAACACAACACCAAGGACAAAACCACAACTTTTACAGCTTGTTGGACTGAGTTTGTATGTGGCTCCTAGGATTGATGAAGTCCTTTGGATGAATGATGTAACATTTCAACAAAAAAATGAAACCATCCAGCGGACCTGACAACTTTGTTGCATTTGTACCTAGATTGTTGAGCATGAACTTTGTTGAAAGGTCTCAGATGTTTTATTTTTTAGCTAAATATTAACTTTAACATTTTGCGTTGATATACTGTCAGATCAATGACCGTCACACTGTTCAGTAGTTATAACATCTGAGTTAGCTGCCAAAATGAGATTTATTTTTATTATTTGTTAAATCAATTCATTAAAGAAAACAAAAAGCTTTTTATTTTATAAAAAAAAAACAAAAAAAAAACATAAGAAGCATGTGGTACAACTGTATAAGCAAACCAGAGGTTGCCACATCTTTTCTCATTAAAACATGTTATCTTAAACTCAGGCATGAAAGACGGTGGGCGATATGCATTTCTTCAAGGATTACCAAAGGACTTTATTGTTATGACAATGTTGATGTTGGGTTTTTAAGCTGTAGCGTTGGCACCCTGCGTTTTTTTTAGTTGTAATAAAAATGTCTCGCACTGTAAAATGGTTTTAAAGCCCGAAGATGATGTTTGCATCCAAGTTCTGATTGTTTATTGTTATTTAGTGTATCCAAGTTGGCTAAAAAGGAAGTATTTAAAGCCTACATCCCGCGTGCGTCACATGGGACACTGTTGGATGGACTCTTCTGGGATTTTGGTTTTCTAGACATGTTTTAACTGTCTGGTTGAATCGTTGTGGTTTGACGACGACAAATGACAGGATGAGGGGCAGAACATCCATCGCTCGTGTAGAAGAACTGACTTCCCTTCACTTTTACACATTTTCACCCCCTCGCCTTTCTTTTTGTCAATGAACAGCTGTTGGTCCATCACTGGAGGGTGTCGAAAGCTGGTCTGATTGTGTGAATGTTTAAGAAACATTCACACAGTTGTGATAAATTTGTCATCCGTACGTTTTTCAGCATCTTTCTCGCAATTTTTCTACTATTTCAAAAAAATCATAAATGAAAACGTTCAGCTCATTATCCTGCTATGACTTTTGGTATGGGTTAGCTTTTTGAAATATTTAGCCTTTCAAGCCATTTTTTTTCCTGATAGAAAATGAAATGAGATCATTACCTTCAAATCTTTATATCTGTTTACAACCTTTTACTGCTCCTTTCACATTTTGTTCTGGTTCAGCTTCTTTCAGCTTCCTTGTGCAAATTAAAAAAATGCAGCTACTTTTGGCTAATTTCTGCTGTTTTTTAGCTGTTTTGTGCTCCTTTCAGATTCTTTCTGCCAACTACAACTTTTTGTACTACTAACTTCTTTCTGCTGATTTCAGCTTTTTATGCTCCTTTCTTTAAGTTCCAGCTTTTTCTGCTGTTTCAGCTACTGTTTAGCTGTTTTATGCTTATTGTAGCTTTTTGGGCTAATTCCACATTTTTTTGCACTCATTTCAATTTTTTTCTGCAGAATTCAGTAAAAATGTGCTCTCTCCACTTGCAATTTAAGCTTCTTTCTGCCCTTTTTTTTTTTTGCTACCCTTCAACTTTTTTTTGCAAATTTAAACTTTTTTCAGATAATTTCCACTTTTTTGTTCTATTTCTGCTTCTTTCAGCGTAATTGGGCACATTTGTGCTCTCCAATGCCTTCTGGTAATTTAAGCTTCTTTCTGCATTTTCAGCAACTTTTCAGCTACTTCTAGCTAATTTCAATAATTTTTAGCTAATTTCTTAATTTTGTGCACATCTCTGCTTATTTAAACTACCGTAAATTCAGTAAATATGTGTTCTTTCTGCTTTCTTCTGCTCAATTAGAAGCCTAAGTTCTTCCATTTCAGCAACATTTCAGCACATTTTTTATCTAATTTCAGCTGTTTTCCAGCCAGATCTTATGTGATAAACATTCACACTGTATTTTCGCATGAAGTACAATTTCTCTAGCTGGTTTTAAGTTATTTTATTTGGATCAATTTAAATTGATTGATAAAAGCACAATGGGATTGATACGCTGTTTTCTCTTATTTCAGCACGTTGCTCTCATTTCAGAATGAAATATAAAACATCTGTTTTACTTTTTTGCATCTGAAAAAACAAGAAAAAATTTACGTTTCAAAGCATCCAGCCTCCACTTTGCACTGACTTAATTTGTACTAATTCAGTTACCAGTAGTTACAGTACAATAAATATGGGTGGCTCTGGTTTGTGCCACGGTCTCATAATCCTGAGGCTGCAGGTTCAAACCCAAGTGGCATTATCAAGAGCATGGTGTATGCCAAATATTTTGTGCATGTTTGTTTGATGGGTTTGAGAATGTAAATAATCAAAGTAGAAAGTATAAATCAGTCAGTTAATCATGGTGAAAATATGATCAAGTTTAGCATTTTGATGATAAAACATGACTCACTGCTCTTCGATACGTGGAATAATTTAGGCTGCCCTCAAAGCCTCAAATGTTAGATTCTGGTGACATTCTTTAACATTTTAAATTCCTCTAGTTTTAATAAATACATTTTCTTCTATAATTCTGAGCTATAATGGTTTGTAAATAGTTTCTTTGCTTCAGAGTAGGCTGATGCTGTCTTGCTGTTTTATGTAATTATTCTGTCTGGTTGTGAATTTACGTACCAGAAAACCAGATTTTTCATAAATAGTTTAAAGAAACGCTAAAGATTTGTGCAGAAATGGCTCATCAAAGAAGATAAACTGACAACTGAGAGATTCTATTTTCAGACAATTTTTTGTGCTGCTCTTTTTATATTAAATCTACACACTAAAAACTGCTGGGTTGATAATTGTTGAGTGTGTGCTGTTGGGTTGATTGAATGTCCTGAAGGCACAAACAACCTAATCCTGTTTTTAAGTAGCCATCATGTACTAAATATTAGCTGATTTGATACTTTACTAAGCCTCGTAGAATTTATTATGTTCATGTAAGAAGTGCCTGATGAACTCAGTCTTCATACTGAAAAAATACTAATAGTTATAAAGTTATAAAAATAACTTAATGAATATTTACCTCAAACAATGACTAAAGCAGCACAATTATTAAGCAATGTTTGCTAAAAGTTTCATGGCAATAATAAGAAAGGAACATAATTATTATTATTATTTACATTGTTCAGGGTAAATTCAAGGATGTATAATTCCAGAATTTTGCTTTGTCAAATGACATTTGGTACCACTTCACTTGAAATATTTTCAAGAGCTTTCAAAAAATAAATTTAGTTTTGAAATGAACTTTACTAAAAATGAATTGTAATAGAAGTTTCTGCCTGTGTTGTTTAGTGAGTTGGAATCTGAATAGCTTGAGAATCATTATTGTACTTTGTAGATAGAGATGTTCTGATCGATTGGCCACCGATCATGATCGGCCGATTTCCGTTAAAAATTGTGTGATCAGCCAGTACCAATAAATGTATTTCAGTGCTGATCACAGAAACTGATCACCTTTGCAGCCTGCAGGTAAAAACTATAAAACAAATAACTTAAAAACAGTAAAACCAACATTTCAAGCTGTGTTAAAAGCCAAAGAGAAAAAAATGCGTCTTCAGAGCAGATTTAAAAACAGGAAGTGAGTCAGCTTGTTCCACAGTTTAGGGGCAGCAACTGAGAACGCTCGGTCACCTCTCATCCTCCTGTTGGACTTTGAGACGATCAACAGCAGCTGATCAGCTGACCTCAGAGAGCATGAATGTACGGCTGGAGAAAGTCAGACAGATACTGTGGGGCGAGACCATGAAGACATTTGAATACAAACAAAAGAACCTTAAACTTGATCCGGAAACAAACTGGGAGCCAGTGTAGTGATTTTCAGACAGGGGTTATGTGTTCTCATTTTCTGGTACCAGTTAAAAGGCGAGCAGCAGCATTCTGAACCAGTTGAAGTGGAGTCAGTAATGACTGGCTCAGACCAACATAAAGTGAATTGCAATAGTCCAGACGAGTTGTGATGAAAGCATAGATTAAAATCTCAAAATGATGTGACAGGAATGGTTTCACCTAGGCCACTTGTCTCAGGTGATAAAAGCTGGACTTGACCACAGATTTAATCTGAGCATCCAGTTTAAAATCACTGCCCAGCCTTACACCCAGGTTAGTTGCTGTCCCGGTCAGATGTTGTGTTAAAGGACCCAGATCAGCATGAACTTTGGAACCCTCACTGGGCTTAAATAACAGGACCTCGGTCTTTTTCTCATTAAAATGTAAAAAGTTGTGCAACATCCATGCTCTGACTTCAGCCATGCAATCCAGAAGTTGGTTCAGGGAGTATTGTTTACCTTGTTTCAATGGAACATAAATTTGGCTGTCATCGGCATAAAAATGAAAAGAAATACCATGTTTCCGGAGAATATATCCCAGAGGTAGTAAATACAGGAAAAACAGAAGGGGGTCAAGTATAGATCCTGAGATACTCCACATGTGAGAGGTGCTACAGAGGACTCCACAGAATCAACACACACACAAAAGCTTCTCTCTGTTAAATAGGAACTAAACCACTGTAGGGTAGGACACTGAATGCCCACCCAGTTCGCCAGAAGAGACAGGAGGATGTGATGGTCCACTGTGCCTGACTGTCAGACTGAAGAAGTCTTTCGGAGGAAGGATGAAACGTTTCTACAGTTTTTGTTTTGTTTTGTTTTTTGAATGTCCAGAGGACCAGACTAACTTTTTTAGATACATCAAATAATGTTTTGCCTGAAAATCTTTCCTACACCAGTGCATCATAACCCGCACCCCCAATTCCACACATTTGAGAGCTTTATTCTGTGTACAGATCACTTGCTAAAGGGTTTCAATCAGATACTGTACTTGTAGCTTTGGCACTGTGTGCAGGTGCCAAGTCCTGTTGGAAAATTAAATCTGCATCTCCATAAATTTGGTCAGCAGCAGGAAGCATGAAGCGATCTAAAACTTCCTGGTAGACAGCTGCGTTGACCTTGGACCTCAGAAAACAGTGGACCAACACCAGCAGATGACATGGCACCCCAAACCATCACTGACTGGGGAAACTTGACACTGGACCTCAAGCAACATGGATTCAGTGCCTCTCCTCTCTTCCTCCAGACTCTGGGACATTGATTTCCAAAGGAAATGCAAAATTTACTTTCATCAGAGAGCATAACTTTAGACCACCCAGCAACAGTCCAGTCCTTTCTGTCTTTAGCCTTGGCAAGATGCTTCTGACATTGTCTCTTGTTCAAGAGTGGCTTGACACAAAGAATGTGACAGCTGAAACTCATGTCTTGCATATGTCTGTGCATGGTGGTCCTTGAAGCACTGACTTCAGCTGCAATCCACTCTGTGAATCTCCCCCACATTTTGGAATGGGTTTTGTTTCATCATCATCATCTCCAGGGTGCAGTTATCCCTATTGCTTGTACACTTTTTTCTATCACATTGTTTCCTTCCCTTCACCTCACTATTAATGTGCTTGGACACAGCCTGTGAACAGCCAGCCTCTTTAGCAATGATCTTTTGTGTCTTGCCCTCCTTGTGCAAGGTGTCATTGGTCATCTTTTGGACAACTGTCAAGTCAGCAGTCTTCCCCATGATTGTGTAGCCTACAGAACTAGACTGAGAGACAATTTCAAGGTCTTTGCAGGTGTTTTGAGTTAATTAGCTGATTAGAGTGTGGCACCAGGTGTCTTCAATATAGAACATTTTCACAATATTTTAATTTTCTGATACTGAATTTGGGGTTTTCATTAGTTGTCAGTTATAATCACAAACATTGAGCTGAGAGTGAAACAGGGGACATGAACATGTTGTGAAGGGGCAGAGATGTGAGCAGATGGGAGCCAGCAGGGGCTGCTGATCATGACACCTTATATAAATCTTGATAATGTTTAGCAAAAGCTTTTGCAACATCCTCAGGCTGGTTATACAGTGAAATGTAACTGGCCTTCAGCTCTGTAAGTTAACAACTCATTCAAGTTCTGTCTATACTCCTTCAGTGTTTCAACCTTTTGAAGTAGCTGATACCCTCTCTCCAATTTTTTTAATCTTATTTTCCAATTCTGTTTCTTCTGAAAGGTTTTTCTTTTTGATCTTGATGAAAGTGCAATTATATTGCCCCTCAGCACAGCTTTAACCCCCACAGGATAGAAGGTGTTACACCATCCATCCATCATCCATCCATCCATCCATCCATCCATCCATCATCTTCACCTGCTTCTTCCTTTTCGGGTCGCGGGGGTCACCGGTGCCCATCCAGTAGTCACTGTGCGAGAGGCGAGGGACACCCTGGACAGGTCTCCAGTCTATCAAAGGGACACATAGAGACAAACAAGCCAAACAACCATTCACTCTCTCACTCACACCTAGGGACAATTTAGAGTTACCAGTCAGCCTAACATGCACGTTTTTGGTCTGTGGGAGGAAACCGGCGTGCCTGGAGAAAACCCACACATGCACAGACTTATGCACATCCACCCACTAAGGTCCCTGGACAGGGAATTGAAATGGGGCAACCTGCTCGCTGAGAGGCAACAGCTCTACCAACTGTGCCAACATATTGCCCTTGTCATTAAATGTAATATAATCAGCCAAGCCTTGTCTTATTTCCTGTTGATTTGCTTCAGTATTTAAAATAAATACATTGGCTGTCCAATATTTGAATTGTTTGTTTGGCCCTATCATGATTTCTAAAACCACTGGGGCATGATCGGATATGGTTATAGCTTCAATGCTACACTGAGTAGCTCTATAACAGTCTGTTCCTGAAATCATAAACATGTCTGACCTAGAGTGACTCCAGTGTTCTTGTGAACAGAAAGTAAAGTCCCTCTGTTTTGGATGTAGATGACGCCAAATATCTATTGCACCTAGGTCCTTCATCATCGCAGTGAGCGTCTTAGCTTTCTTAGACAAAGGCCCATTGTCTGCTGGGAATCGATCTAGAGATCCTCTCAAAATACACTTGAAGTCTCTACTTATCAAAATGAGACCCTCTGAATGTTCTGCTATCATAGAGGCAATGTTTTCTTTTTGTTGTTGTTTTCTTTTTGTTTTTGTTTTCTTTTTGTTGGCCTCCCTTCTCCCCTTACAGCCATCCTCTCCACACCATTATTATGAAATATTTATTCTAGTAATTATCTAGTGG
>JARVGQ010000210.1:12322188-12334854 GCA_031762355.1 Hypsolebias martinsi
ACTGAATTTGTGGCTCCTCGAACTGACAGTCCTTTGGATAAAGGATGAAACGTCCCAACAAAAAAAGAAACCGTCCAGATGACCTGATTGAACATTGTTGGATTTTGTTACCTGGATTATTGAGCATGAACTTTGATGTGTCGAGGTGTTGCAGCGGTCCAGTCGAAGTGTGTCTGCAAACCCCAATGAACTTAATAAGCATCACTGTAAAGAAGAGTGGCCCAAAATTTCTCCACAACCACGTAAGAGATGAAAAAAACTTTTTGGAAATTGATTATTAGGAGTTATTTCTGCTGTAGCAGAGATGCTGCTGTGAGCTGTTTAATAATGGGTGAGTTTTTCACACAGCTTTTCCATTTTGTGCCTGTTTAATACATTTGTTCAGAAATTTGTATATAGATTTAAGTAAAACCTGGTAAAATCTAGATTATATTCTATTGTATCCTGACTCATGAATCTCTAGAACAGAAAATGTGTACTCTGTTTCTCTGATGACGACACATTATTATTATTTTATTATTTTATTATTATGTTTTTGTGTCTTGGTAATAGTTCTGTATAAAATCTAGGCCAGGAAAAGTTTCCAGGTAATGTGTGTCATCTTTTGATTACTTCCACAGATTTTGTGCCTTGATAAAGCGGCGTGCCGAAGGCGCTCCACCTGGTGGGGCCAGCGCGGTGCCCTTCCGCCCTGACTTCGCGCCCCCCTCCCACCGCTCTGTGCCCACAGACGTCGACCCCGACTTGGTGTACCTCTGCCGGCACGTCTACGACTTCCGTTACGGACGCATCTTGAAAAATCTGCAGTAGAGGAGCAGAAGGCTGTCGCACCTTTGAAGTAATTGTCTCGTAGCTCCGCCCCCCTGCACAGAGGACGAGCACTTGAAGGAATGAACACCCCTTCCGACCAGGATATGAAGCACATAAGGGTTGTAGAACACGCACGGTTCGTCTCAGTCAGAGCACCAGAACTGGTCTGAAAAGCCAACAAGGCAAACGTCATTCATCACATTTGTCATCTTAGTGGCGTCAAACCTGCCAGTTCCTTCCGTTTCCTCTGAAGCATCTTAGCACAACAGTCCTGTTCCGTTCTCCGCCCGCTGGGGTAAAAAAGCTCAGTCAATGATGAGTTTCATCTCATTTCCTCTGATCTAAACGTGAGAATGGCTTTGTAGGAGGCTTTTATGCAATCAGACCCAACATGTAGATTTAGATGAAGTCTTTCGGTTCCTTCCCCGACCCCGACTGAACGAGCCTTAGTGTAGGGACTCTGCGCCGTTGGTTCAGCGTTGATCTGTATCGAACTGAAGAAGCGCCGCTGATTTGATGACGTGTTGTCTTGGAAAGGCTCGAGGCGCCTTCTTCCGGAGCATTCCTCATATTTATCCTGACTTCACGTCTGACTGGCAGGGAGAGCTGGAGACGGCTCACAAACAACTTAAGAAACCGATTAGCAGACGACAGAGCACGCTGGGCTCAGTCTGCAAACAGTGACTAATGTGTTGACTGTAAAGTGTTGGGAAACTGTAGAGACCACTCATCACAGATCAAAATGCAAAAATAGTTCATTTGCCGTCGAGTGTGACAAAGAAATTTCTAGAATTTTTTTTTTTTTCAAACCTTCTTGCAAAACATTAGGAAAAATGTTCATCATCTACATTTTAACAAAGTAAATTCTATTTTCTATACGTCCACTCAGTCCTGTCAGAGCCAAGATCAACCAAAGGACGTGGCTCGAGCCAGGACTGCCGTCTCCTCCTTGTCAGCGCTTACTCTCATGTTAGATTGCACTACTGCATTTTACCATCAACTCACAATCAACTCCTTTTTTTTAATATTCCTGCTAATATATTAGCAGGATGCTTTAGAAGGAAACATTAAACGCTGCTTGACTGTATAAATGTGCGACCGGTGGAGGAGTCGGCATGCGCGTCATGTGACCTGCAGCCCAGCTTGCTCTGAACGGATCCTACCAGTCATTCCTGTCGTGTGGTCAGCTTCGACACGCTTCTGTGGATATAGAATAATTTTAACGTGCGTTGACGTGATTAGATTTGCAGAAGGCGTCCGGATGTGAGGACAAACGTAGCACTGTGATAGATGTGGGTTGATACTTTAAGCTGAGCTGTGGCTGGTTTCAAACCACGCTCTTCCTTTTTGCCTTTTAACCTGCAGGTGTTCTCACTCGAGTGGAGTTGGAATGTGCTTAGTTAAAAAAAAAATCAGAAAAGTGGAGGAGTCCCTTGGTTGCTTTCCTGCTCAGCAGCGAGCGCCCCTTTTCTTCAAGAAGCCGAAAAAGCTCTCCACACTCTTAAAGCCATCTTTGACTTTCCCTCTTTCAGGGCAGTGCAACCCAAACTAAATCAAATCCTGACAATTTCCCCCCCCGATTCTTCAAATAGATCATATATTTATTCTCCTTCCTAAGAATATTTTATGTCGATTTCCTAAGATGGCGTTTGCAATATATTTTCTAGATTTTCTATTTTTGAAAATGAGCCTAACAAATCAAGAAGAGAATATGCATTATTTTTTAGTTCATTTCAGACTAATTAAAAAAAAAAAAAGGGAAGAACTTGTCGCAGTGTTAAATGAGGTTTGACCAAATGAAATATAAATTAAAAAAAAAAACGAAGGGCCCTGACGCCGTCACGGCCTTCCCTCTAATGAAGTGTACATATCTGAATCAGGAAGCACCGGCACTCTAAACAAACAGCCAATGCACAGTGTAGTATATTTGCAAGAGCTCTAATAATTATATTTAAAGTGAGACAAAAGAAAATATTTAAATGGAGAAAAGTAGAATATTTGACCATGTCGGTTTAACTTATTTGGAAATACTTTTATCTAATCAATGAGCTTCTATCCTGCGTCTTTGTGCTCCAGGACAGAAATACTTTGTTCATTAGTAGCTTTAGAATCTGTGAGGTTAATGATGGAAATGTAAATGTTTATTATTATGATGATGATGATGATGTTAGGGGGTGAAGACGAGAACCCCCCCCCCAGATTTGGAGACATAACAGCACAGTGAAGGTTCTGTTTGGGAGGAGAACATCGTGGCCACCTGAGCTTTCATTCCTGTTTTAAGACACACACACCTCTAAATTACACTTTACAAAACAGACATTCACACCCGTTGAACTTTTCCACTTTTTCCCTCACGTTACATCCACAAACTTCAAACTATTTTACTGGGATTTTACAAGATATACCGGGGGTGTCCTGTCCTGGTCCTCGAGGGCCACTAACCAATACACCTGGTCCAGTGGTTACCTCTTCAGGTTCTGCAGGAGCCTGTTCATCACCCATTGACTCAAAGCAGGTGTGTTGGGGCAAAGAAACAGCTGAAACACGCAGGATGGTGGCCCTCAAGAACCATGGTTGGACATCGTGAAGGAGCGTCAGACTCGGTTACCAAAAGGAGCCGAAATGTAAAAACTTTGTCCGAGCCACGGTCCACGTCCAGCTGATACGTCAACTCGAGTCAGACACCTGACAGCTTTTCTTGTTTGCAGCTTCATGAACAAGAATCTGTCTCACGTGTTTCATCAGGATCGATAATGACAGAAGGTTCCAGCCGTCTTTCTGGCTTCAAAGTCAGCCAGCTGTCATAAGAAGTCTACTAACTCATGTAGTTATCAGTTTTCTTTTAAGAAAAAATGAGAAGATATACAATATTTTACATTTAAATCGTCATCTTGGGGGACCAGATTTGGCCCGTGGCTTTTGAGTTCGACACGTGTGCTCCATACTTGTGAAGGTTTTCCAAAGTATTGTACGAATAAAACTAAAGTGTTGTCAGCCGTCTGTACTCTGACGCCTCTAACTAAAACCCAGTGCGACCAGTTTCCTTCACAACGCGCAGGTTAATAATAAATAATGCTCTCCTTGTCTGGCCCACTTTAGGTGGACAGCCGTGTCCTGGTGGGTGTGCAGTTATGCCTGATCTTCTCCATTTTTAAGCACAAATTGAATAGGTATTGTGTTATAACATAAATACTACTTTAAACGTCTCAACAACTTTATCGCTGATTAGTGCTGTGTGTTCCTTGGTCTTCATGATGCTGTTTGATCATTGTCGCACATCTGTGACCGACACACAACAGCTGTCTTATAGATTAGTTATGCACTTTATTCACCAAATTGGTGACCTCTGATGGAAATTGGTCTCACTGGATTGTGATTCCCATTCTGGCCCTCGAGGGCCACCGTCCTGCATGTTTGACTTCTTTCCCTGCTCGTCAAGTTTTGCAGAAGTCCGTTAATCACTCGTTCATTCAAATCAATAAAACATGTAGGGTAGGACCTCTGCATCGGAGTACAGGGAGCTGAGCACAAATGCACGCCGAGTTTCATTTGGATACACATAAAAGTAAAAATATGAATAATTTGTCTCCCACTTTCTGTTGTAGCCCGACAAAATGTAGAAAAGTTTAAAGGGTGTGAACACTTATTTAAGACGTTGTGGAAATTGGGTGCCAGGTAATCGGCGATGTCGGTGGTCCTGGATCAGTTGTCTCGTCGAGGGCTGAGCAGAAACTTTCAGAACCCGTATGAGGAAGATGCAACAACTTCCTGGAAAGCTCATTAAGCCACGTGTTCGTCTCCCCCTCAAGTGCTGGCCAGCCTTGAAACAAGACATGGCTGAGATTGTAAGTTATCGTTCGTGTAACCAGATTACCTGCAGGCTTTGCATGGGCACAGCTGCCTCGCTCGTCTCCATGGCAACAAGGCCGAGCTGCACCGGACAGAAAGTTTCAGCTCGGAGGCGCGAGTTCGGACCCGGTTAGACGAAACAAAAGCCTTCGAGCAGCTCGTGAGATTCCTGCTGTCTCCGTGGCCTGTATCGATGCTTACTGTCGGCATATATTTTCATACGTTTGGAGGAAAACTAAAGTGTGGGGGATAGTTTAGATTTTTATTTTGTATTTTTGGGGGAGTAGAAGAAGTGTGTGTAATCGGATAATTGTCACTCTGTCATGCTCGCTGCAGACCTGTTGCATTGTTTTATTCTGATTCAAAGCATGTATCATCCCAACTGGTTTCATGTAACATTAGAGAGATTATAAATTTGAAGTCCTTTGTGAAAATGAGTTTGTGTGGTTTTTATTTCTTCTCCACGTTTCTTTCTTTAGAAGCCCTGATAAGTGATCCGTACTTAATAAAACCTCCAATTCCAGGTGAAAACTGGACTTCCTGGTGAGAGATGGGGAGGCAGAGGGCAGCAGTTGGAGGGTGTAATGCTGCAGAGTGTCCACAGGAGGGCAGCTGTGAGACACCAGGTTCAGATTGGTGTCATGTTTTTAATTTCTACTTTTTTTTTTTTTTTTTTAATCCGGGACACAGAGTCCAGGATAATCTGTTTATATGAATAAATTAACTCCTACCCTCCCTCATATCCACCACCCCCAAAGTCATTATATGTCCCTGTTCAGACCTCATGTCAACAAGAGCAGCCAGAAGAATAAAACATTGTGTCATAATAATAAATCTGTTCACACTGTTTGACCTGAGTCGCTGCTTGATACCTCCTGCCTGGCACAATACTCTTACTGCAGAGATTCATATTTTAGTTTGCAAGTTGTGGACAAAATGCCCCCCTTTTTGTGAGAGTGAGCACTGTTCTTCCTAATAACGGTATTTATCAGCCAAAAGACGACAAAACTTACAACAAGATGGGAATAAATGAGTCAAATTAAAACTAGATCAATTGAATTTCCTGTTAAAATGCAGTGTGAATGCTTAGTGCTGAAGAACTTGCTGGAAAAACAGCTGAACTTAGCTAAAACATGCTGAATTATAGCTGAAATTGAACAAGCCTAAGTTAACAGAAGAAAGTATAAAGAACACATATTTGCTGAATTTGGTTTAAATGAGCACAAAAGTTAGGAAGTTAGCTAAAAAGCTGAAATTGGCTCAAAATAGCTGAAAAGTAGGTGAATAGGCAGAACGAAGCTTAAATTACCAGAAGGAAGTGGAAGGAGCTGAAACGAGCTAAAAAAAAAAAAAAGTGGGATAAGCTGAAAAAGCTACATTTAGCACAGAACAGCAAAAAGTAGCGGCAGAAAAAGTTGAAACTCGCAAAAAGAAGTTGACAGGAGGCTAAAAGTAGCAGAAATTACCATAAAAACCTGAATTTATCTGAAAACAGCTGAAATTAGCTAAGAATGCTCAAAAGGTAGCTGAAAAGGTAGAACAAGCTTAAATAAAGCAGAAAGACCACATTTGACCAATTAAGCTGAAAGATGAGCACAAAAAAGTGGAAATTATCTGAAAAAGTTGGAATGAAACTGCTAAATAGTAGCTGAATTAGTAGAAAAAGCTGAAACTTGCATGAATAAGCTGAAATGAGCACAAGCTGAAATTAGCAGAAAGAAGTTATAAGCACAAAAATTTTGTAGTTAGTAGAAAGAATATGAAATGAACACAAAATAGCTGAAAAAAAGATTATATTTGCAGAAGGAGGCTGAAAGAAGCTGAAGCAGAACAAACCGTGAAAAGAGCAGTAAAAAGTTGTAAACAGATTGAAAGATATGAAGGATGTAAAATGAGCTCAATTCATTTTGTATGAGGGAAAAGAGTGGCAGAAAAGGCTAAATAGTTCAAAAGGCTAAAGTTGCACAGATATAGCAGGATTGTCCTAAATGAGCTGAACGTTTTGATATATGATTTATTGAAATAATTTGAATGCAGGACGAGAATCACCCCCAAAAATGTATGGAATAAAAATGGATCACAGCGCTGCTTCATAAACATTCACACAATAAATAAACAGGTTAAATTAAGACCAGACTACATGTAAAATGATTCAATCTAAGTACATGCAAAGTATTATTAATAAATTAATACAGGTTTGAACAATAATAAACGGTTTTAATGAAAAAATTACGATTTTCTAGGGAATAAAAAAAGTGTAATAAAGTTTCAAATATGCCGCATGATGTTGACGTGTTGTAATATTTTGATGAGTCTAAACACATTTTGAAACAGTTTTCTTTAAGGAGAGACGTGTCACCAGTTTTACTGCTTCCTTTAGAGTTTTTATAAATGCGCTCAAACACTCAGAACACATTTTACTAAAATAATGAGACTGAGTGAAATGCAGCTCTGAACGTCTGCTTGCCCAGGAATGATTTTTATTATGTACTTTTACTCAAATAATATAATAATACAAATATTTGCGCACACACAGAAATGCAGGAAAATGCAAATTAATTCTGGCAGTAAAAAGATAAACAATAAAATTAAAGGAGCTCAAGACATTGAGATCGTATGCCCGTTAGTGCTCAGAGTGTGTGTTGTGAATGACTCTCAGCTACTACCACATCACTGTCACTGTTTAAAGTGCTTTATAAATAAAGTGGTATGGTATCTTGGCACATTATCTGTGAAATGGACTGAATCACAGCCTTTTTGAGATCACTTTGTTGTGGCGGCCATCTTGAATTGTATTGACTCCAAAAGTGAATCGATCGATGTGTTTCTGAAAGAATCCAGTGGTTCTTGAGATATTTTACTAACAGACAGAGTTGACTCACAGTAGGAAATGGCAGCTTTAGTGCCGTTTAGCGCTCTGAAACCTCACTTTTTTCCTCACTCGCTCTCGTACGAGGCGGACGCCTTCTCTTCCCTCTCCTGTTCTCCTGCTCTTTTTGTTCTCTGTGTATCGGAGCTCCTATTTTACACATCATCCAAAACTAAAACTGCTGTGATGGATCTGATCAACTGGACTTTCAACACAATCAACAACATTTTTTCAACAGAGCGACAGAGTCCTGGAGAGCCCTTATGTTCTGCTGAGAATCTCAGGAGGACGCTGAAGACATATACAATTGGATTTATGAGAACAGGTTTGCTGCGTTTTGAAATCGGCTGGTTCCTGGTCTATCAACATACAATAAGACAGCTGCAGCTGATTTGGACCTCGTCAGGCTGCCTGCCTTGTGAAGGTTTGGTTCGTGCTTCGAGTACTCAAAATCAGCTGATTTATGAGATAAACCGTAAGATGCAAGTGATTTGTGAGAATCGCAGCACCTGCGGCTTTGAGACTCGCCAGCATGTTGGAAACCGCCCTGGAGGGGAAAATCAACACATGTGGCTTATCTGAATCTGACTCCCCTGGTTGGCCTCGAAAACATGCTAACATATCAGTTTCTCCTGGGAAATGTGTAAACTACGGAAAAGCTTCATCTATAGCACCCCCCACGAACTTCTGTGCAGACTTCTCAGAACTGTGTTGGCTGACACACATCTTATCAGGACTATGGTCTGTCTGGAAGTGCTTCATGGACCACCTCGTCATCAAATGCATATGTAACGTGTTCATAAATGTGCTTTCTAGAAGAGTTTTTTTTTTTTTAGATGTCTTAAATCATGTCCTGTTAGGACAAGGTGTGAAGAGATCTTTTTTGTAATACCGCTATCCTCTCATGGCCTTTTCCCCTTTTCTATCTAAATGTATTCTGAAAAGGATAAGAAGGCCGCGCTATCGTAGCAGCAGCTACGTGCACTCCGCCCATCTTATGGACGACCGTACGTATGCATGTTCTCGCTGCATCTCGGTGCAATGATAATAAAGCTTATTCTGATTCTGAAAGTGAGCTGGGGATCAGCCTCACCTACTGCCACCCCAAAATTTGAGCTCAACATCTGTAAAAATGACAGTTTGCACCATTTGTTTTAAAGTTAGCAGGCCGTGGCAGCCATTTTGAAACAGATCAACTCCAGAAGTCTTGTTCTTTGTTTAATCTCCATCTGAGGGGAAGTTTAGTTAGAATTCATCAGGTGGTTCTTGGGATGTTTTGCCAAGGTCCCACATAAAAACATGATCGCCCTTTAGCTTCCAACAGCAGGCGACAGATAAGCTTGGGATCTCTGTGCTCAGCGTTGTTCTTCTTCCTTGCTGAAGACTCTGAGGAGGTTGTCTCCAAAGGAACCAGAAGGTCTTTTGACCGATCAGCAGACAGAGACACCTGCTCCATCAGAACCAACCCCACAAACTGCTGATCTAATAATCAGCACATCCGGCTTATTGTCCTCCTGATGACTGTAATTAATCAAGTCCTGCTCTCTAATCCCAGCACCTCCTCGTCCTCCCAGAAGAACTGTGGACCTCAGCTCTTCTGGAGACTATGTGCAGCTTTTCACACCACTTCAAATCCAGCTGTTTCTTCAGCCAGAGGTGTTTTCTTCTCCGAACACGTCAGGAGGAGTCACCGAACGCCTCCTTCTGTTAATGAAAGTTTTTCTTTCTTCCCTTCTGAAGTTGTCGACTCACGAGGAGAAACAGAGCCTCCCTCGGTCGTCTCGTCCTCCCCCGCGGCTTCAGCAGGATTATGGTGTCCCTAATCTGTCCTGAGAGTGACATCACCCTCCTCACAGGACATCAGGAGAGGGAGGGGACAGCTGGAGCAGGGGAAGGTGAAGTCCTGGGAGAACTCCCAGGATCAGGAGGACTTGGTCCATCAGGGTCATGGAGGAGCTGCTGGACCACGGCGTGGAGATGGAGGAGACCCTGCAGAGGAGACCCTCGCTGAAGGGGAGCTTTCTCAGCGACTCGCTGTCGGTGCCGGACACCGACTTCATGACAGGTAAACCTGGACGAGGTGTCTGTTGGAGGCAGCTGGAGTTTTACATCGTCTTTGGTTCAAACTGTCAAAAAGACTCTGAGGATTTTTTTTTTAATGTGACAATATTTTTAAAAAAGTATCTGAAATGTATTTACTGTGATGTGGAACTACACAAATCAACTGGTTTATTAAATAATTTTGTCCGTAGCATGAATAAAAAAAGGTTATTATCGCATGCAGCCAAAAGATGGGCGATAATGTTTTTTCTTGAGCCCTTGACAGTGTTTGTGTGTCTGTTAGCAAAATATCTCATGAACCACCGGACTGGTTTTAATGAAATTTTCAGGAAATGATAATTTTAGTACACCTCTAAGAATGTTTAACTTTTGGAATCAATCCAGTTTCAGATGGCCGTCACAGCCAACTGAGTTTAGAAAACACATAAATGATTATAGTTCAGTTAATTCGGCAAATATTAGGATAAAATTTTGTGTGATAGTAGCTGAGAATAATTCTCATCAACTTATACTAAGAGTTGCACTTGCTCTGGATATTTGCTTAAAAATTTTGCTTTAATAGTAAGAGGCAACCCTGTTGTCTGTTAGCAAAATATCTCATGAACCACTTCATGTATGTCAGTGAAACTCTCAGAAGGAAATAAGTGGATGTACACTTACAACTGATTAACGTTTGGAGTTGAGACAATTCAAGATGGCTGCCACAGCAAACACAAAAGTGTCCACAACTCAGTCAGTTTTATTGGGCTAATTTTTGTTGTGGTAGCCAAGTCATTCACAACACCTACTCTGTGTGACGTCTTGTGATGTACTACAAAATGTTTTTGTTGTGGCTTCACATCATTTGTTAACATGAGATAATCTTTTTTGTGTGTTTTAGGCTAATAAAACTATTTAAAATTCAGAGATTAAAGCATCTTTATGCCAAATATTCCTATTTATGTTTTAAAGTCCAACACCAGATTTTGAATTCCTAAACTCGATGCACGTTGCAGCCTGCTGACTCTTCATGCAGCTGAAGCTACAGCTCTGGGTTTGCTAATTCTCCCCTCCAGCACCAGGATTATGTGCTATTCTAATCCCAATCCCATATGGAGCATGTGGAGGAGGCACGAGGACGGAGTCACGGGCAACAGAGGCAGAAGATCACGAGCCCACGCCGAATTACTCGTGTCTGTGAGCGGCAGATTATTGCAGCTGCTAAAAGCTCAAATAACTGAACATAGCAGCTGCAGATTATCACTGCTGGGAGGAAAACTCCAGTTTCTACAGAGAAACACCTCCTGTGTTCAGGTTTATGAAGACGTCCTGCAGGTGTCAAACAGGAGCTTTATTGTTATTAATATTATTATTATGTGTTGTTACTATTTGTCAGACTCAGTGGATATGGGGTGCTGTTTGTAAAGTTAATTTTCAAAGTCATATTTTCACCATGTTATTCATACATTTATAAATGTCATAGTTCCAAACAAAATATTTAATTTACAAACTAAATACTTAACACATGTTAAATATTTACTTAGTCAACTAAGTATTCAGGTGTTAATTAAACATTTATTTTCCAAGCTAAATAAATTATTTTCAAAACTAAACATTTAATTTGCAAACCAAATATTTATTGTCCAAGCTAAATATTTAATTTTCAAATTAAACATTTAATTTCTAAGCTAAACATTTAATTCCCAAACTAATTATTTAATTTGCTAATTAGCTCAGACCTAAATATTTATTTTCCAAGCTAAACATCTAATTTTCAAAAATAATTATTTAATTTGCTAACTAAATATTTAGCTCTGACCTAAATATTTAGCTTGTAAATTAAATATTTAAGTTACACCCAAATATTTAGTTTACTAACTAAACATTTAACTTGCAAGTTAAGTGTTTAGTTTGTAAACTAAATATTTAACTTGGAAATTAAATGTTTAGTTTTGAAAATAAACATTTGGCTTGTAAATTAAATATTTAATTTACAAGCTAAATATTTAGTTAAATAACTAAATATTTACCATACAAGTCCAGTATTTAGTTTTTAAACTAAATATTTAGTTTGGAAATTAAATGTTTAATTTTGAAAATAAATATTTAGCTTGGAATGTAAATTTTTAATTTACACCTTAACTGGCAAGTTAAGTATTTAGTTGTTTAACTCAATATTTAGTTTGGAAATTAAATGTTTAGTTTTGAAAATAAATATTTAGCTTGGAAAGTAAATTTTTAATTTACACATAAATATTTAGTTTACTAACTAAATACAGTATTTAACTGGCAAGTTAAGCATTTAGTTTGTAAACTAAATATTTAGTTTGGCGATTAAATATTTAATTTACACCTAAATTATTTTTTTCATTTTAAAAGTTCATTCATAAAAAATAAAAAAAATATGTCATGTCAATATGTAATAATGTTGGACTAATGTCGTTTCATCAGACATTCTCCACTCTGACCTGGATTCAGAGACCTTTGGTTTCAGAGAGACTGTTGTCGTGTGAACAGACTAACTGCAGCAGAAAAGCTGTGGTTTCACTCAGAAAACACATCGTATAAAACCAGGGCCTAAGACTGATGTGCTGTGGCAGCTTATCTCAGGTGGAGTTCATCAGCAGATGTACACCTAATGATTATTTTCTGAGTTTCATTAAAACCAGTGCAGTGGGTCATTGGATATTTTGCTAACGGAGACAAACACGGACACAGTGCTTCAGAAACTAAAAACTGCAGTAAAGTTCACAAACACTGACAGAGATGTCAGCTTCAGATGGATTAATTTTGACGATCTCAGAAAAACAGACATTTTTGTTAAAGTAATTCAACGTTTTAACTTCAACTTCAACGTGTTTTAATTATAACTCATGGGAAGTAAATCAGATTCCAGGCATACAATCAAGTTGTAGATAATTATTTATCATAATTTGTTCCAGTTTTCTATTTTTTAAGTCTTTTAACAACTAACTTCAGGAGCCGAGGCTTCTTTAAACATTATTTTGTGCTGACTTCAGTAGTTTTATTTAAATAAATCCTCTTATAATCTTTATATATATATATATATATATATTGTGTATATATATATATTGTGT
>JARVGQ010000210.1:12536547-12546683 GCA_031762355.1 Hypsolebias martinsi
AATGCTGCATAAAAAAGACAACGTAAGGAGTGATGATGTCACTGGGGCGGCGCCGTAAGTCCGAGTTGCCGTAAGTCGATGGCGCCGTAAGTCGGTGACCACCTGTACAACCTTTTTTCTGGCATCCAAGTTATCAAACCGTCACAAAAAGCCTGCATTAAATTATTATTTTAAGCAAAATGAGAAGATAAACACAGTTTTTGTTTAAATTATAATATTGGTGGGCCTTTAAATATGTTAAAAAAAAGGGCCAGATTTGGCCCATGGGCCTTGAATTTGACACATGTGCTGTAAATCATATTTGAGTTGGCCCTCTTACACTCAGTCTGGTTCCTTCTTGGGTCTGACCACCTAATCGTGACAGGAGCTGGAGCTGAGCGTGCTCGAAACCAAACCTATTGCGCGCTTTGTTTTTCCTAATAACATCCCAGAAAGTTCCCATGTCAAAATTAAATAAGTCTTTAAGTGATTTAGGTGAACATTTTGTCATTCACCATCACCATTATGCATTGTACAAAGTGTGGCATGGATATTTGTGTCTTTGTTTGTTTTTGCTTCAAGTTTAAATTTCAACCACTGCTATAAAATATGCATCATTACTTGTGGACATGACCAGAGTGACTTTCTAGTTTGGCTGCTGCCACAAGAGGATCACTCAATCTTACTGATCTAGAAGACTTGCATAAATATTATTAGATCAATGTTTCATGTTGGACAGACTTTATTGTTCACATTTTTGGGAACAAACACTGTTTTGCAGCTCTTAAGGACATTTGATTAACATTTTAGCATAATTTGGAAACAGCCTTAACCAGAACTCACCAGGAATTCCCAGTTTGATGCCTGGCCCACACCTGGTACTTACCATCTACAAACATGCTACATAACTAGTACCTACCTGGTACCTATGGGTACCATGCTGTTATAAAGAGACCTATGTGTTGTAGGATACATATTTGGTAATCACTGAGTACAGTACTTACCTGGCATATACCTGGAACTTATGTAGTAGTTACCTTGTATATAGGTGGCATGTACCAGGTAAGTATTAGGGACTTACTCAAATACAGCCTAAAAAAAATTCATAACACAGCCAGTCCCTGTAGGTACCAGGTATGTGCCACGTAAGTACCAGGTAATTAACAGGAATGTCTTAGGTGAATACCAGATAAGTACCCTGTAAGTATCAATTAATTACCAGATAAGTTTTGACTGTACATATGATAAATATTTGGTATTTTTCAAGGATTCAAGGTTCTTTATTGCCATTTGCATTTCATGTGGTACATGAGGTGGAACGAAATTGTGTACACAGCGTTACAGTTACATCAAGCAATAGCAAAAATACAAAATGTAAAAAGAAACAGTAAATAAGGATGTTGAGCTATAAACCAAGATGTACGCTAAACAAACGCCCAACTGCATGTATCATGTGAAATGCATCATGCAATACCTGTTGTGTACCCAGTAAGTACCCAGTACGTAACAGATTGGTTCAAGCTCTTCCCTAAATCTTTGTTTGTTCTCTTCCTGCTTTTCTCGCTCCATCTTATTTTAGTCGGAATTTGGTAGAAAATTAATTTTATTTATTTTAAGGCAGTTCTGGCAGGTGTTTTCCTTGTGTGGATAAATTTGGCTTTTAGAATAATATTTGTGCACGATGTGCTCATTTATGAACTGAGGTTCTGATAGATAATGTCCTAATTTACCACCTCAGCTCCCACTTGTGAACTGAAGTATGATAAAGCTGTGTAAAGAATATTTGGGAATAAGAGTAAGAAGGTGGCGTGTTGTAATTTTTATTTTGTGCGTGTGTCAGAATGTCATAAACGCAATGAAATAAATGTAAAAAAAGCTTGTAGGTTAATGAAATGAAACACCACAAAGGTCACGCACCTCTTTAGATTGAAACCTATTAAAAACTGGAGGAAAAAGTCACACAAACAGTTGAATCAGTTAAATCTACATTGGGTTTTGTATTAATTTGAACTTTTTTTCTCTCAAATTGTCTGTTATACAACCAGCCACTGGAAACCTAGAACTAATTTGTGTAGACTTTGAAAATAAAAATGCAAACCCTTCTCACCCCTCTTAAATCATGAACTGCAGGCAACCCGGCAACTTTTGAATCCAAACGTAGCCTCCTGCCCACACACCAAGTACTTTCTTGCCCTGTCAGAGTTCTTTCTTCCTCAGCATTCAGCAGCCTCACGCTTGCTTTTCTGTACCTGCCGACAGCAGCTTTCTATTTATGGAGCAGAGCAACTGCTACAAAGACCTCACGGCATGGCAAGCGTGGTAACACAACACCTAGCAGCACAGTTTTTATGTGATTAACATTCTGATGGGAGAAATGCAAGCAAACCAAGCAGCTGTAAGTGGGCTTTTGAGAGATGGGATGCTCTGGCTGAGTCACCGCTCTGCTGCTCTGTGTGGGAAGATGCAGAGGTCATACCTCAGACAAAAACATACGTGAAGAGGATAAAAAGTTAAAAGGAAGTTCTGCAGTTTTTTCATTTCCTTTGGGACAGCCGACCTGGCAGCCCACCAGATGACTTCAGTAGTTTGACAAATATTGGACTAATTGGTGTGGTACTTGGAAACTTTCATGCGAGCAAATATGGAAATCAAACGGGCAAAATGTCAAGTTAGCCATTTAAAGGCTTCAAGGCAAACATTCATGCTTTCAACACAGCGAGCATCATAAGCATTCATTTGGAGCAGTGCCTCAAGTAGTTCAATACATTCCACTGAAATCTAACTACTATGAGACGCTGCAGCCGCTAAATCAAGGTGTTACAACACAAACTAGCTGCTGTTCTGTCATCGTGCTGGTCTAATTGGTGCACCTTTGATGGTTTAAACAGTTGAGCTGTGGGCCATAAAAACAAGAGCTAAAAAGTTTTGTGGGCTCATTAGTGCAAGTGGCCATCTATGTAGTACACACTACAAGATATTTACATAGAACATTCGATTTAGCTCGGATGCAACCGTTAGAAAAATGTGTGGTCTTATCAGCTGACATCAGTCATAGAGGTCAAAAGATGAAAGTTTTGGGTTTCTTTTGCATGTTGAAGCTTAAATAAATATGGGATGTTTGCTGGGAAAGTGCCATAAATCTGTTGAGGTATGTGTTGAGAACAAGGTGGGAGATTCGCTAAAGTATAAAATCTGTGAAATAGAATGTGAAGTGCATCGCTTTTTTGTATTTTTAACTGTTCTATGGTTAGTCGTGTTGTTTCTACTTCTTGTGTTATTACTATCAGGTCGCCTAATCTAAATACCTGTGTTAGATGAATTTACATGACACTGCACAAGACAGCTACGCCTTCAGATGCAGGAAGAGGGCCACCTGCATCATGAAGGACCCCACTCACCCAGCACACACACGTTTTGTCCTGCTCCCCTCAGGCAGGAGGTTGAGGAGCATTAAGTGTAGAACCACTAGACTGAGGAACAGCTTCTACCCTGAGGCTGTTAGACTCATGAATATCTAACCAGGATAATCACTGTGAAATATCACATCATGTTGCTGCTGATCTGTTTCATGTTGCTGCTGATCTGTTTCATGTTGCTGCTGATCTGTTTCATGTTACTGTGTTCGTTCATGCTCATCTGCTCACATGTTCATGCTGCTGTTCGAAGTAATGTTTTTATGATACTGTATTAGTGCTTAGTGTATTTTTAGTTGATGTTTTTCTTAGTTCATTTCTTAGATCTTATTATGTTTTTCTTTTACATTTTATTGTTGGATGTAACTGGGAGCCTGTGTACATAATTTTGTTCCACCACATGTACCACATGTGATGAGAATGACAATCAAGAACCTTGAATCCTTGAAATATTATACCGTATTTTCCAGCCTATAAGTTGCTCCAGAGTATAAGTTGCATCAGTCAAAAAAAGCATCATGTAGAGAAAAATAAGTTGCTTCAGTGTATAAATTGCATTTATTATGCGTCACTGCTGACCCGACGCGTTTATTATGCATTTATTTAATGGTCAAAACAGATTGATTTTGCCTGGGCAGCATAGTGCCATCCATCCATTCATCCATCCATCCGTCCATCCATCCATTCATCCATCCATCCGTCCATCCATCCATTGCGGCTGCCGCTAGCTCTCCAGCATTCTTCCTCCTGCACCAGCTGAGTGACGAGAGCTCACACGAGAGGACTCGCTGTTGCAGCTCTTCGACATTTCAAGCATCAGTCAAAAATTGCGTTACGAATATAGAAAAAAAACGTATATAAGTCGCTTCGGCGTAAACTGTGAAGTCCACAAACCGCGATAGAACGAGTCCGCAAAAGTCGAACCGTGAAGTAGCTAGGGACTGCTGTAATGTAAACAACAACAAGCTGAACCCTCCGTAACTTCACGCAGCTCATCAAAGTAAAATTTCTTTGTTTTCTTCATGTTTGTGTGCAGGTTCTCCTTTCCAAGGCCACCCTGCTGTGCTCTCCGTGGCCCCACCAGTAATACCTCCACCAGTGAACATGGGCGGTCCTCCTCCTCCGCCGCCCCCACCAGGCCCACCGCCACCATCAGCGGGGGCTCCTCAACCTCACCTCCCTCCTCCCCTGCCTATAGGAGGAGGCAACCAAGAGGACGAGACTCCTGCACCCACGGGTCTCGCTGCGATGATCGCTGGAGCCAAACTACGACGAGTCCAAAGAGTAGGAGGCTTCTTTTGTTGTTGTTGTTGTTGTTGTTGTTGTTGTTGTTGTTGTTGCCTTGAGGTTTGGATGAAACCTTACACAGGTCTGCCGTGATTGTCTCCTCAGCCTGAGGAGAGCTCTTCAGGCGCCAAAAATGATGCCAACCGAACGAGTGGGGGGAGTGGAGGACTGATGGAGGAGATGAACGCTCTCCTGGCTCGAAGGTCAGAGCGTCCAGCTGTAAAATAATCCTCCTCTTGCTGCTGTTGCATTCAGCTTAGTTTAGACTTCATAGCTTGATCATCGTGACTCTTGAGTTCATCTTCCTGTCACTGTGGACCTGTTTCTATTAAAACTGACTTTATGTTCTTATTTGAGGCTTCTTCTTTCTCCCCAGAAGGAAAGCAGCTTCAGAGAAGCCCGACGATGGACAAAATGTGAGTGAGCTGACAGCATTTATGAAGTGCTCGAGGTAGAGATGAACAAATTGTTGATGATTATTTGTTTTCCTCCAGGACGATCCAAACTCTCCGTCCCCCAGCACTCGAAGTGGACAGAACTCAACAGGTGAACCTAAAACTGCACACGAACACGTGTCAGGATCATGCCTAGTACACAGGAGAGCATCAGGTTTACTGCTCCTTGTCTGTCCAACTGTTTGCCGTACAGATGGTGCGAAGAAGCCCTGGGACCGGGCGAACTCCGCCGACAGGTCAATGGTTTCAAGGTAAGAGCTGAAGCTCTGCAGCTCAGTCCTCAGTGAAAAAGGAACACATCAGAAGCATGAACTCTGTTGGGATCCATTTTTCTTCCATATGTTTTTCTGCATCTTTCTCGTTCCACAGTTTTTGTGCTATTTCAACAAATCATAAATAAAAACGTTCAGCTCTTTCAGGACAATCCTGCTATGACTTTTGGTTTTGGTGCAACTTTAGCTTTTAGAAATATTTAGCCTTTTCTGCCACTTTTTTCCCTCATAGAAAATGAACTGAGCTCATTTTACATCCTTCATATCTTGAGACCTTCTACTGCTCCTTTCACATTTTGTTCTGCTTCTTTCAGCTTCCTTGTGCAATTTTAAGCTTTTTTTCCAGCTAATTTCTGTTGTTGTTTTTTTCCAACTTTTTGGTGCTCCTTTCAGATTATTTCACTACAACGTTATTGTGCTTCTTCTAGTTTATTTTGGCTAGTTTCAACTTGTTATGCTCCTTTCAGCTTATTTCTGCAAGTTTGAGCTTTTTCTACATTTCAGCTACTGTATTTCTGCTATTTCAGCCTAATTAACTAATTTCTGCTAATTTCAGCTTGTTATTCACCTCTCAGCTTTTTCCTGCTAGTTTCAGCTTCACCTGCTATTTCAGCTACCCTTTAGCTGTTTTGTTTTAAATGTATCTTTTACAGCTAGTTCCACACATTTTAGCTCATTTCAGCTCCTTTATTTCTTTCTGATAGTTTAAGCTTCTTTCTGCCTTTTACAGCTACTTTACAGCTATTTTTGGTCAATTGCTACTTTTTTAGCTAATTTCCTAGTTTTGTGTTCATTTCTGTTTATTTAAGTCTAGTTCAGTAAATATGCGTCCTTTCTGCTTTCTTGTGCTAATTTAGGCTCGTTCTTCCATTTCAGCTACATTTCAGCTGTTTTAGCTAATTTCAGTTGTTTTTCAGCAAGTTCTTCAGCAATAGGCACTCACACTGCATTTTTGCAGGAAATGCAATTTCTCTAGTTGTGTTTATTGTTTTGATCCTGCAGGGTACGACCTGCAGGGAGTGGTGGAGACACAGACTCGTTAGACCTGGATAGGATGAAACAGGTAAAACTCACCAGACTGAACTATCTGCATGTTTGCACAGAGGTGAAACTCAGAACGCTGCTTCACTCGGGCATTTACCTTAACATAAACTTTCTGGTTTGTTTTCTGTGTATGTCTAATGCAAACAGATGTTTCTCTTTTGTGTGTGTTGCTGCTCCCATAGGAGATCTTGGACGAGGTGTTTCGTGAATTGCACAAAGTGAAGGATGAAATTATTGATGGTATGTTTGATTTTCCCAATTAATCAGCATTTAGGAACCTCTCGACTGACTCATGGTAGTGAGAAGATAACGAGATTGTCTAAGCACAATGGAGTGAGTTAGTTTTAGTCCTTTTAAAGCTGCTCACTTTATAGCAAACGTTGTCAGGGAATCAATGAAGTTATAATTTGTGCAAAATGGTGAATAATGTCGAAAAACTGAATGTCCAAATTTGAAATAATCCATTAAAAAGGGTGGGAAAACGCACACTGCAGGTTGTTCATGGCAGACTACAATCCCCAAAGGGGAAAAAAAAAAACACGTTCATGTGTCTATACACCATGTTTTATACAAATTTATGGATTTTAATTGTAACTTTATTACAAATCAAACATTTATGAACCTTAAAAGATTAAATTATTCTGTGTTGCAGAAGACTGCAGTATGATAAATAAATTTCTATTAGACTTCAAGTTTTGGACCCCCATCTTCACTCATGTTAGTAAATTGTCCAGAACCATTAACATTATTAAATGCTTTTGTGTCTTAAGATCATGTTTGCCCATAAAGACTGCGTAGTTATATCTAAACACAATGGTTCTGTTACAGTATGACTATTTGTGGCCAACAAACCCAGTTGATGTATAAGTTTAAAAAATATATACAATTAAACCCAATGAAGTGGCGACATTGTAAAATGTAAGATAAATATTTTAGGGTTCACACAAATTTCATTTATCAATTTTTATTTTTGACTGTGTTGGTGGTCCCGATCCAGAGGTGGCAAACTGAATTTAAAACAGGAGCATCATTAGAGAGAAAAGTTGAGCTCAGCAAGGTGAAAAACATCATTTGGACTGTTTGTCTTTAGAGGACGTCAGATTTTTAATATTTTACCAACAGCAATAAAATGTAGCTGAGTTAAATTTTTCAAATTGCAGGTGAAATGATAAAAGACAATTACAGTATATAACATAAACCAAACAGCTGGCCCAACAACGCAGACGAGCTCGAGAAGCTTGGGAAAAAAAAAAAACTTTTTTTTAATTTTCAAACAAAAAAAGTTTTGTGGCAGCAAACACTAAAAAACGAGGAGATTAAAAAACACAAAAAAGTAAATATTTTTCTTCCACTTTATTCTTGTTTTCTCTTCGCCCTATTTGCATAAATTTGTGTATAGAAATAATTTTATTGTTTATTTTAGATGTGTAATTGTAGTTGTAAAAAATTTAATTTTATTTATTTGAATATTTATTTATTTATTTAAAAGTCTTATAAGGGACTGGGTCTGAAAACCATCCCAGTCCCATGTGCAAGCTAAGAGTCACATTATTTTTATTGTGTGACATTGTTCCAGACATATCTTTTTAATTTATTTAAATAAAAAATAAACAATTAGATGTCACATGCTTGAGCTAAAGAAATATTTACCTTGCGGTTATACATTCTTGTATTCTTCTATGAGAACACACTTATGCATTTTTAAAGAGTTGAGTCCAGTAGTTTTCCAGATATATTGAATTGCAGTTCTAAAATGTGGGTATGCACTCAACGTAAATAAAGCAGAGAAGACGGAAAATCTCTGTCTGAATTCTTTTCATTGGTTATATTTTAAAAAGACCAGCAAGCTTTTAATTTTTATTTTAATTTACATTGTTTCTTTTGCATACTTTAACTAACAAGTCTGAATGTAAATACAGTATGTACAAATACATCCAAAGTGTCGGACGTCTTGATTCCAAACTGCTCTTTAATAGACGTTGACACGGTGGACCTATTTTCAGTCACTTCGGCTGTTTATATAGGTCGGGTCTGCAAACTTTTTCATCGAAAGAGCCATTTCTGCCACTTCACTTACTATATATATAATTTTATATAAATAAACTGAATTGCATTGAATTACTAAATACAGCATCTGGAGCTGCAAAACCTACTTATCAACTGGTGGCCCATGGGCCACTTAGAGGTCATTGGAGGAAAGCTTTTCTGGCCATTTGGGGTGATATTATAAAACTAAAAATATATAATGAATTTTTATATTTAATGATATTTTTACTTTTTAGGGCAAAAGGAAAGACCAAAAGTAGGAATAAAATGTTTATACTGAGTCTCTGCAGGCTTATGTGAGTCTTTTTTTATCTAATTTAAAATTAAGTACACCACTTTGAAGTAATTAAACATGAATTTAAAGTGTACGGAGAAAAAAAAAGGTATTTTGCAGGACAAGTTATTCATTTATTTGTTTTAGAAAAAGATCCCACTGTAAGCCTAAAGGTTGGATAAGTGAAGTGGCTAAATGTAATCAACATGTTTTGCTCCTTGTATTACCATATTTTCCGCCGTAAACATCGCGCCACTGTATAAGTCGCATCAGTCCAAATATGTTTAATAAAGTAGGAAGAAACATAAATAAGTTGCTTCTATTATGTGTCACTGCTGCCACGTCGTGTTTGTTACGCGTCACTGTTGACCACCCAGAAATGTGGGCCGATGTTGTGCCAAAAATCGATTGGCTGCCAAAGGGAGGCCGCGGGAGCGTGCACGGGAGGACTTAAACAAGAATTTAACAAGATTAACACTTTAAAAACAATTATTTCTTTGCTCGATTTTATAGCAAAGGTGTGTCTCAGCTTAACTTTTACTTAGTAAATGAACTTTGACAGTCAAATCAGCAGTTTTTCAAAAGTATTCGCTGCCTCGGTGCTCGGGGCGTGTGCAGAGGGAAGAAATCAGGAAGGAGGAAAGCTGTGCATTTCTTCTAAATTTAACAAGATAAAAACCTAAAATAATTATGTGTTTGCTCAACATTATATCAAAGGTGTGTCTCAGTTGAACTTTTCCTTAATAAATGCACTTTGATGGTCAAATCAGTTGCATTTCACTGGGGCGGCGCGGTGAAATGAAGCTGATTGACGGTTGCTCCAGACATGATCCCTGAGCTGGATGGAGGCCTCTAAGGCAAGCGGACTGTGTCATTAATATACATTTTTACCTATAATTACATGATATAACGGCATGCTATACTACTCGAGTGCCATCTAGAGGCTGAAAATGGTAGTGTTCAATATTTTCAGTCAGAATGAATGAAAACGGTCATATCTCAGCCAAAAATTGGTTCATAAATATGGGAAAAAAAATCCATAAATATGTCACTTTGGTGTATAAGTCGCAGGGCATGTGAATTATGATTAAAAAAAAAAAAAAACTTAACGTATAGGCCGAAAAATACGGTACCCATTTTTGTGTTTTGTTTTTTTAAGCCAGTTGGCTGTAACAAACATCTTGATTGAGTTAACTCCAGAAATAACAGATACACGTTCAATGATTATTTTCTAAAAGGTTTATTAAAATTTGTCTAGTAGTTCATGAGACATTTTGCTGAGACAGCAGACAAATGAACACACACACACACACACACACACACACACACACACACACACACACACACACACACACACACACACACA
>JARVGQ010000210.1:12621259-12634871 GCA_031762355.1 Hypsolebias martinsi
TGCTAAATAATCCAGGTATAAAAATCTAAAAAAGCTAAGTCTGTTCCTCTGGGCATTCAAAAAACAAAACAAAACAAGATAAAAAATTCCCTCTTTGTTTTGTTTTTTGAATGTCCAGAGGACCAGACTTAGCTTTTTTACACTTTATGCATAGTTCCAACATCATGTCTCACACACACTTTAAATGGCAGAGACCTGCCCACAGGCTCTCTTGACTTACAGATGAATACAGAGTCTTGTAAATTCTGCTACGAGGTTTAAATTACAGCGTTTTGATGTTGGGATCCATTTGGCTACTCCAAATGGATACTTTGGAAACTGCATGGACATGCTCGCAAAATATATGTCCAGAATAGTAATTTTTTTTTTGTGCTATTGTTGTCAAATTTAACTGGCAAAACTTTATTCTGCTGCCTCTTTTGATTTTCCAGTTCATATCTTGCAGAAACATGAATTAATTAAAAAACAAACAAACAAACAAAAAATCCAGGCAAGGAAAAACATGTTTTTTTGTTTTTTCCAACTTTAATACCTACATATAAGATAAAGTTATAATAATTTTGACTACTGAGGTTTAAAATTCTGAATGTTGCTTTTAAAGAGAGACCAATCAAACAAATATATGTACAGTACTCCAAATGGTTCAAGAACAGCATCTAATTAAATTAGTATGCTTTTAGGCATTTTCAGGGGGACCTTTATCTTTCAGAAGCCTTGTACAGTGGTGCTTGAAAGTTTGTGAACCCTTTATAATTTCCTATATTTCTGCATACATCTGACCTAAAACATCATCAGTTTTGCACACAAGTCTTAAAAGTAGATGAAGAGAACCCAGTTAAATAAATGAATCAATAATATTATACTTGGTCATTTATTTATTGAGGGAAATGATCCAATAATAAATGTGAGTGGTAAAAGTATGTGAACTTCTAGGATTAGCAGTTAATTTGAAGGTGAAATTAGAGTCAGGTGTTTTTAATCAATGTGATGATGATCAGGTGTGAGTGAACACCCTGCTTGATTTAAAGAACAGGATCTATCAGAGTCTGATCTTCACAACATGTTTGTGGAAGTAGATCATGGCAGGAACAGAGGACTGGGGGTGGGGTGGGGTGCACCAAATACTGAAAGCAAAGGTTCACATACTTTTACCACTCACAAAAATGTAATATTGGATAATTTCCCTCAATAAATAAGTGACCAAGTATAATTATTTTTGTTTCATTTGTTTAACTGGGTTCTCTTTATCTACTTTTAGGACTTGTGTGAAACTGATGATATTTTAAGTCATATTTATGCAGAAATATAGAGCGAGTTCACAAACGTTCAAGCTCTGCTGTAATCAGTTACAACTACCACCAAGCAAGAGACTGCACCAAGATCAAGTGACTCCACGCAGGTTGGAGACAAAGTTGTGGAGATCAGGGGTTACAAAAATACCCAGAACCCCGAACATCACACATAGCACCAATAAATTCATTATTAGAAAATGGAAAGATGATGCCAGCACAGCAGACCTGCCAAGAGAGAGCCGTTCTGTAAGATCCACTGTTCAGGCATGAACGGCGATAATCAGAGAGGCAACCCAGAGGACAAAGATGACCCTGATGGAGCAGAGATAGGAATATCTGTCCATAGGGACACGATAAACTGCTGAGATGCACTCCATGGAAGAGTGACCGTGAAAAAGTCATTGCTAAACATAAAGCAGACTATTTGGAGCTTCTTCCTATAACATGTGGAAGAAAGTGATGAGTCTGAGGCAAGAGCTCCATCTCCACTGTGAAGCATGGTCATGGCAGCATCATGTTAAGGTGGATGTTGTTTAATAGTAGAGACTTTGACACTTGTCAAAGTAAAAATTAAGATGGATGGAACTCTTGATGGAAACTTGTTGGAGATTTGAGCCTGAGGAGGTTCAGCTTTCAGCAGGAGGTGAACACATGCACACCACTTCTCAGTTTATTTATTTTTTTAAATAATAATAAAAATAAAAAAAACATAATTATTCTGATGTATTATCTGTAGATGCATTACTTTTTATTACTTTTTATTTTTTAAAGCCAATTAAGTTCAATGTTCCAACAAATTTAATAAAAGAAAACTTTTTTTGCAGCTCGTTCTCAAAAATTCAGCTTCTTCTGTTGAAACTAGGGCTGAACGATTTTGGAAAATATTCTTATTGTGATTTTTTTTTTTTTTTTTTTACTTCAATATTGCGATTTAATATGCAATTATTTTTCAATGTCTTCTCGTGTATTTTTCAACGAACACAAGCAATAAATTAATCTGTTTCAGTTGCAAAAAACTCCACAGTTTTCAGCTCGGCTGCAACTCTGTTTCTGCATACAGTATTTTGTGTAGCTCCTGGATAGCAACTTGGCTAAAGCGTGTGCACGAGGTCATACTGTATCCATTGTGTTTACCAAAGCTGTAAATATTATTGCAAATACAATTAATTGTTCAGCCCTAGTCAAAACTATAAAATCTATGTCTGAATCTCCTGGTCCTAAATGGCTGTAGGGTGTTTATTTGATTGAAACCAAATACTTGTACTATTACTACTAAATTAGTAAAGTAAAGGGTACTTCTTTGGTTGTGTTGGTATATATAAAGAACATTATAATGATTTACACAAGTCTCAAGTTGTGCAAACAAGAATTTGGGCTAACAGCTTTCCCAAAGCACAACTTCCAAGTTTATTTTATTGCAGATCAAGTTTCAAGCTTTGCGTTTGTTATTGATGAAATAAATATTTATGCAGTGCTCCTTGATATAAGCACTTGTTTGCTTTGGCAGCTTTACGACAGCAAATAACATGCAAATTAAAAAAAAACAAACCCTGTGACAAAATATATTAAAAACAACACAATCATTTTAATAATCAATTGATGCGTCTTCACCATAAATAATTTAAAATGTGGAGATTTTATGTAAAAAATACATGTTTACTCGAGCATTTGGACTACCATATACGTCACCTACTTTTTGGAGTAAAAAATGTGCAGCTCTTGGGTTTTGTCAACACGTTTTCTTCAGATTTGTGATTGGACTCAATCCTTCTGCACAGGTTTGCTGATAATCCCTCTCGTGTCACGGCTTGGTTTTGTCCCCGGCATTAACTTTTTATTATCAGAGCTTTAATGGGCATGGATGAGCCTTCTTAATTATGTCTAATGAATACAATTAGGGACAGGGTGATGGGTTAATCTCTTTAAACAGAAATCTGCACATGAATATGCAAAGGTTGTAGGCAGGGACAAGGCGTTTAGTCATTTGTTTTAGTCCTAATATTTGAGCTGACTTTGGTTGCACATGAGGATACCAATAAGACAAAATGCTATTTTTTGACTCTGACACTTTTTAACATTAGGTTTAAAGTTATAAACCTTCTGATCAGATTGTCCGGTCATTGGAGCCAACAGATTGACAGCTTGAGCTTTAAAGGATGCTGGTTTTAGGTACATTATGAGGACGACTGATAGAAGCCGGAGTCAGAGCTAATTTCATCTGTGGCTGCACTTTTTGTTGATCAAATGGATCATGCTTCTTCCTCTCGCTCCTTCAGAGGTGGTCGAGCACGCCTGCAGCATCACATCCTTGATGCTCGGGGAAACCTTACCCTCCATCACCAAGGACATGGACACACACACCTACCGGCTCCCTCTCGGCGTCTGTGCCGGCATCGCCCCGTTTAACTTCCCTGCAATGATTCCCCTGTGGATGTTCCCCGTCGCGATGGTGTGCGGCAACACGTACCTGATGAAGCCCTCTGAGCGCGTCCCGGGCTGCACCATGCTTTTGGCTAAAATGCTGCAGGATGCTGGGGCACCAGATGGCACACTCAATATTATCCACGGGCAGCATGCAGGTGAGTGTGACCCCCTGTTCTTTAAGGCTTACATGGTGTGCATCTATGGGAAACAATGGAATGACTTGGTTCACTAATTACTGTATATACCCTGGCATCAAATGTAGGGATTTCCATGACAAATTTTAAGTCGTTCTGAGGCATTTGAAGTAGAAGGATTTAAGGTTTGGTGATCTCAGATGTATTGAAAATAACTTTTGTTTTATTTAAGTGACCAGCGTGCAGTAGACGGGAGTCAGCATGTTCTCAGTTTAAATAAAGTAACAAAACTGGGCCACCAGAGCACAGCCTTTTCCAGAAATTCCTTGATTTGCTGTGATTTTCTTACACCGCATCAATTTTGCATCATAGAGTATAACTTACCAGGAAGAGCGTCCATGTTGCAGCACGGCTCGCGGTTTGTGTTACATAATCTGTTGTGCTGCACCCGTACCATGTTACGAGAAGCCAGTCCACGTAGCTCTGTGTGAATATGTCGATGTAAAAGTCCACACAGTACGGTGTCAGCTTGAACTGCCACAAACCTCCAGATGTTTTAGATGCAGAGCTTCTGGATATGAACTGCTCACAGAAAGATGAGTATTTTTCACTCTTATTACGTAGAAGAGATGAATGTTGTCCCCATGATGTCATATTTTGGCTCATCTTCCATATCCAGCTTTGAATTGAACATTTTAGCCATCAGCATATTTTTTTTGTTGTTTACTTGCTGAGAAACCACAGAGGCTAATCATGGACAAATAATATTAGAGACAGGATCCTAAATAGAAAGTTGAAGCCACAAAAGACGATCACCCCCTGATTGCTGTCTGTTGTACAGTTTCTAAGTCCTGCCCCTCCATGAAAACAAATGTGACATTTTCTTGATAAAAAAAAATAAAACCAACTAAATATTTTCAGGTGTTAGGTTTTGTCGATTCCTGTGGTTGTTGCTGCATTGTGTTTGAATATGTATTTTAAAAACATTTAGTTTAAAGTAGATATTTGAGGCTTAAAAACAAGTCAAGTTATGCTGATTGACAAAGTAATAGGCTTTTAATTGGATGGAAGTGTTGACAGGACTTCTGTATCGATGGTACCAACCAGCATCCCCAGTGTGCAGACTCTGCATGGCAGCACTCAGAAAAATGAACATTTTATCTTTGATTTTCAACAGTTGAAGTTAGTGGAGTTGCTTCATCATCTTTGTTTATGTTGATGAGGCTAATACAGCTTTACAAGTGCTATTCCATCACACAACCATTATTTAACTTGTTAAATATTATTTTTTTATTTGTAAAAGAGCCTAAAAGAATAAATATCACAAATCTAGTTTATTCAGCTCACTTTTTGTGGCTTTTCTGTGTTTTCCACCATTTTGTGGCTTTATTAGAGTTTTGTACATTGATTTGATCATAGCTGTTTTGTGTGAAACTGTCATTCGAAATGATAATTTGCTGAAAAATGTCAAATTACAATACACATCAAGGGTCAAGGTTTTATTTGTCATTCACATCTCATGTGGTACATGTGGAACGAAATTGTGTACACAGGGTCCCAGTTTCATCAACCAAAAGTATAAATTATAAAAGAAAAACAGTAATAAGATCTAAGATATGAACTAAGAAAAACGCTAAACTAAGACTACACTAAGCACTAATGGTACAAAAACAATACACCGAACAACAGCAGCACGAACACAAGTCTGTATGAGCAGATGAGGATGAATGAACACAGCAGTATGAAATAAATCAGCAGCATGAGATCAGCAGTATGGATAATCAGCAGCACATATCAACAATCAAGTGGCATTAGTGGTTTTTTTTTTTATAAATGGTAAAATATAAATAAACTACGACTTGTACTACTATCCCTACTTTGTGATTTTTCACTAATTGCGGGTGGACTGAGAACGTAAAATCCCGTGATAAACGAGGGACTACTGTAAATTTATTTTTGTGTGGCTCAGTTCTTAAAGTCACACAACCTCACTACAAATCACTGATCAGGGCACAAATGTAAATAAATTACAACTTTTTCCTTGTGTTTTTGTGTAGCTGTGAACTTTATCTGTGACCATCCGGCCATCAAAGCCATCAGCTTCGTTGGATCCAACCAGGCAGGAGAGTACATCTATGAACGGGGCTCCAAGAATGGAAAGAGGGTCCAGTCCAACATGGTACTACTCAGACCACTCCATTTAACAAACTAAATACACAGCTCTTGCATTAGGAAGCTCATTATCCTCTAGGGCAGCTCGTGTGTTAAAAGTTGTCCTGAACTACGGTGTTTAGGGAGCCAAGAACCACGGGGTGGTGATGCCCGATGCCAACAAAGAGAATACGATCAACCAGCTGGTTGGTGCTGCTTTTGGAGCAGCTGGCCAGCGCTGCATGGCTCTGTCCACCGCTATTTTTGTTGGGGAGTCTCGTGCATGGCTGCCAGAGCTGGTGGAGCGCTCCAAGTCACTGCGCGTTAACGCAGGTAACAACCAAGAACCGTGACAACAGAACTGCAAACCATTATCAGATTTTAAGCATTTAAATCCAAAGTGTTGCAGCAGACCTTTCCCTTAAAGTGACTTTGTGCTTTAGGCGATCAGCCGGGCTCTGATGTGGGACCCCTGATCTCCCCTGAAGCCAAGGCCAGGGTGGAGCATTTGATCCAGAGCGGAGTGGACGAAGGCGCGAAGCTGCTGCTCGATGGGAGGAAAGTTCACGTCAAAGGATATGAAAATGGAAACTTTGTAGGACCCACTATTTTAAGCAATGTTACGGTGAGCTGAAAATTTGAATTGAGGTGAGACAAAAGGTGAAATATAGACGCACTCCATTTCCCACGTCTGCAGAAGTCTCTTTATAGAAGAAAAGAGCAATTTTCTACACGGGCTTAAAGTCCCAGTGGGAGGATCTGCAAATGGAATGGAAATATTTCTAAGAGGAAAAATATTTTGTTTCTGCAGATGAAGTTTAATCTTCCAGTCTGTTCAGTTTCTGTTGAATCTTATTCTAATTTAAATGAAGGTCATGCTGTGTTTTCCTCTTGTTTCAGTGGGTCTGCATGCATTTCTTCTTTGTGTGCCATTTTCTGAGACGTATTTCATGGCAGGGGTTTAAACTTTGAAAATCTGATGATGCAAAGAGACAAAGTCGTAGCTGTTTTAGTCAAGCTTTGCAAATTATGTTGCGCACGATCTCATCCACACATCACATAAGTTTGCGTTTAGGATAACTCTCAGCTACTACCACACCACATTTTCGCTCCGGATCTTTAAATTCATCTAAGTTCAGCCACTTTTGCTTTGGATAATGTTGATTAGTTGTAACAACCTTTGTGATTTTGGGCGACTCCAAAACTTATCAGTTGTAGACAAACAGACAATGAATACTTTTTATAGTAGTATTTATTAAACTGTTCAATCGCTCAAGATATTTTGCTAACAAATAAAAATCTCATGCGATCAGTTAGCACTTCAAGCTTGAGTTAGGGATGACTTTCAGCTACCAACACATTACATTTTAGCTCAATAGCTTTTAAATTGGCTGTGTTATAGATATTCTTGTGTTGCTGAGGTTGCTTAGCTATGGCAGCCATCTTGAATTAGACTGACTCCAAAAGCAATCAATTGTCGATGTGCATCCAGTGATTATTTTCTGAGCGTTTAAATAAAATCCATCTTGTGAGATTTTTTTTGCTTATGACAGATAAACAAACATGCAGACTCGAGGAAAATAATAGTCACAAGTCGAGATTTATTTTTTAAGCCCTATTCAAGTCAAACTTTTCTGACCTCTTGGACGTAGCTGTAATTTTCAGACTAATAAAACCACCTAATGCATGCAGTCCCCTCCACCCACCTGGCTTTCTGGTTGTGAGTGTCGAGTGTCGGACTTCGTGCATCTTAAAATAGAAAGTTGTTGGAAGCGTTACAGTTGTATCCCAAGCAGTTTTCTTTATGCTCTATAAAAATAAAACACAGTGCAGTATACTTTTGTTAAAATGTCTCAATGAGTTGTAGATTCTTATTCCCCCCTCTTTTCAGCAGAAAGCTGTGGTCTGATCGTTCCTCTGTTCTTCTTTAGCCGAACATGAAATGCTACACGGAGGAGATCTTTGGGCCTGTGCTCGTCGTCCTGGAGGTCAACACTTTAGATGAAGCCATCTCTTTAATCAACAAAAACCCCTACGGCAACGGCACAGCCATCTTTACCACCAACGGAGCCACAGCACGCAAATACACGCACGAGGTGGACGTTGGCCAGGTGGGGCTCTTATCTATGTAGCATGGTAAAAAGGTCCTATTTTAAAACACTGAGTCTCATGGTGGTATAAAATATATGGACTTAAAACATACGTTGGAGACGTTAATTTTCTACTTTACAAAAGTGTTATGATAGTTGATGAATTACTCTTTAGTCTGTTTGTATAACGTAACTTGTGTGCATTTAAACGGATTAATGTTTGAAGTCAAGGAGGACCATCTTTGATCTTTAATGGCAAAACGTCTAGATCACCGTAACCTAATGTATCTTAATGGGCTGGGGCTGTTGGGGACTAGTTGGTGAATGGCATTTGCAAAGGAGTCTCCAAAGTGTCTCAACATGTTTGCAGGAGTTGTCAGTTTTAATGTGCGAGTTGCAGAAGCTCACAGTCTTGTTGCTTGGGCTTTGAACATCTTAAAAATCGTCAGTCGTCTCTAACCCATCTTATTTTACCAAGGCCCTCTCCAACCAGGTCTCGAGAGCTAGAACTGTATTTTGACACCTGTGATCTGCAAGAAACCGTGTCTAGTTCAAAAGCCACATCAATGATAAATTGATTTTTGAAAAATGGGTCAGAATTTGCCACTCTTCATTTCAAGTCCGCGCTTCAGTAAATTAAATCATAAACGTGGGGGTGGCTACAAATCTGGCTGAGTTGGGTACGATTTGAGAGGAACAACTAAATAATGTGCACAGCCTTGAATACAGATTTATGACAATAATAATGACAGAATTCAGTGACCGGATGAGTTTGTATTTGTTACAGTCTGGAAGGTGTCTGCTTTAATAATAGCATAAACATTTATGTAGACTGCTGGATTGATGTACAAACCAAACATGCAGCAAAGGGGTCACCATCATCCCTGAACAGAACTCAGTGGAGCAGCAGTTCTGTTTATCCAAGCCTCCCAGTGTTTAAAAAGAGGTTCTTTAAATGGGCTGAGAACAAGTTGTTTTTATTCAAGAGCATCATAAACATGAGTTATCTGATTTATTTCAGTTCTGGCCTGTAAAAGAAGTACAAATATAATGTATAAAATGTTAAAATATATAACATTTAGACTGAAACACATTCTGTCACTGTTACAGCATGCTATTATTGACACAACCACCATATGTAGCATGTGTTGAACTTCAGCACAACGTAATTCCTGCCTGAACAAACCCATGCCGTGTCCTCCTGATGGAGGAAAGTCCAATATGTAAGGGAGTAGTTTGTTAAACGTATAAATTTGAAAATTTTGTTTTATCTCAACTTCCCTGCCAAGTATATTTACAACTTGAGCTTACGCTTGCAAAATCTTTTTTCACCTATCAGGAATATAGAAAACTTGTACAGTATATTCAAAGTCTTAATCATGGTTTAACTTTGTCTTTCCATCATTTAATCAAATTGCTCAGGCTATATTTAGTTTTTTTTTCCACTCACTATTGATTTTTCTTCTGCAGGTTGGTGTGAATGTCCCCATCCCTGTCCCCCTCCCCATGTTCTCCTTCACCGGCTCCAGAGCATCATTCAGAGGAGATACAAACTTCTACGGCAAGCAGGTACAAAACAAACAAACATGGCTTCTTTTTTCTTAGATCACCATGATGAGCCTGATTATTACTCAATCAAAATGTTAACTGTTCAAATGTACAAGCCGGATTTCAGACAAATGTCTTGTTTGTTCACCACCAGGGCATTCAGTTCTACACTCAGATCAAGACCGTGACGTCGCAGTGGAAAGCTGAGGATGCTACGCTAACAAGTCCAGCTGTTACCATGCCAACCATGGGACGCTAAGCTAAAAATAACCGTTTATTTGTTTTTAAATTCTGACACACCTGAAGAAGAAGCCTTTGGAGAGTGGGCAAATGCTTCCATGCCCTTTTTTAATTCTGTGAAATGTTCAAACCAGATCTTTGTTTATTCGACTGTCGAACAAACACAATTTACGTCTTTTGTTTTCCCTTAGCAACGCACTTCATTTCTGTACTGAGCGATGGTAAGAATATCAGCATAAATTTGTTGTATTTTATACACTTTTTTTCTTGGATTTGTTCGGTGCAGACTGGAAGTTCAAAAATAATCATAATCAGTCGATTTTCTGACCCACGGAGAGATTTGGCTTTAGATTTCTCCACAGGGAGAGTGAAGTAGTCGCAGTGCAGTAACAGTACGTGTCTTCAAGAAGCTTGTACTGTGGTCTATGAGCCACAAGTGTTTTATCAGATGTTGGCCTAAATACATGAAATGTGAATGGAACAAATACACAACAGAATGTGGACATAAACACTTTTTACCATATTACAGCAGAAAGAGTTGTAGTTCTTGTATTGGAAATAATCATAATTGACTATTGTGTGTCTTTTTGTGTGTGTCAGTCATGTTGGGGTGTTTAATATTTTATCACCATAAAATATAAGAATATTTGACTGCAACTGTAAATATCTTAGATACAATGTGCGCGTAAGGAGGGTGAATTTTCATTCAACTTGTTGCAACAGCAAAACTTATTCTGTCCTATTCAGTCAACATTTCAGCTCATCTTTAAAGTTGAGCAACTTTAGAGATGAGCTGAAATGTTGACTTCAACCAAGGGCAAATTGTCCCTTTGCTCTTTTGTCTGTACTGTATTAGACTTTAACCTCCAGATAACCGCAAACGTTAATATCTAGAACAGGGGTCTGCAACCTGCAGCTCTGGAGCCACATGCGACTCTTTGGACCCTCTGCAGTGTCTCGTTCAAGCTTTGACCAAAACTAATATAAAACTGAAATGTATTGGTTGTTAAAACAACAACTGAAAGGGCTAGTTTTAACAGTTTCCCTGTAATTCATTTTGCAAATATGTGAATGCTAGAAACAAGGGGAAAAAACATACTTTCACTTTACGTTTTATTTCTTCAAAGTAGGATACTTAATTTTTTTTTAACAATAAAAAAAATCACGTAAGCCTGCATAGTTTTTCATATTTAGAAATTGGGCAAATACTACAATTTTCCCTTCTTTACAGGAATCCCATCTTTTAATTTGTCTTAAAATGTAAAAATATCAATAAACATTAAAATCATTAGATATTTTTACTTTTATAAAGTCAACTCTACTGTCCAGAAAAGCGCCATCCAACAAACTTAAAGTGGTCCATGGGCCACCAGTTGAGAATCCCAGTTGTAGCAGATATTGTGGCTCTGGACACTTTTAATTTAGTGAATAAATGGGCAGGAATGGCTCTTTTGATCTTAAAGGTTGCAGACCCCTGAACTAGAATAATCTGTGTAGGTATGTGAAATATAAATACGTACAGTACTGTACAGTACTGTATTATATATACAGGATACGTATATAGGACAGGGCAAAAAATAAAAAGATTTATAATCTCATTCATACTGATCATGAAATTTATATTTATTTGAAGCAAAACTTCTTCAGTAATCCTTAGCTTCGTTTCTGACTTGTAAGGATGTAATTATGTTTATGAAATACAGTATACTATTACTGATGTCAAAATAAGTATAGTAATCAGAAACAAAAGTGCTGTAGGATTATATGTAACAACGGCCTGCCCTACACGCCAGAACAATGACGGTTCGGAACAAGACACGGACGTTGTCATGGTGAGCCGCTCCGTGTTTTAATTTTCACCTGTCACTCCCCTGGTTTAACCCCGGGTTCTGTTCAGGGTTCTTTAGACGTAAATGGAATAAGTTTTTTCCGACTATTAATAGCCTCCCCGTGTTAGCTTGTCAAACTTCACGCGATGTAGCATTCAGGCTAATCAACATTAGCGCAGCTCGTGCCGATTAATTTACTAAATCCGGTTTATCGTGTTGTAGATACCGATGATAAGCGTTGACGTCATGTCTTGAACTACCCATTAAATACATATACGCCATTAACAGAGTTTATTATTAAGAATAATTATTGAACAAGTTATCTATGTTATATTAAGTGAAGTAAAGTCTGTTTGGACAAATTGGGAAATGGCAATTTAAATTCAACATAATTTGAAAGCTGTATCATAGGATTTAAAAAAAATTGGAATAAATTTCCTTGTAACTTAAGCTCTTAGAAGATAAGTTGTGATGATTTATAAATAAAGGTTGAATGATTAAGAATAATTGTAAATCATATAAAAGACGTATTCCAATTGAACTGCAGCATTTTGTGGTTTGTGAGCAGAAAGCTGTACTTACAACTTTCTCTTGAGCTTCTGAGCCATCTCAGTGAGGATTAAACAAGTGCAGTTTGACAACCACGTTACTGTGAAGACTTGTTGTAAATGAGTCACATACTAGTTTAGTACTGTATTTCCATCAGCTTTTGACTTGAAAGTGGTGCTTGAAAGTTTGCATACATTTACTATATTTCTGCATAAATATGACCTAAAACATCATCATATTGTCACACAAGTCCTAAAAGTAGATAAAGAGAACCCAGTTAAACAAATGAGACAATAATATTATACTTGGCCATTTATTTATTGAGGAAAATGATCTAATATTACACATGTGGGAGTGGTAAAATATGTGAACCTCTAGGATTAGCAATTAATTTGAAGGTGAAATTAGAGTCAGGTGTTTTCAATCAATGTGATGATGATCAGGTGTGAGTGGACGCCCTGCTTGATTTAAAGAACAGGATCTATCAAAGTCTGATCTTGGCTGACTCAGTGGTTTCAAGTTTTTGACTACTGACATTGAGGTGTGTTGAGAGCAAAGTGGTTTTTGGCATAATCCAGACTGTGAGTGGATCTAGATGGCTAGCAGTAGTGGGGGTAAGAAGGAATTGCATACAGGAAAACGTTGACTTGAGTCTCTCCCAGGTCTCTCTTGTAAATGAGTCCCCGAGGCTCAGAGGGACTAACCTGGCTAAATAAAAGTTGAATGAATAAATGAATGAATGAACATCTAAGCAGCTGAAGGTCTCTCACATTGTTAATGTTGATGTTCATGAGTCCACCATCAGGAGAACACTGAACAACAATGGTGTCATGGCAGGGTTGAAGGAGAAGCCACTGCTTTCCAAAAAGAACATGGCTGCTCGTCTGCAGTTTCATAAAAATCCCGTGGACAAACCAGAAGACTGTTGGAAGAATGTTTTATGGATGGATGAGACCAGAATAGAAACTTTTGGTTTAAATGAAAAGTTTAATGTTTGGAGAAAGACTGCATTCTGCAGAAGAACCCGATCCCATCTGTGAAATGTGGTGGTGGTAGTTTCATGGTTTAGGCATATTTTTCTGCATCTAGACCAGAACAGCCTGCCATCATTGATGGAACAATTCTGAATTACATCAGAGAATTATAAAGGAAAATGTCAGAACATCTGTCCATGAATCTCAAGAGAAGGTGGGTCGTGTAGAGACACAATGACCCTAAACGCACAAGATGTTATACAAACCGGATTCCAAAAAAGTTGGGACACTAAACAAATAGTGCATAAAAACTGAATGCAATGATGTGGAGGTGCCAACATCTAATATTTTATTCAGAATAGAACACAAATCACAGATCAA
>JARVGQ010000210.1:12648519-12659543 GCA_031762355.1 Hypsolebias martinsi
GGATGACGTCACTGGGAGGGTGACGTAAACGCGAAAAACCGTAAACCGAGCAGGTCGTAAACCGAGGATTACCTGTAGTCCATACGGGTTGTGACAAAGGCATGGACTCAAAAATCAACAGTGTGCCTTATGTATGAACTCTGGTTGTACTTACTGACCTCGAACTGATTTTGTGGTTATTGTGAATGAGCTGAATAAAGTTTGACTTCTCTGTTTTGTTTTGCTTAATGTGCCTTATAGTCTGAAAAATGTGGTAAATATATTGTGTTCCTTTGCTTCTTTTTTGCTGTGACAAAATAAATCATGCACCTGCTCTGGGAGTGGTGATCACCTGTGACTGATGCGTTTGTTGCCTAGCTTCCTGTCCTCGCCACAAACGTCTGTACCAGACACGTGTACTGTTAACAGGACACACGATCAAAATGACACTATCCACATTTTGGAATGTGGCAGTAACACCAGCTGATGGTCTTTTTACATCTGCAGACAGAAACACTGCTGCTGACTGGTTCAGCGCTCAATCACAAAACACTTCAGAAACAGAAAAACCTCGACGCACACACACAGGAAATCGAGGCCACTACATTAAGACTCCCCAACATGAATATGAGAACACTTTTACTGGACATTAGTAACAACACATGCTGACTCAGCATCTCTGACATCATCATGACATTGTGGGCTCCCCCCATCAATGTATTGATATCCAGCCCACCATTCCTTTTCATTTGGTGCCATCATGTGTTTCAGTGCCTACCTGGTGATCTCAGCATGGCATGGTGAAGATTCATTGGTTCCACAGCTGTTGTCATGGCGACCATGCCACCTCCATTCTCACCGTCCGCCTCCAGCAGGCTGCTTTGTGTCAGAGCCTCTCCTGTCAGTGCAGACATTAAAACTTGTTTCTTACAACTAATAATAATAATAATTATTATTATGACACAATTACATACAGTTCATGTTTTTTTAAACAAACTCAGCTTTGAGACATGTATTGTCAGTCTTATTTAAAACAGGAGAAATAATTATAAAATCTACTTTTTGACGTCTGTCAGAGATGATCTTTGTGTTGTTTGGACCAGGGGTATTCCAATACAATAAAATCAATAATGACTCCTGTAATTCTGTTACGTCTTACACAGAAACTACCCATCTGTTGCGCAACTGCATCCTTCTGGGCTCCTTCAGGGAGGCCGACCCGAATAAATCTGTTGTTTATAATTAGAGCTTTGGCAGAGTTTCCTGCAGTGAGTCAGCTGTGGTGCTTCCCTACTGCTACAGGGCAAACAGAAACATGACGAAAGAGGCAAAGACGTGCCTTTCTGCTGTCGTTTCTCCAAATACAAACTGAACTGTTCTGAAACAAACAGCTTTTAGTCTGAAGAGGAGGTGTAATGGAAACGCAGAAACTAGAAGGGGTGTAAATATTCCCCAGCTGTGGTGGGAACTGATTCAACTGTCTCAGTAATTTGGAAGGCGAGGGCAAGGCAGAGGAAAAACATTATCACTAATAATGATAATTATGATGATGATCATTTCACAATGCGCTCCACATGTTCTGCTAACACACAGTAGAGATGTGAACACGTGCAAACAAACCTGTCTCTCTGCTGTCACTACTCTGCACCTCCTCTCCGTGTCGCTTCCTCATGTGAACATTCCTGCTGCCCGACTGGGAGAAGGTCTTGCCACAGATCCCGCACACATGCGGCTTCTCACCTGAGAAAATATGCACGGAGCTGAGGAAATAAGCTATTTTTAACTCCCTCCCCTCCAAAACATCCCTGTCTGTGAATTACAGAGAGACTGTGCAGCTGTAAACTGCAACGCTCACCAGAATGGACGAGCATGTGTTTTCGCAGACTGGAATACTCGGCGAAGGACCGCCCACAACCATCTGCCTCACACAGGAAAGGCTTCTCACCTGAACAGACACCTGACACACTCACATATTGCTCCACGACACAGAAAGATAATATCAAATACTGTAGTCCCTCGTTTATCGCGGGGGTTACGTTCCGGACTCCGCTGCAATAAGTGGAAAAACCGCGAAGTAGGAATGAAATATTTCCTGCAGTATTTTTCTTTTTAAATGAATAAGTTAAATCGTCAGATTTCTGAGTTAAAACAACAAACCAAAACAGTTCAGTCAACTAATACATTTAAATCAACTAAACTAAAAGCAAAAGTTTATTTAGCAAGTTTATCAAGATAACTTGATAATGTTCATTCACTCAACTTGAAATTTTAAGTTCAGTAAGTAGTGGACAGCAGCTTGGTTCTGGTCCAGCAGACCTACCCTGCTGGTTCTGATCAGTTCTCTGCAGCCTCTGAGCACCAAGATGCTTTTAGAGAAAACCGGACCTTCAGATACCCAGCACAAAACCATATAATGGTCCTAATAAAGAGTAAAAAAAAAAAAAAAAAACATTGGACCTGCAAGCGACACCTCCCCACTCGAGAGGCTCCCTGGGCCGGCAAGCAGCACTCACATTGACCGATGAGGCTGGAAGTCCGGTTCTGGTCCAATTCGTGGTCGGTTCCGTATGGCTCTCTGCATCCACTGAGCACCGAAGTCAAACAAGGACTAAACTTTTTCAGATAGCAAGAAAACGTTCCCTCCATTTCAGCAGGAGGCAACAGCTGAAAGCACTGTTGGGGCTTCTGGGTAATGTAGTCCTTTTGACTGGCGATGCAGTGTAGGCTTATTGAGAGAAAACTACAAAATGGTGGCACTTGTCCGAAGTATTTTTTTGTGTTGGCTTTTTACTGTATCCAGCACCGTCCCAATCACATGAGTGATATTAAAGTGTGTCCTGTACAACTTTTTGTCTTGTGTACAATCTTACTTTGAAAAACTGCAAAAGTCGAACTGCGAAGTAGTGAGGGACTACAGTATTTGCCTTCAAAGGGAATGTCTGCAAGAAAACACTAATAATAAAGTTTAGCAACTACTGTAAACTGTACTATAATCATGAAAGTATCCTGTACAAAGCTCAATAATTGTAGATGGTCTGCTGATAACTAGAAGGTAGATTGTATCAAAAACCTCCTAATGTTCCTTAGAAGATACAACAGAGTGGTGTTTCAGCTTGCAGCAGTGAAATGGAGGAGCCAGCACTGCTGACTCCTCAGATCTCCAGCCTTCGCTGCACAGAGGAAGCATTATGTGAACGGCCTGAGTCAGTTACTGCCTCCGGAGCGTGTTTGGGCTTCTAGACGTCCGTCTCTCCCGCTGCTCCCCTACCTGTGTGTATGCGTCTGTGGTTCTTCAAGTTTCCGGCCGTGGTGAACTTCTTGCCACAGTTCTTCTCTTTGCAGATGAAGGGCTTCTCGCCGTTGTGAGTCCTCATGTGAACCTGCAGCCTCTGCAGCACGTAGAAGCTCTTCCCGCAGCCCTCGGCGCCACACCTGAACATCCGGTCGTTCCTGGATGATGAGCGAAACAAAATGGTCAAGAGTATCACCTGCGTACCACCTACTTGCAAATACCTGCGATGCACGACACATTTGTAGCATCTCTAACAATAATCTTTATTACTGAGTCGTAGGCTTTGAGTGAAACAGTTATACCCAACAGATGCAGTCTGGTTCAATGAGACAGCTTACTAGCAAATATAAATATATGACACCAAAATTTTTGTTTGTCAGAGCCTCAAATTTATGTCCAAGCTGATTAGAATCATGCAGAGGTCAAACAGAGCAGTAGCTAACTATTTCTTTTAAAACAGTATTAAATAATTAAAAGTATAGCACCGTATGTTCCTGCCTATAAGTCGCATCAGTCCAAAAATGTCGAATAATTAGGAAAAATCCATAAATACGTCACATCTATTATGCATCACTGCTGATGACCCGGAGACATGAGCCGGTGTTGTGCCACAAATTAATGAGCTGCCAAATGGCGGCCGCAGGAGCGTGCACAGGAGGACTTTAACAAGAATTTAACAAGATTAACTTTTAAAAACAATTGTTTGCTCAAAATTATAGCAAAGGAGTGTCTCAGTTTAACTTTCCCTTCATAAATGCACTTTGACGGTCAAATCAGCTGCATTTCAAAAGCCGATATATGCAGAAGTAGGAGCGCACAGAGGGACAACTCCATGTGCATTTCTTAGAAATTTAACAAGATAAGCACCTAAAACAATTATTTGTTTGCTCGACATTATAGTAAAGGTTTGTCTCAGTTTAACGCTTCCTTAATAAATGCACTTTAATGGTAAAATCAGCTGAATTTCAAAAGTATTTGATGCCTTGGTGCTCTGGGAGCGCAGAGGGAGGAAATCAGGAAGGACGTTGCGCATTTCTTTGAAATTTAACCAGATAAGCACAGAAAACAATTATTTGTTTGCTCAACATTATAGTAAAGGTGTAGCTGAACTTGAACAGCTGAACTTTTACTTAATGAATGCACGCTAATGGTCAAATCAGCTGCATTTCGTCAGGGCGGCGCAGTGAGATGAAGCTGATTTGAAGGTTGGTCCAGGTAGACGACGGTGGCAGTCTATGGCAAGCCAACTGTGTCATTAATAGCCACTTTTACCCATTACAGTATATGACACAATGCGAGTGCCATCTAGTGGCTGAAAATAGTAGTGTTCAATATTTTCAGTCAGACTGGATGAAAACAGTCATATCTCAGCCCAAAATTGGTTTATAAATATGGGGGAAAAAACATAAATAAGTCACTTCCGCATATAAATCGCAGGGTATGCAAATTAGGTAAAAAGGTGTAACTTATAGGCCAGAAAATACAGTTCGCTAATTAGTTTAAGGTCATCTTATGTAAGAGTGTGATTACATGGTGTCCAAGTCTTTTAAAGCTGTTTGTGTATGTTTACATGAAACAGTGCTTCAAACAAACATTGTGACACATCACACGTTAAATAAGATTCAGGTTTAATAACTACAAAGTAGCTAGTGTGTAAAATGACTCGTCACCTGTGGTGATGGATGGAAACCTTTAGGACGTGGTCACATTACCTGTGTGTTTTCAGGTGGTATTTAAGATGAGCCGGCCAGGTGAAGGTCCTGCAGCAGCCCTCGAACGAGCAGCGCAGCACCTGCTTGGCGTGGGGGCGGCTGGTCCGAGGGGGCAGCGCCTGCTTGTCCTCGTCCTCCACCAAGCTGTGTGTGTGGTCGCCTAGGCAACCAGAAAGGGGGAAAAGTGAGCGGGAGTCGTGCAGTAATCAACCCAAGAGCGCGAGTTGGCCGGCCTCTGGAGTCTGGCTCTATAAAATTACCGGCTGCTGACTGAGCCCTGCTGAACGACCGCAGGCCAAAGAAAACAGTTCAGAGCTGAATGCAATCAGTCCCTTTTAACCTGACCAGACTCCCCGCTTTGAACATCCGCAACGGCTCCCATTTTGCTCGTGGTGCGCCGGCAGTAATGCTCCTACAGCTGATAGCACCGTGTGTCTACACTGATGCAAGTTAGTGGGAGGGCATCAACGAATGCAGCCGTTTAGTTTCAGAAAGAACAAAGAACTGCACAGTAACGTGGGCCATGTTTTATATGCATACAACAATATAGATAAATGTAGCAATGAGCATGGCCATTCCTTGAAGCATTGTTCATGTCCAAGTTTTAGTGCAAGCGCAATCTAACACTATATAGTGTGTGGTTAGTTTCTCTCAACCACTACCACATTGAATTTTAGTTTAATATCTGTAAAACTGACTGACAAGACATTTTTGTGTTGACTTATGCCAATTAGCTAAAGATGATTAAAGAAGCACAGCTAATGATACATTTCTGAAAGCCTCATTAAATATAGTCCAGCTGTTTATGAGATGCTAACAGGGTTGACTCCAACATTTAATGTTAAAGTTTTAAACAAAGATCTCAAGGAGCAGCACTTGTGTGGTAAATGACTCTCTGCTACTACCAAATCTAATGTTAGCGCATGTAAACGGGACTGAATTAAAACGGTTTGTGATTTGTAATCTCAGCTGTGGTGGCCATCTTACATTGGATCAGCAAAGGTTTATTAGTTGTAGACTTTCAGTTATTTCCTGAAGGTTTCATTAAAATCCCTGCAGAATCTAATGAGATATTTTGCTAACAAATACGTAAATTTGACTTCAAATAGTATATCGGCAAGAGTTTAAGATTTTGTGCAATCTGTTAACTCATAGTACATGCTGGGTATCACTCTCAGCTACTACCACACCAAATTTTAGCTCAATATCTGTAAACCTGACTGAGTTATAGATATTTTTTTAATCATCTGGCTATGGCAGCCATGTTGAGTTAAGTTGACTCAAAAGATCTGGTCATGTGCATCCATTGATGACTTTATGCAAATTCCATTACAATTTGTCCCGTGGTTCGTGAGATATTTTGCTAAAAGACACACAAATGCACAGATACGGACCAAAACAAACAAACAAACAAAAAAAGCATATGGCTCATCTTTAAGCAGTATTAGCCTTACATTAGTCTTAAAAACAGGTTTTACCATTAGTTTAAAATGAGCTGCATTCATCAAAAAAGTATGTTTTAAAAGTTGTTGCACTATTTCATGTGTCAAACTCGAGGCCCGGGGGCCAAATGTGGCCCTCGTTGACATCTGGCCTCCAAGACGTTATTTTAAATGTAAAATACTTTTATCACTTTACTTTTTTTCAGTAATGTTTTATTATGATGTCAAAAGTGCAACAGAGAACACCAAGAAAACATGTCGTGTATCTAACTTGACTTAATGTAGATTCTGAAACTGACCCTTAGTTTGAAAAAGGTTTTAATTTTGGCCTCCTTTTGTAAGAGAGTTTGACACCCCTGCACTATTTCATAAAAAGAAACTTTAAAGAACAAACATAATAAATGAATGTTGTTGCTCTGCTTTCTGTTTAGAGAGTGCAGATGGTCATAAACAACGTGGAACAGAGGAAATCATCCTGAACCAAAGCAGAAAGACGACAAAAACCTACAACAGATCACACTTTCATCAACAACCTCCGGCTGTAATTTGATTCAGGAGATGTTCAAAGATGAGACATGCAGCTGGGAGTCATAACGCTCTAAACGTTATGGGTAAATTCAGGATCTAAAACCGCCCGTGGAGAGATCAGATGATGGTTTGTGCCCCGAGTCAGAGGCTCCAAACCTACGTGCTGCGGGAGATTTAATGTTTCAAATTAAAACTGAAGCTTTACAGTAAAGAAACACGATAAACGCACAAACAAACACAACAATAATAAAAGGACGCTTAAAGGTTCTTAGATCCTGAGACCACCATTTATCATCCGAGATACTTCTACTGAAGAAGTTCACAAATCGTCAGCATTTTGCTCTCGCTTTGTAAATGTACAGCGCCTGCACAACAGAGAATCTTAGAGAATCTTAGAGTTAGAACGTCTACCTCTGTTTTGATGATGTTTATTGGTAAAGACCATGTCTGTCTGGGAATGAGATGTTTTGTCTGCGACTGCTGAGATAACTACAGTATACCATTGACAAAATGTTACATTTACAAGAAATACTAAACTAAATTTATTAGGAATTGCACAATTTCGCTTTCGCACTAAAATAAAAATCAAGACTAAGTATTTTAGTCTTCATATATGGGCTTGTATGTTAGTTTGCTGAAAGGTTAACATTGAGATTTCCTTGATGACAGATTATTTGGATCAAATGTCTACAGGTGGACATTCATCTGAGTTCCCTTTTTTGGTTTTGAGATGTTGGCAATGGCTGTGGACAAAATTAATATTTATATTTTATATGTGAAATATATCCTGTTTGTTTGAACTACATGTACTTTTAAACTACCCTGATGCACGCTCAGTAATCCAGGTAGAAAAATCAACAACGTTAAGTCAGGTCCTCTGGACGGCTTCTTCTTGTTGAAACGTTTCGTCTTTTATCCCCAAAGACCATCAGTCTGAGGAGCTGCAACAAACTCAGTCTTATAAATAGCACCCTCTCACAGTGGATCAACCAGTTTGTGGTGAAATCCAGAACCAGCTGCTCACATGATCAAGGAGGACCATCAGGCTAACGATGGATCCCTGATGGTTGCTTGCTATTCACAAGGGGCTGAGTGATACTAGCAATAACTAGTGCTTTAACAGACTACTTGAGTAATCTACACATCGATTCCTTGGACGTCTATCGAGTTTTTAAATTTCACAGAGTCTTCGTAGTGACGTCATTACAAACTTGTGTTACACCATAGTCTGTGACCACCATATATGACCGTAGGGGGCGGTGTTGCATGCACTGTTGCAGGTCACAGAATATAGTGCAACACTGGGTCCAATGACCGAACCAGAACCAGCTTCCTCTGACCTTGTTTCACAAACAAAAAGCAAAAAATATTAATCTCTAAACCTATATAAAAAAAACTATAAACATAATAATCTCTAAAACTAAACTTAAAGCGCGCCACCGCGGGCCATATTGCAGGATGGTCATCCACCCCATGTTTTTAGTTTCGTTTTTGACGTGCCACACGTTTCTTTCACTTTTGCAGCTCAATAATAATACTGTAACTAACAGTTTTCGTTTTCCTGTGACTTATTTGCTGTATGATAAATGGTAGTAGCATAACATATGCTCCCAATGTTTTGTTGGTCTTTTTTTGTACTCAAGTTTTATTTTGTTAATGTTGAGTTTAAAAACAATGTACTCGTTCAACCCCTACTATCGACCAATCTCTAATCTCTGTATTCTTGCAAAGATTTTAGAAAAACTCTCAAGTCCAGAAGTACCGTATTTGGACTCATTTAACATCTTACCTCTCCATCAATCTGGTTTCAGGACACAACACAACACAATGACTGCTTTGCTGAAGGTTTTTAATGATGTTGTTAAGGATTGTTGTGCTGCACTTTTCTTAGACCTGTCTAAAGCTTTTGACACTGTCGACCATGACATCTTATGTCATAAGCTCTCAGAAATTTGTTTCTCAGATCACACTATTGGCTGGTTCTCTATCACTCAGTTCAGAAGCAATGTGTTCACCATAATGGTGGTACTTCCCGCTATCTAACTGTTAACAATGGTGTACCACAAGTTTCAGTCTTAGGACCCACCTTCTTCACAAGCTACACAAGTATTGTAGATCAGTTACATGATACATCCTTACATTTCTATGTAGACGACACAGTTGTTTGTTGTCGAGCTAAAACAATTGCTAAGGTTTTCCAGCTTTTACAATCTGTTTTCGACATCATCCTGTCTGATTTGTTCTGTCTCAAACTTGTTATAAATGCTGACAAAACCAAAGGGATATTTTGAAACAGGAAGTTGGTTCCAGCAGTCCTTCCTTCTATTTTATCTTTGAATGGTGTTCTTATTGAGTTTGTCTATTCAAATAAATACTTGGTTATTTTGGTTGATTCACATATCTCCTTTAAGCCTCATGTCGAAAACTTGGTAAATAAACTGAAATGTAAATAAACTGACAGTAAAACTGGGTTTCTTTTTCAGAAATAGTTCCTGTCTAACTCTGAACGCTAGGAAACACCTTGTTCATTCAACCTTTATTTATACTGGTTAATCCCATTGACCCTTGGGGACTCATTTACAAGAGAGACCTGACTTTAACAGAGTGATGACAACAGTGGACAGCAAAGATGACTATAGACAATCATGAAAGGATATGTACAAATTGAGAATAGCAAGTGAAAATAAAATGGTATTAATAAAAAAAAAGTAAAAAAAAAAAAAAAAAAAAAACAAAAAAAAAACTAAGTTTTAAGGTGATGTAGAAAACTAAAAACAGCATGTCTGCATTGGTTTTTGCCATGAAATTAGCAGACATTTGAAGCCACTTAGCCAGGTCAAGGTCGAGAACTTCAGATCTTTTTGCAAGATATTCCAGGAAATAGGAGCAGAATTGGAGAAGGCCCTGTAACTGCTACATTCCTCTCCTCCACTGACTACGGTGACATTATTTACATGAACGCTCCTACAAGCACCCTGCAGATGTTGGATGCTGTCTAGCACGATGCACTAAGATTCACAACTGGCTGTAACATACCTACCATTGTATTCTGGCTCAGTGGTTAACACTGTTGCCTCACAGCAAGAAGGTCCTGGGTTCAATCCCTAGTTAGACCTGGGGTCTTTCTGTGTGGAGTTGGCATGTTATTCTCATGCTTGCATGGGTTTTCTCCGGGTACTCCGGTTTTCTCCCACAGTCAAAAGCATGTATGTTAGGCTGCCTTCAGGCCCAGGTCTACCTTGCAAAAGAGATCTGTGATCTCAATTAGATTTGTCTTGTTAAATAAAGGTTAATAAATAATAATTCACTGGTTAACTGGTCATCATTAACTTCACGTAGACTCTCACTGGTACATTTTCATCTTTAAATCACTTCTTGGTCTGCTGCCTTCATACATGTCCTCCTACATGTCACTTTGTGGGTGCAGCTAGAGCATGCACTCTCAGGACATTATTACATGCAGTCTCCCCTCAGTGAGGACTGAACGTGGCAAAAGGACATTCTCCTACTCTGCTCCTGTTTCCTGGAATATATTGCAAAAAGATCTGAAGCTCTCAATCCTGGCCTCTCTAAGGAATTTTAAGCATCTGCTAAGTTCATGGCAAAAACCAATGCAGACATGTTCCTGTTTTTAGTATTTTACATCGCTTTATAGTTGTTTTTGTTTCATTTGAATTTTTACATCATTTCTTCCATTTACTTTTCATTTTATATGCTTTTTTTTTTATAAATGTCTACTGTTGTCATCTGTGTTCTTTGTTCAAAACAGGTCTCTCTTGTAAATGAGTTCTAGAGGCTCAATGAGACTAACCTGCATAAATAAAGATTGAATTGAATTGAATGTAAGGGCATAGTTTTTTTCCGACTCGGTACAAGCACATCATCTTGGGTACGTGCTAGTCATTAGTTAATGAGTTAGTACTAAAACGTTACACAATATCTCAGGGCTTAATTTTTGAAGTGATCGATGCGGGAACGCAATTATTGGGCGGGCTGGCATGGCGGTTGGGGGGGGGGGGGGGGGGCCTCCTGTTTGTTGGGGGGGGGGGGGGGGGGGGGGGGGGGGGGTTC
>JARVGQ010000210.1:12825555-12838077 GCA_031762355.1 Hypsolebias martinsi
GATTTTATAAAACTAAAAATATCTAATGATTTTTAACATTTATTGATGTTTTTTCACTCTAAGACAAAATAAAAGACAAGATTCTTGTAAAGAAGGAAAAAATATATAGTTTTTGCCCAGTTTCTAAAATCTAAAACAATAAACTATGCATTCTTATGTGTTTTTTTTTTTACTGTAGAAGAATTACGTATCCTACTTGGAAGAAATAAAGCATAAGGTGAAAGTGAGTATGTTTTATTCCTTGTAATGTTTATTCATATACAGTACTGTATTTGCAAAATAAATTACAGGAAAACTGCTAAAACTAGCTCTTTTAGTTGTTATAACAAGCAATAAAATTCAGTTTTATGTCAGTTTTAGTCAAAGCTTGAAAAAGCCGTTGCAGAGGGACCAAAGAGCCGCATGTGGCTCCAGAGCCGCAGCTTGCAGACCCCTGGTCTAACCCTTACCCTAAACCTAACCATTACTAGTACCGGTACATACCTAACCCTAACCCATCCGAAATTCACACCTTAGTCCTAAACTTAACCCCTAACCAGACTTCTCTTTATGGGGACCTGGCTTTGGTCCCCATAAAGAGAAGTCGGTTCCCACAATGCAGGATTTTTTTTTTGGGTAAAACTGGTCCCTACAAGGTAACCTGAAACAAAAACGCACACACACAGGAACAGAAAGGAAGCAGGCCGAGGCTCAGTTCACTTCAGTTTCTTCTTCTACTTTCAACCATCATAAAACGTCCCGAAAACTCTCGTTTCCTCTTTTACGAGCTCAACTTCTTTCAAAAGGGAAACAGCACGTGAGCGATGGTGGCAGCTGCTCATTGAAAAGGCACCACTTCCACGCTGATCTGGATACACATTTCGTTTTTATTATTTCAACAGCAGAGCATAAGAAGAAGAAGAAAAAAATAAACAGCAATATGCGCAAACTTGTAACTGCAGGACCTTCCAGGCTGGTGATGATGGCTTATTTAGCAAAAATGAATACATAGATTTGAAAAGCACAGAAATAGAAGGGGCTTGCAGTCACTGGAGCACCTGTAGGTGGTGGTGTAAAGGATGTGGGGGGTGGGGTTTCATAAACTTGCTGGAGTTCAAAAGTACATCAAAATACACGCGACCAGCACGTTGCTAGCCGCCCAAAGTGCAAACTCAGCTGTTAAGAACACCCTTTTTTGTAGGAACCGTCTCAGTATCGGAGCACCTGGATCCCCGCTAAGGCAACTGAAACTACAATGGAAGCTCCGAGAAACAAAAGTAAGAAAATAATACGAGTGGTGGTAACAGATGCTGACCCTGAAACGCTATAAATCCATATCACAGTGGGTGTTTTGAGTATCCAACGTCCACACGCGACATGACGGATCACGCCGTCCCACGTGTCCGCATCCTTCCCGTTACAATCGACTCTGAAAGCAGGTGAGCTGTCGAGGTCCTAGCACATCCTTTGATACACGTCCTTACATAAAACTGGAGGCAGGTTAAGTCACGAGTGAGGTGCTGGTTTGGGCGATGGTTTCTGGACTTTTCCATTCCTTTGGATACGCAGCTCGGTCACGAGGCAAAACTACATGTGTCCTCTACAGGAAGTTCAAAACCGAGGAGGAACCTGAAGAAATAAGAGCTAGAACGCAAGCTTGTTATGTATTTTAGCAGACTGCTGATTATATGAAGAAAATTAAAAAAAAAAGCTTTTTGTTTTGCTTAAATGAAATTTGGGGTTAAAGAAAAGCTATCATCGTCAAAAAAGAGAATATAAAACCAAAAGTACTTGTGACTCTTTAATACATTTTCTGGAACGCGATCATGGTGATAATTGCTCTTTTTTTAAATTTTAGCTACATTTTTCCTCCAAGTGTCCAGGCTGATGAGTGCGGCGGAGGAAACATTAGGATTTGTAATTTGAGGTAAGCCAAGTCAGGCCCTCGTACAGTCCGTCCCCCGTTGTTGCACAAGAGGGCTGAACGTACCAATTCCTATCTCTGATCCGGGTCAGGCCCAGCTTTTCCTGGATCTCATGGGGCTTCATGGCATCTGGGAGGTCTTGTTTGTTGGCAAAGATGAGGATGATGGCGTCCCTCATCTCCCGGTCGTTGATGATCCGGTGGAGCTCCTGCCTCGCCTCGTCGATGCGGTCCCTGTCAGCGCAGTCCACCACAAAAATCAGGCCCTGGGTACCTGTGTAGTAATGTCTCCAGAGCGGTCGGATTTTGTCCTGGCCGCCCACGTCCCACACGTTGAACTTCACGTTCTTGTAGTTGACGGTCTCGACGTTGAACCCGACCGTGGGGATGGTGGTGACCGACTGTCCCAGTTTCAGCTTGTACAGGATGGTCGTTTTACCGGCAGCGTCAAGTCCAAGCATCAATATTCTCATCTCCTTGTTGCCAAAGATCTTTGAAAGCATTTTCCCCATCTTGTCTGATGTGCATAAATACTTCGTTACCGGAAAAGTAGTTCTTCCCTTGGGAAAAGTGGGTTTTTTTTTTTAACTCCAACTTTCAGTGTGCAAAGACTCCACAGGTGACCTGACACGAGTGTCAATATTCAAGTTTGCACAGTACAAGTATCTGGACTGAGGTAATCCGACCCGAGCTCTTAGGAGGAACAGTGAGCCCTCACAGATTTGGGTGGGGATATATTTTCATCGTGTACGATAATAATTGAAAAAAGACATCTCTCACGAAGCTTTTTGAGGACAGGCTCCCTCCAAAACCCACAATTTTCTTCCTCTTCAAAAGAATCCTCTCACTTCCAGGTGAGCTGGACCAGAAACTTTTGTTTAATTTAAGTTGATCCAAACCATCAGGCCCAGTCCAAGCCGAGGGGGGGGGGGGGTTCCCACTTCCTCCTTAACTGCCGGCTGTCCACACAGCCAGTTGTTTTTCTCATCCACTCGATAAATTTCAAAACACGTTGATTTTTCTTCTTCTTTTTGTTAAAACAGGTCCGGAAAATGTGAAGTTGTTGATTCCCGCTCCGCTTCTGTGCCGGGGCGTCCAGACGAAGACGGCTCGAAAGGTCAACGATTCATCCGACTTTCTTCTTCTTCTTCTTCTCCCTGTGACACAGGAGCCGTTAGAAGACGGAAGGGAGGGGCGTTAGAACAGAGGGCAACTTTGGACCCGAACCATTACTCTCTCCGCTAACACGAACGCTCGCTACAAGCTGATAAAGGCTGAAAGCCGGATTCATACCTGCGTTTGTCGTTCCCCGCTCCCCCGAGCCGTTTCTCCCCGCTCTCTTGCCGCCCTCGGTCTGTCTCTCTCTCTCTCTCCAGCCGTTCTCTCTGCTGTGTTACCGGAAAAGGTGCGGACCCAGTTCAGCCGCCACTTCCTCTACACCCCGCTGATGCATTCAGGAGCACATTCACAGCTCGGACATCTTAAAACAAAAGGGGGATATTCGGAGCATCGGCTTCAGTGAACTTCCCGGGCCTCACCACACATATGACAACCATTAACTATTACATTTGCTCAGAAACTAAAGCGAACACCCGCATGGGATGAATGAATATTGAATAAATAATTTCAAAATTATTCCATTCATAATTTAAAACCGACATAACTTAATTTTTTTATATATATTTTTTATTTATTCATCTCATTAAAATCAAGTCAACAACTTAAACAATAAAAAACATACATTCAAACTAAAATGAAAGGCAGCAGATGAAGAATAATCTTATAATCTCTGCCCCCCCTTTTTTTTTACCCAAATAGACTCACAACAATAATTTCCAAAGAACAAGTTAACTACATCACCAAATTAAAGACTACATCAACTCAAACAACGATTCAGTAAATTCTTATGCTATTATTCATATTCTTTTAAAAAAAATCACTTTTAACAATCTCTTAAATATATACCGAGATCTGGCTGTTTTAACATTTTCTTCCAGATCATTCTTATTCCCTGAATTATTGTACACCGCTCCTTCAAACTGGTACGAAAACAAGGTTTCACAAACATTTCTGTCCCTTTAAGAAAATAAGTACTGTCCCTTTTAACAAAATTTACTTGTATATTTACAGGCAATATCTTTTTATGAGCCCTATACATAAATAGCAAAATGCTATAATCAACCAAATCATAGAACTTCAATATCTTTAGTTTATAAAACAATATGTTTGATGGATATCTATATTTTTTTCTGGTAATAATTTTTACTGCTCTTTTTTGTAAAATAAAAATAGGATTAGTAATCGTTTTACATGCCTTACCCCAGACTTCAATGCAGTAAATTAAATGTGGAACAATTGTTGCATTATATAACATGAACAATGCTTTGTCAATGCTTTGTAATTAATATAGATTTACAAAGTGTAAACAATGTATCCATTCATAAGAAGTGGTTCTATTAAATTCTAACCCCCGTTTTTGTTTTTTTAAAAAGCAAAGCAGACATGAGAAATTAACGTTTTCGTTTAAGTACTAAAATGTCCGACTACCCTTAAAGACACTACGCCATTTCAAATGCGCGCAACGTGAATGCTCGACATAGCAACCGGTCCGGTGCTTCTTGTTGACGCCATTTGTACATTCAGTATACATTTAGTAACGTCCACTGTGACCTGCAGCATAACAGGAACACGTTAGGCTTCATTCATAAAATAAATAAAAGTATTTCGTCGGCCTAACGACTTGCAGCGCGGGCTTTACTATCGGTTCTTTCCGATTTGAATCATTCATTCAGTTTCCGTTGGATCAGTGAGTGTGACGTGGAGGCTGTGCGTGAGAAGGGAGGGGAACTACAGCATTTCAGCTGAAAAACCCCACATGCATTTACACTTTTCTCAGTTTGTATCTCAATACAGTATATGAGTTGCACACACGCTGCAATATTAAGCATACCATGACAGTTTTAATGCAAAATGTGAAGAGTAGTGGTTTGAATTGTAATGTTGGTCAATGAGCTCAATAATGAACACATCCTACTGGTAAATTAAAAAAAAGCTTTAAAACAAATCAAATGGACTTCTGTTTTGTAGTGTAAAATGTTCTGCTTCTCTGTTTGCCTCATTCACTAGATATGTTTTGATCCATTTATCTTTACCTGCTTTGTCCTTTCTGGGTTGTTGGGGTTAGTGGTGCTATGTCCAGCAGTCACTGCAGATGCAGGGGACACCAGGTTTCAAGTCATCAGCGACACATTATAGAGACAAAGAACCATTCACACTCTCACTGAGGGACATGGTCTCGGAGGAAACTGGAGCACCCATGCACAGGGAGAACATGTAAAGTTCAACCAGGTCCCTGGTCAAGCAATCAAACAACTTTCTTGCTGAGAAATACCAGAAATTGTCCATCTTCTACTGCGCTTTTCAAGTCACGGAGGCAGCAAGTCCCGGAGAGAAACCCAGACATCCCTCTCTTCCCAGTGACACTTTTCAGCCCTGAGACATCTCAAGCCAGAGAAGAAACACAATGAGTGTTTCCCCAAGCCTCCTGCGAGTGGGACATGCCTGGAAAACCTTTAAAGCAGGGGTGTCAAAATCACTTACCAAAGGGGACCAAAAATTAAAACCTTTATCAAACTAAAGGGCCAATTTCAGAATCTACACGAACTCAAGTTAGACACCAAATATCTTTTCTTGGTTGCAGGTTCCTTAAAAAGAATTTGACTGGACTCGTTTGATGTTCTCTGTTGCACTTTTGACATCACAACCAAATATTACTGAAAAATTTAAAGTGATAAAAATATTTTCCATTTAACGCATCTGTTAGGTCTAATCGAGAATCGTACTCAAATACAGACAAGGCTGAGAAGGATGACAGACACGGATATCAAAGCGAGGTGAGTCCACAGCAACACACAAGTTCACAGCAACACACAAACCTAACAGCATCGTCTTGGGGGCCAGGGAAGATGTCAACGAGGGCCACATTTGGACCCCGGGCCTTGAGTTTGACGCATGTGCTCTAAAGGGAAGCGGAGACATCCTGATGCCTGAACCACCTGAACAGACTCTTGTCGATGCAGAGGAGCAGCGGCTTTACTCCTACCTCCCCCGGATGATGGAGCTCCTCACCGTGTCTCTTTAAGGCTAAGCCCAGTCACCCTGCAAATGAAGTTCATTTTGGCCACTAGATTATACATCTATTGGTTCATACTTTTATCCTCCTCCATTTATTCATTTATTCTTGGGGCGGCTGTGGCTGAGTGGTTAGAGCAGTCATTCTCCATTGCAAGAGTTGGATGTTTGAATCCACCAGCAGTCACATGTCGAAGTGTCTCAGGGCAAGACACTGAACCCCTCGATGCCTCAGATGTGTGTCCCATCAGTGCATGAATGTGATCTAAAAGCACTGATTAGTCTCTTTAGAATGATTTGTTCAGTTAGCTTTGTATAGATCTAGTAGAGTGCTGTATGGGAAACATGGACACAGATTGTGTTGTAAAGAGCTTTGAGTGTCTTGATCAGATAGAAAGGTGCTATAAGTACCGGTACAGTTCATTTACTTGATTATCTTGTGTTCTTCAATTTACAAGTGTGATTTGGTGATACTGTTTTCTTTTTTATATAGTTTATAGTCAGAGTCAGAGAGTCAGAGATTCTTTGTCATTCGCACCCCATGTGGTACATGTGGTGGAACGAAATTACGTACACAGGGTCCCAGTTGGGGGATCATGGTGTTGAAGGCAGATGTGAAGTCCACAAAGAGCATACGGACGTAAGAGGCTTTCTGCTCCCAGTGGTTGAGCACAGTGTGGACCACAGAGGAGATGGCATCCTCTGTTGATTGGTTCTTGCGGTATACATACTGATGAGGGTCCGCATTGATGTTGATGGTTGTTTTGATGTGGGTCATGACCAGTTTAGCGACTGTCGGGGTGAGGGCCACTGGCCGATAGTCATTCAGACCAGTCACTGTAGAGCTTTTTGGCACTGGGATGATGGTAGCAGTCTTCATGCAGATAGGAACTGTCTCCAGGGTAAGTGAAGAATTTAAGATATTATGTTGTCTGGGCCGGTTGCTTTGAGAGGGTTAATCATTCTGAAAGTACTCCTTACTTCTGCTGAGGTCACGCTGTAAGTAAGTAAAACTTTATTTATGTATAAATCACAAAGTGATTCAACAAACAAAATTAAAAAGTGCACAAAACAAATTTAAGCAAAGGCAGATAAAAAAAAAAGTTTTTAGCTGGCCTTTAAAAGAAGCCACTGAGTCCACTGATCAGAGAGTTTGAGGAAGGGAGTTCCGGAGTCTTGGAGCCACAGAAGAAAAGGCTTTGCCTCCAGTTTTCAGTTTTGTCTGGGGGACAATCAGCAGGTCATTGGACCTAAAAGCTTTAATAGGGGGTGTGGGGATGTAAAAGTCCCTATATGTATATTGGTGTCTGTCCATGCAGAGCTCGCCAAGTCAAAACCAAAACCTTGAAATCCAGTCGATAATGAACTGGGAGCCAATGGAGTTTCTTTAGAAGTGGAGTTATATGACAAAATTTTGAAGATCCAGTCAGGAGTCTAGCAGCAGCATTCTGCACACACTGCCAGCGGTTTAGGAAGGTTTTCTTTAAACAAGTGAACAGTGCACTACAAAAATCCAGGCGAGACGAAACAAAAGCTTGAATTAACATTTCCATCTGGACTAAGCTTGACGATATTTCGCAGATGGAAGAAACAGGAATGAACCAGACACTTTACATGAGTTTCCAGAGTAAAACCTGAGTCAAATTTTATCTCAAGGTTTTTAACTGAGGATTTAGCAAAATGACTAAGAGGCCCAAGGATCTGCTTTATCATTGCAGTAGTTTTATCTGGAGCAAAGATGATTACTTCAGTTTTTTCTCTATTTAGCTGGAGAAAAATTTCACTCATCCAGTTTTTAATTGAATCCAAACAGTTAAGTAAACTGTGTAGTTGTGAAACTTCATTTGGAAGAAAAGCGATATACAACTGGATGTCATCAGCATAACAATGATAGGCGATATCCTTAAAAGACGAACGTATCGGACCAAGAGGGAGCAGATAGATCAGAAACAGCAATGGCCCCAAAACAGAGCCCTGTGGAACACCAAAATGAACAGGGCAGGAATGGGATCTGTACGTAGATATATTATATTACTGTATTGCTATTTTGGGGTGTAACTGGGACCTTGAGTACACAATTTGGTTCCACCCCACATGACAATAAGTCATCTTGAACCTTATGGTTAGTTTTAACAGCATGGTGGAAGTTTTTTTTTTTATATTTATTTATTATTATTATTATTTTTTTTTTTAATTTATTTTTTATTTTTAGACCAACTGGGTCTGAAAACCAGCCATTTGTTCCATGTCCCATATACAAGTCTGTATTTATATTCACAAACCAAAATACAATTATTTTTGTTTGCTTTGTGTTTCACCTTGCATCTCTTTTCAACCGTGGGCCTTTTTAGTTATTTTGTCTATCAGGGCTACTTGATTTATTATTACATGTATTATTATTATTATTATTAGCATTTTTAGCCTCATTGTTGCCATTGTGTGTCCGCAGTCAATGCACAACTCATTGTTTACATGTTTTCATGTTTCTTTTTGGGTTTTATGTTTTGGAGAGGAAGCCCCTGTAACTGTGACTGGAAGACCCCTTTACTTATGCGTCTCGGTAACGACATGAGTGAGCATGCGTAGTAGTCTGTTCAGTGAGGCAAGCTGTTAAATATAAGGCGCGTCCTCTCGTTTGTTTGCACTTTTGAGCTAGTCTAAAATATCACGAAGTTCATTACAGTGACGTGAACGTTGCAGGTGAGATTTCCAACACTGGCTATCTTCGTTGTTTCGTTCGGAATGGTTTCAGTTTAGCATTCAGCGAACTCAAGCCATGCTATTAGAGTCGCTAGCCCGCTAGCTATCGTCGAACATGGTGCCGACTAATTACTGGAGATGGAGGAAACCGCATGGCGTTTCCTTGAGTTGGTCTTTATGTACAAAACATTCTGTCGGTTGGGTGAATCACGTACAATATATTGAGTCCGCATGCGTTAACAATACTTGTCTAACTAAATGATCGCATTTAAATGAACTCGAAGTTAAAAATGGCGCTTATGTCAAGGTAGCAGCGGTGCTAGTTGGCTTGAAGTAGACGGGCCTAACTTCAGGTTGAACTTTGAGCAAAATCACCTCGTATGAGGCCTGGTTTCACATCATGCGAGGATCATCAATTGCAACCGACCACACTGTCCTATTCATACATTTTAAATGTATATGTTTTACATTTTGGTAGAATACGCAAAGTGGTTATTTATACACCTAATCACGAGGATACGTATTTTTAGTGTCTCGGTTAGGGCGTGTTTAATTTACAACAAGGAAGTATCTTGTTGCACCAGCTCACTATTTGCAAATAAACTTAAATACAAGTAGAATCATAATAAATTGTACGAAGTTCATGTAATTCTAACCTCATTAAAAAACAAAAACTTCCTCATTTATGCCACATTTATGGTTGAGATAACTTCGTTTCAAGGTTCCTTTCTCTGGTAAGAAAATTATTAACAAGCTCTTGTACCAGATGTTTTTATATTAAAATAAATTATTAAAAAACGCAAATTTTAGTTTTTCTTTTTTTTTCTTTTTTACATTGCTTTGTTTACTTTGTCACTTTAATTATTACAGTTTTTTCTGATATTTGTGCCTCTAAAGTTGTCATGGGTCATATCTGATTTAACAAATTGTCATCTGGCCCATAAAGGTTAAACATTATTTAGATGGTGGAATTTAACCACAGTTTCTAGGAATCCACTTTGTGTTTTAACTTATTTATGTTGTTTAGGTCATAATCCAAGAGATTTTAAAAATAAATACTGTACTGTATTCATAATACTAAATTTGATAAAAGTAAACGGCTAAGTTTTTGCTTGAAGTGACAGTTGTTCAATTTTCTACCGTTTGAATGTGCAGTAACAACACAATATTTTATTATTATTATTATTTTTTTTTTACAAAAGGCCAGAAATTTCCAGAAGAATTTTGGAGTGGAATGCTGGACACTGAGTCCACTGCCATGGAGAGCAATGGAAATGAGCATCTTCCTGAAATTCCTGTGGAAGACCAAGCAGCTGCTGAGTGGTCTGCAGGCCAGGTTTCTTCAGGACCACTCCCTAACATCTCGCCTGAGGATTCTGATTCTTCTCAAGAAGCTCCAGGGCCAGAGCAGCTGCAGATGAACTCAGAGCTGGGATCTGTGGAGAAGGCTGTGGAGCAGTTTCAGCTTGCTAATGCTCCACTCTACCATGGAGAGCATCCACCACCTCCACCTCCTCCTCCTCCTCCACCACCACCCACAGACGAGGCAGATCAAATAGAACATACTGGGTCTCAGCCTGGGGAATATCTACAAGATGGCAGTCAAGGTATTTTAAAATATCTGGTCTAAATGCAACATCATTAAACGTAGGTAATTGTAAAGCAAGCTAATGATAAAAGTTTGTCGCCATTTATTTGACTAAAAAAAAAAATCAGTTAAATTTATTAATTTAGACTAATTTAGTCTGTAAACCTTTGTTAGATGGAGCTATAGCACCACCGATGACAGAGGAGGGCATGGAGCTGGAAGAAACAGCCAAAGAAGTTGAACAGGAAGCACCTGTTCCTACAGAGCCACTGATACCTTCAGAGTTTGAAAGACTTTTTAAAGTCTGTGAAGACAACCCAGATGATTTTAATGCTTGGGTTACCCTGCTGCAGTATGTGGAGCAAGAGGTAAGAGCATTTGAGACTTGTTTCAGTTGTTTGTGTGAGAAATATTTACGTGAAATAATATAATTTATGCATCATTATTATAAATAATGAAGCTTATTGTACGTTTAGAAAAGGTAATATTTTTGCTGTCTTTTTGCAGAATGTTCTTACAGCTGCAAGGAAGTCGTTTGATATGTTTTTTCAGCGATACCCTTACTGCTATGGCTACTGGAAGAAGTATGCAGATCTTGAGAAAAAGCATGGCGATGTACAGGTTGCAGAAGAGGTAAATGTTTTGTTTTGATTCTCATGTTTTGTTTATTTTTATGTCTACTTTACATGAGCTTTTTTATTTTTATTTAGCACCATATTATTTGAAACTTTTACAGGCTTCATAAAGGATGAATTTTTTTTAAAGAACATTGTAAAATCCTTTCAGCAAATGACAAATTGTTTTAAATTTTCCTAGGTGTACAGAAGAGGCTTACAGGCCATTCCGCTTAGTGTGGACCTTTGGCTTCACTATCTCACCTTTATTAAGGAGAATTCAGATCTCAGTGACCCTGAAACTGAGGGACGTATTCGAGCGTAAGTGCGAGTTTTTGTCATTACCTCTTAAGCTGTCACTGCTTAGAACATCAGGAATGTATTAAAATCTAGTCATTTTAAGGTATTGCATTTAACTAATACAAAATTTCATTTATTTTTTTCTTGTTGAAGTAAAATGAAGTGTTTTTTTTTTTTTTTTTCCTCTCTAGCTCCTACGAACATGCAGTTCTTGCAGCAGGGACAGACTTTCGCTCAGATCGCCTTTGGGAAGCCTACATAAACTGGGAAACAGAGCAGCAGAAACTGGCTAATGTCACAGCCATCTATGATCGCGTTTTGGGTATCCCAACCCAACTGTACTCCCAGCACTTTCAGAGGTATATATAAACAGGCACTTTTTATTGAACCTACCCTTAGTTCTATGCTTTTGCCCTCTTGAGTCATACACAATCTGTTTGCATGGACTTTGAGGATAAATAAAGGTTGAATGAATAAATGGGTGATGTCTTTTCCTTTTTTTTTTCTTCTTTTAATTTTCAAAGGTTCAAGGACCATGTGCAGAGCAACCACCCCAAATACTTTTTATTAGAAGAGGAGTTCCTTCAGCTCAGACATGAGTTGTCTAAAACCAGCTTGTCTGCAATGGTTGGTGAAGACGGAGAGCCAAGTGTTGCTCAGGAGGAGCTACCACCTGGTACAGAGGATCTTGCTGATCCTGCTAAGGTATGAATTTTTAAGATTATTAGAGAAGACAATTTAACAAAATTTTGCATGCAGGTTTAGGAGCTTGCCTTTTGTCCGTGATCAAATGGGTTGAAGGATTCAAGGTTCTTTATTTTTCATTCCACCACATGTGGTGGGATGAACTTATGTACACAGGGTCCTAGTTACATCCAGCAAAAGTATTAAAATGTAAGAGAAAAACAGTAATAAGATCTAAGATATGAACTAAGAAAAACGTTATTAAAAATACACTAAGCACTAGTAGCATAAAAAAGCATAAAAACAATACACTGAACAGCAGCACACGAGTCTCTCTGGGTATATGATTACGAATGAACACAGCAACATGAAACAGATCAGCAGCTTCATGATGGGATTTTTCACAGTGATTATTCTGGTTAGATATTCATGAGTCTAAGCCTCAGGGTAGAAGTTGTTCCTCAGTCTAGTGGTTCTACACTTAATGCTCCTCAACCTCCTACCTGAGGGAAGCGGGGCAAAAAAGAGTGTGCTGGGTGAGTGGGGTCCTTCATGATGCAGGTGGCTCTCTTCCTGCATCTGGAGGTGTAGATGTCTGTGAT
>JARVGQ010000210.1:12876988-12891492 GCA_031762355.1 Hypsolebias martinsi
TACTGTGTTAATACAGTATAGGCGAAGTGCTTTGTAACTGTACAGTCCAGTACATGTACAGTACTGTCTAAGTGGGTCCGGTTTAAGTTCAAATCGGTATCCGACCGGGCCGTTGTAACGGAACTCTGCCGTAAACCGAGGACGACCTGTATAGCCATTTTGAAAATATAAATCTCAAGCAATGACGGGAGATGTACAGAAGAGGATTAGGACCACGGTGCAAAAAAAAAAAATAAATAAATAAAAATGTCACCCCTTAATTCTGATAAAAAGTCAGAATTAGCTAGATGGATTCCAACTTTGGTCTCCGAATTAAGGGAAAAGAAAAGTTGCACTGTGACCCTAATCTATATCCGTAGCAATATGCTCAGAGTATGTGTAGTAAATGACTCTCAGCTACTATCACATCAATGTCTGAAAAACTGACTGAGCTAAACCCTTTTTTATGTTGACCAAGGCCCTCTCGGAGGCCATCTTGAATTGGACTAACACCAAAAGTTCTGTTTTAGATATATTTCTAATTTATTAATTTAAACGTTTTGTAAAATTCCATTCAATAATGCAGGACACCTTTTGCTAACAGATAAAAGAAAGCCGACCCCAAAAAGTTAACAGCAAAATCCAAATCAAAACGGTCTCTAGCAATCTATGAGTAGTCAAAATAAATGTTAGGGGCCAGTCAGAGTATGTACCAGAATTTTTGTTCCCCATTGTGGAGCGAAGAGGGGAATTGAAAATACCCTTCATCCCTCCGTTTGTTTGAAAAAAATAGGTGAGGTGCTGACTTCCATTTTGGTGTATGGCGGCATCTAGCCATAGAGAAGTTCATTTTCAAAATTGTGTTGCCAGGTCAAAATCCAAGAAGGCTGATGTCATATACAAAAATAAGTAACTTCCATTTTGGTGGCGTAAGAAAGGTCACTATCGAAAATATATTTGCCATCACGTACTACTTGTTTTTGTTTTTTTCCAATTACATTTTTAATAACTCTGACAAACTTGATAGAAAATCTACACAAACTACTTTCCAACTGGAATCATTTAACAGATGAAGTGGAGTCCATTTCCACACTGGACAAACTCCAGTGGGAGAAGCTTTTCTTTTTAAATAAAAGTTACCAAACGAGTGACTTATTCATACAATTATGCATCATATACAATGTGATTTGGTGGTGTATAAGAAGTAAATAAAACAAATATGGTGACTTCCATCTACAGTTACGCTCATGATATTTATGAAAATTGTCAATGAGAAAGTTATAAAACACAGTCTTTCTTTCAGGGGGCTGCGGTAGCTCAGTGGTCAGTGGCTCAGTCTCGTAAGCCTGAAGCTACAGATTTGAGCCCAGGCTGCATCAAAAAGGGCTTCTGGCATAAAACTGTTGCCAAATGTTTCGTGTAGTTTGCTCACTGCGGCCACCGAGGAGGGAAGCAACCAAAAGCAAATAAAAACAAGAATGTAATCTATCAAAATAAAAACAGTCTCTAGTTTAGACTTCATTTTAATCTTTTCTTCAGAACTCTGAAGCACAGAGGCATGGTCTCCAGAAAGAATCACACTTTACACGCTTTAATAACTAATGTCCTTAAAGATGTCAACAAAGCTGAGAATCATGCGACTTGGCTCATCTGATGACTTCAGTGAACTTCTGAGGTAATAAAAGGCTGCATCTCAACACAGACCGTCAACCGAAGAGCAGACTGTGTGCGACTCACAGTCAGGTCCAACGCACAACAGAAATAAAGATCTAGCATTCCTGAAATTAATACACATCACCCGCCACATTTCACACCGAGCTGCAGACTAAGATCATGTGGAGAAATGACAGAGTTCTAACAGTTTGGTTCAAACATTAAAAATTACGTTATGAACAGTCAGTCAGCACCCAGAGTACGAGTTGGGAGTGCCGAGCACATTAAAGCTGAACTAGATCACTTGGAAGCTGCCTGAGATGTGTTTTCTAGGTCAGTAGACTGTAGCAGTCATCTTGAGTTAAATTTACTCCAGAAGTTAATCAGTTGTAGAAGTCCATCCCATAATTACTTTCTGAAATTTTCATTAAAATCTGTCTTGTGGTTCATGACTTTTTTTTTTTCTGCTAACAGCCAACCAGGACAACAGTTACGTAACGTACTAGGGAAAACTTGTACACAGAGTAAAGCTTGAAGTACGTGCTGAGAAGCCTTGGCTCCTGCCATCTCAAATTGGAGCTTTTATTTTTCTTCTTTCGGCTGCACCCGTCTTCAGGGTCGCCACAGTGAACTAACTCGCACAAACATTTGGGAATTGATTTTTACACAGGATGTCCTTCCTGATGCAACCACAGACCTCCGAGCTACCCCAGCCCTCTGTGTGGAGCAGAGAGCTGATATCTAGGGTACCTGGGGGAGCAGATGGTGGGGGTTAAGGGCCTTGCTCAAGGGCCCAGAGTGGAGCAAATGAGAGCAGAGGCAGGTGTGGGCGTTTCACCTTTAATATACCCACATTTTGATGTTGTCAGTCTGGGGAGTTGAACGGGCAACCTTCCAATCACAGGCCCACCTTCTCTAACCTCTGCACCACCACTCCCTCCTTCAACCATCTCAAATTTGAGCTTAATATCTGTAAACATGTTTGTGTTGGCCAAGATCACTTAGCTGTGGCAGCCATCTTGAATCAGGTGGATTCAAGAAGTTAACCCGCTGTAGACATACATCCACTAAAGTAGTCCCTCGCTACTTCGCGGACTTGCTCTATCGCTATTTTTCAAAATAAGTTTGGACATGACACACAACTGGATGATTGATGGATAAGTCGCACGATCGTCATGTATTTTTATTTAACATAAATTATTTTAAATGATTTAGCACCTGCTGCACCATTGTGCAGTCCACATGTGCAGGGAGAAGCTTCCTCGCAGCGTGTCATATCTCCACTCTGCAGCGGAGAAGTGGGCGTGGCCGAGAGCACTAGCAGAGAGCAAATAAACTACTAGTTACTACCTGTACTACTACTCCTACTTCGCAGTTTTTCACGTTTCGCATGTCTTCAGGGTATGGATCCCCCATAAGGAACGAGGAACTACTGTAATTATTTTCTCAGTTTGGATATTACCCATCCATAAGATATTTTGCTAACAAAACATACACAGGCAAAAACAATATTGCTCACCTTTCAGAGGCAAGCAATAAAGCTGTCGGATGTTAGTCAGTTTAGTTTGTGATGTTGTACATAGGCCTGTCACGATTACAAATTTTGCTGGGTGATTAATTGTCTCAGAAATTATTGCGATAAACGATAATATTGTTTGACATTTGACAATAATTAGTAATTATTGTCAAATTTAAAAAGAAATGTTGGTAAATTTTTGTGTGTAGTACCGTTTTGCAACACCAGATCGAGTACAGGTAGTCCTCGACTTACAAATGGATTCCGTACCTAAGGACCGTTCGTAACTCGATTTTGCCGTAACTCGGAGCGCCGGCCACATGGCTGTCGTAACTCCGGATTTTCGGTCGTAACTCGGAGCGCCGGCCACATGGCGGCCGTAACGTCTTTTTAAACACTTTTTTCAATGTAAAACAACAACAGCATACTTAGAACGCTGTTTTAATGTGTTTCCAAGCAGTTAGCTAACAAAATACCCTAAAAAAAAAACCCAGAAAAAAACATAAAATGCTGCATAAACAAGGCAACGTGAGGTGTGATGACGTCACTGGGGCGGCGCCGTAAGTCTGAAACGCCGTAACTCCGAAACGCCGTAACTTGATGGCACCGTAAGTCGGGGACAACCTGTATTTACAAAAATCTGGACGAAACTTCTTTGTAGTATTGTACAGTTAAAAACTGACACAAAAGGTTGAACGAACATTTCAAAGATTTGCTACCATGGATGAATAACGAGTTTTAGAGATGTTCAGTTGTGGATCGTGCCAGAACTGCTGCATTCCAACTGCACTGACCACTTTACTGACCATGGACTAGAATACAGTGTTTAAGGTGGAGCTCAGTTCCTAAATAACTGCAGGGGCATCCCAACATCCCATTCACTTCTCAATAAAACCAGTTCAAACTTCTTTTCAGTTTCCTTTGCCTTTTTTCAGTTTGGGTACTTTGAACCATGAGTTAAAAATTAAACTCTTAGTTATGACATAATCTACTTGCTCAAATGGATAGAAATTAATTTATCGGATCTCACATTTCAGCAACTCAGTACCATGAAACATGTAACTGCAAAACAGATTTGAACAACAAATTCCAATAAAATCTTTGATAAAGCCCCAAAATAGTTTGGGACTTTTTTTTTTGTAATAATGTAAGATGCCAAAATACCTGTTTTGATGCATTAAAAACACACTGACTGCTCTGTTAGTAAGACTGCCAGACAGACAGAAAAGCATATTAGATATTAAGCCTCAGTCACTATGTAGTGACAGTTGTATGATAATAACATCTTCAACTATGTGGCAGAAGCATAATGTCAGGTTTTTTTTTTATGTCTAATGGGCCTTCATTTCCAATGTTGAAAACAAAAATTTGAGATGATTTTAACAGGAAAATAACAAGAAACAGTGATTTAAGTTATTGTTTGACAGGAATGTGAGTGAAATAAAATTGTGATCAGAACTGATATATCTTACAATATATAACCTGAACACAGCAATTTTTGTCTGCTGCGAACAAAACCTTGGATCACTGGATCTAACTCTTGTGTTGTCCAAAGTAGTATTTTTAAAATAACCGAGTTATGACACCAACACAACGTTTCCTGTTCTGGGTTTTGGTTTGGTGTGCCACTCCAGGATTTTCTGTGACCTCTGCATGGTCACCTTGTTAAAACTTTTATTGAGGCACCTCTGATCATAATGTTGGCAATTTATTAAACAATGAATTCAAAATATCTTTCAATTCTAACCCTAAAATGTTTAGACAATAAAGTCCCCATAAAGGACCATAGAACACAACAGGTGAGACCGGTTTGAGTCAGTTCACTTCTCTCCAGCTCCCCCCACCCCCAACAGTTTTGTACATTTATATATAAGTTTAATTTGCATTTAATTCACATGAATCAAAATTATTTGTTCCATTTCTTAAGTTTAGAACCAAAACAACTTGGTTAGGTTGAAGAAGTTCTGTGGCTTGTGTAAAATAGCTTTTCACTACGGTTACTTCCTGGCAGCAGGTGGCACGGTGGTGCAGTAGGTAGACCTGCCTCCTCACAGCGAGAAAACCGCTGGATTGAATCCTGGCCCGAGATCTTTGTAGGTTGAGTTTGCATGTTCTCTCCATGCATGTGTGAGAGAGTGTTTGTCTCGCTCGTCTGTGTGTGTCCCTGTGATGGACTGGAGACCTGTCCAGGGTGTCCCCCGGCTCTCGCACTGTGATTGCTGGATATGGGCAACAGTGACTCCCAAGACCTGAAAAAGGACGAAGCGGTTACAGATAATGGCTGGATGGATGCTTCCTGGCACTAAAGGCCACAAACCACAAAAAAATTACCTCGCAAGCTCATCACTTTCTCTAAATTTCATAAAGATCAGTTCAAAACTTTCTATTTTCTGTGTTTTTGTAAATTTCTTGGGGTATACATGTGCACAAGCAGACAGAACTGGTCGGGAGTCATTCAGAAACAGCACCATTAAAAGATGATAATTTCTATTTCTGAGAATGCTTTACTGTGTGCAACATAAGCTGAAAAATATTATTATTCCACTGAATTGTTCAGATGAAAGAGGCGATAATTTGCCTTTTTTTGTTTTAAATGCGCATATTGAAAGGAGCCTGCTCTAAATGAAACATTACCATTTCAGAAAGAGTGGTGAATCACTGCAAAACAAATAATTTGTGTGCACCGTGAAGCTTCAGCCTGCGTGGCAGAAAAAGAAAAATCATTTCATGTACTCCAGCTGAAGCGTACTAAACAACCCCCCCTCCTTCTTCAGAGAAGGCACAGCATGGAAGCTGTCCAACGGGTATTAAATAACGTGAAGTGTTATCCAAAAAGCAACCCTAAAATTAGTCACCACATTCAGTTGCCATGGAGAGTATCAGACATGGCTTTGTCTGAGTATCTTGGAGAAGCATAAATCCCACAGCCCAGTGATAAAAAAAAAGCTAGATTAGTAACAGGGGAATGAGCTGCATGAGAAGTGTGTCTTCGCTGCCTCTGTCTGTCCTATTCGCTCTGCTTATATATTTTTAACGTGCACAATCACCTCCCTTGTTCTAATTTCTTCCTCCTTTCCACCTGTCCAAAGGGAAAGTTGACTCTTGGCTGCTGTTTTTGTGTCACCCCGTCCTTCAGTATGACATTATTTCCACATACCGTATTTTCTGCCGTACGTGTCGCACCGCCCTATAAGTCGCATCAGTCCATATTTGTCTAATAAAGTGGAAAAATTCATAAATATGTTGCATCACCACATACGTTGTATCTATTATACATCACCACTGATGCGTAGAGTTTGTTACACGTCACCGCTGACAACCCGGAAATGTGAGCCGGTATTGTGCCAAAAACCGATGGGCTACCAAATGGCAGCCGTGGGAGTATGTATGGGAGGACTTTAACAATAATTTAACAAGATTAACACTTAAAAACAATTGTTTGTTTGCTCAAAATTATATTAAATGTGTGTATTAATCTAACGTTTGCTTAATAAATGCACTTTGACGGTCAAATCAGCTGAATTTCAAAAATAGTTTTGCTGCCGCGAAACGGGCACTCGCAGCTCGACCAGACGCAGCATTTCTTTAAAATTTAACAAGCTTAACACTTAAAAACAATTATTTGTTTGCTTGAAATTATAGCATAGGTGTGTCTTAGTCTAACATTTGCTTAATAAAATGCACTTTAATGGTCAAATCAGCTGTTTTTCAAAAGTAGTTTTGCTGCCTCGGTGCTCTGTGAATGCGCAGAGGAAGAGAAAAGGAAGAAGTAACACGGCTCGGTTCTCATAAAATTAACAAGAAAAGCACCTAAACAATTATTTGTTTGCTCAAAATTATAGCAAAGGTGTGTCTCAGTCAAATGTTTGTTTAATAAATGCACATTAATGATTAAATTAGCTGCATTTTGCCGGGGTGGTGCAGCTGTTTTGACAGTTCCAAGCAGAGAGAGAGCAGAATGAAGGTGCAGGGTCTATGGCAGGCCGATTGAGTCATTAAAAGCTGGTGAAGATTCTCAGTCATCCAGGACATTGTAAATTCAAAAAAGTTCAAGGAAAAAAAAAAAATAAAGTACATTTGTATAAAGTATAATAAATAAAGTCCAGTTGTTTTTGCCTGAAACTTTTTTGAATTTGTCATTATAGCCATGTTTACCTATTACATGATACAACAGCATGCCATATACTATTACTACTCTGCTGCTTCCAAGTGGCTGAAAGTGGTACTGCGCAATTATTTTTTTCAGTCAGAATGAATGGAAACGGTCATATCTTAGCCAAAAAATGGCTTATAAATATGGGAAAAGATCCATAAATATGTTGCCTCGGCCTATAAGTCGCAGAGCATGTAAATTATGTAAACAATTGTGACTTATATGCCAAAAAATACGGTACTTTTTTCTCTCATTTCCCCCACTTCTTATTTTCTTTATGACACTGAAACTTTTTACTTTCTTTCATGCGTTGCCCCCCCCCTCCATCCTCCTTCAGCTGCATGGGTGTGCCCCTTGTGAAAGCATAGTTCCACTGTAAAAGAATGAGTCTGTCAAACTGCAAACAATCTGCATTCATCATGCCTTATCTGCTCGCGCCTCCACGGCAGCAGTCATGATACTGGGGCAGGGAGTATGTCTGGACCCATAGCACACAGGGTCAAGGTCTACGGCTCTGGGAAATCGCACTCGGGCCCAAGGCAAGCTGGTGCTGGATATAAGCAGCAGGCTGTGGAGGAAGCGAACAGGCAGCTTGACTTATCCTTGATCCAGGATAATATTCTTCTTTCCTTCAATTTATCCAGGAATGGTTTGCTGACCATGCAAGTTGTTTCCAGCAATGTCAAATATTCAAACAGTGGCAGCACACACATTAGCATCTAACAGGATAATCCAATAACCAGAGCCTTAAACCCAAACATAAACAAGTTTAAGTACCTGTTTGTGAGCTTATCATAATTAATTGTTCGAACAAGGGAGAGGAGAGAGCTTCTTAATTACATCCCTTACCCTAAATCTCGTCTAGTTACAACCCTCAGGAGTATTTTCATCCACATCCAACCTAAAACCACGGTGCACTAAAGGATGAATGATGCCTTGGAAGGTTAGCATGAAAATTTATGACTTACTGAGAAACAAAGCACAAGGAATAGGTATTTAACATGTCCAACAGCAAGGAATAATAAATCAAACAAACTTTACATGAGAGCTATTGCCAGATAAAAAAAATGATCACTTGAGACAGCAAGCTATTCATACAAACTAATGGACAGAAACATTTCCCAGAATCAGTAGAATGGAGAATATATTTGATTGAAGCATTAAAACGTGCAAAACCTGATGAGATTGAAATTTATAACTGATGCTGTCTTGTTGCGCATACCGGTAGTTATGAAGTAGCTTACGACGGAGCTTTAGGACCACGCTAAGAAAAAAAAAATTAAAAGCCATAAAATTACAAAAATAAAGTCCTAGTATTACGAGAATAAAGTTGTATGAGACTTTTTTTTAACAGCTCTCTTTTATTTATTTATATAATTCCATGAGTCCACGACGTGACCTGTCAGTCAATCCAGTATTTTATTCTCGTAATTTTATGGTTAAATTTTTTTTTAATTTAACGTGGCAATGTAAATTTTTTTTTATTTTTTTTGCTTAGCGTGGCCCTAAAGCTCTGTTATACATAGTGACTTAGAACCTGCCACATACTGCACTACAAATTAGTCAGATCAAGTCCTACAGTAAAAGTAATGTAAAGATGAAGTACTTTGCAACCTGAAGCTGACACACGCTAACACATTATACTACTTGTATATATGTTAGCAATTAGCATGTGTCAGCCATTATTGCTTATACTCTTAAAGACTAATGTATATTAGCTAAAGTGCTTCAAGTTAGTTCAAAAATGGTCAAAACATAAAAAACAATTGGACTTCTGTTCTGAAGCTGAAGACATTTTTTGCTTCCCATCTGGGAAGTTTTATCAGCTTTATCAAAAATGTCTGGAGTGGACCAACTTTATAGAACGGATTATCATGCAGGTTAGATTAGAACTACTCATCCTGCTCGTCAGGCTCTTTGTCTGCCTGGCTCAGAGAGAAATGTTTTGCTCACCTGCATGAAGGTGTGAATTGGAATTGGAGCAGATCTGGAATCAGACCTAATGTTGCTGCACAAGTTTTCGAAAGTTGAAATCTGAGACCTCCTCCTCTATTTAAAGTTGTTTTTCTCATTTTACATAAATAGCTTCCTTCACCCCCCCTCTCAAACCATCTGTCTTCTCTATAAAAAATATGAACAGTTTGGTCCTCTAAAGAGTGTCCCTCATCCTTGAGGTATAGGTGGACAGCTGAGTCTGATGTTGAGACATGAATTAATGAGTGCACAGATTTCTCTCATCACATTTTAGGACATGTTTCAGACATAGATGTTAACTAAAACATGTTCTCAACCAAAAACAGTAAAACGATTCTGTCCCATCACCTCAGATTTGGGCATGTGTCCTCATGTATCCTGCCAGTGTTTTTTTTTAATGCAACACATACTGTGAAGAGCCTATTTTGAGCATGAATATAAAAGTCTGCTGAATATGAATAATGGACACCAATAAGTCATATATACAGTGAACACTTTAAAGAAAGCGAGTGAGTGACTGAGTTTAAACAAAACTTTACTCTGAATAATTGATTAAAATGCTGTTTTATGAGTGGCTATGGCAGTAAAGCCAAACTCTCAGCATCTAACTGGTCCTGAGGCGATGACATAAAAAGGAAAATGTTCATGACCATGATTTTTTGCTGTAAAAATGAAAAATACCACTGATTTGAAGGTCATCGTGACAGTGCTGACTTCCCTGGCTGCCTGACAGGCGTGTAGGTTACCTGTCAGTCACAAAGCAGTCAGATGGTTGTAGACTGGACTGCACCTCACAGTCAGCCACTTTATCACTGAGGACAAGACTTGCAGGAGGACGAGCAGAGGACACTGATGGAGGCTGCAGTCAAGAGCATGACCCAAATGTTCCATCTTGGGACTGGTTTGGAGGCAGCAGTTGAGTCAAAGGGCATGAGGATGTCCTAAATGATTTACCAAACATGAGAAAGAAATCCACAGTGAAACAAACAAAAAAAAAACATGAAGGGGAAAGCAGAGCCTACTAATTCAACGTCCTGTGATGGATGTCAGCAGCCGACCATGACAAACACTGTTGCCAGCATTTGTGTTTGTTTAATTAATACAAATAAACGGAGAAGACGGGCGTTTTGGCTGCAATCTGTCTAAAAGAAATCCCATTTCGACGCTGCTTCTTCGCGTCACCCATCATTATAACAAAACAAAAAAAAAAAAAAAAGCAGATGTTTTTAAAAAAGCAAGGGGAAAAAAAAATCTCTCCAATGCCATCTGCAAATCAATTTTTCATCTTCCCCTCCCGTAAATTATACATAATATCCTTGAAACACAAAGCAGGAGTTAATACAAGTGTTCTGGCTGTGATTGATTCTTTTGTTGTGCGTTCTATTTTTATTATTATTCAGACTGTTGAAAGGAAGCTTGCGTGATGGCAGGAGGGGGTGGATCGGAGGGTTTGGGCATGCAGCACCACACCGAGACACTTCCTGCTCACGAGAATCGGCACAAGTTAATAAGCACCTTGAACATTATTCTGCTAAACAAATGGAGTTAACCTGCATTTAAATTCAATTAGGCTTTTGATTGAGTTGTTAGCATCAAGTCTCAGCTGCTTGTGCACGTCTGTGTCAGAGGAATAGACGAAAAGGACAAAAACAACGTGTGCGTTTTGCTTATTTCCATCTGCTGCTGAGTGAAATGCCGTATCTGGATAATGCAAAATGAATACTAATTAATGGCTACTAGAATTAGTCACTGCACTTACAGTTCAATTTGACTATTGTGCATTTGTTCAAAGCTCTTAGCATTAGGAGAAGCACTACTGAGGTCGCCTTTTAATTGAATTTTACTCCCCCCTAAATAAGCTCCATCTTACGGCTCATGTGGACCAACTCTGGCTATTGACAGTGAAACACACTACTCCTGACTGATAGGGACACTGCTCTGCTAATGCATATTTAATTGTGCAAGCCATAGCTTTCCTGGAATATTTCAATTACATGCATTACTCTTTCCTCAGTGGAACAGCTCTCTGTTCAATTTGATTTTGTATAATTACTGTAAAATGAATTTTAATTGTTATGGCCAATCCTGAAGTAAGTTGGCACATATTCCTGCTCCACATACCAACGTTTCAAAAGTGTCTGCGTTTGGCCAAATGAAAAGGATTGTCCATGTTCTTTGAGGCAAGGTTTTGTGGGAAAGTGATGAGAAATGAACATTTTACCTGTTGTAGATAACATTTTGCATGGGTAAATGGTTATTTCTGCCCAGATCAATGAGTTCTTGGCTTGTCTGAGAGGGAGCAGACAGATTCTTGTTGTTGAAATCCTCCTGCTGCCCGTGGGTCAAAATGATCAACAAGGCCTTGTGCTCGGAGCTACTGGAACCAAATGCTCCCTCCCGGGCCCTGAGATCATCTGATCAGCTGCTTTTGGCTGTTCCTAAAACAAGACTGAAGCTCAGAGGAGATCAGGCTTTTTCAGTCATGGACCCCAAACTCTGGAACAACCTGCCGCCTGAATGCCGAGCAGAATTCCTCCCTGGGCGATGGTCAGACCTCCCAGCAGTGTGATGAGCTCCTTGTCTCCACAGACAGACAGCCGAAGGTGCTGGGGGATGACCCCGGTCCTCCCGCCGTCACAAGCCAAGCCTTCCAGCCAGGCGCTCGAACGCTGCCGCCAGGTGGACGGAAATTCATCCACAGCACCTCCTTTTCAACTCTTTTGGATGTTGGGTCTGTATTTCAGCTTTTGAGATGTTAATCAGTTGCTCCTGGTTATTAAAAAAAACACCTTGTTGCCATGGTTACACATCCTAACAAATGCCCCAAAGTAAAAAGGTTTCAGTAAAAATCCTTCCAGCTGCTCAGCGTCTGATACCAGCAGAAATAATCATCCGACAAAAGCAATTTACATGCAGAAAAAAGAGGAACTAAAGTTTTCAAAAGTAATAACTGTTGCAACACGCAGCCGCCCTGAGCCGCTCAGTTCTAGAACGCACTTGAGCACTTTGATGCCAGTTTCTGTTTGAAATGTGCTTTATAAATAAAGTTGACCTGACTCCTCTGCAGGGCAGCTGGACTCTCTTAGAGACCGGCTGAGAAGTTCAGTTATGAGGAGAGACTGGAGCCACTGCTCCTCCACATGCAGAGGAGCCAGGGGAGGTGCTTCAGGCATGTCTGACTGGAGGACACCCCGAGGAGGACCCCGGACACGCTGGAGACACTAAACGCTGCTGGGTTTACATCTGGATTGTTGAGCATTAATTAGTCAGTTTCATTATACTCTCCTAAGTTGTTTAAGATATTTTGCTAACAGGCAGACATGGACAAAAACATTTTTCCTCCTTCGTCTTTCAGCGGTGGGTCGAGTCCATTTTGACTTCAGTCAACTGAAATCAAAGTTTTTGATTTTGTCCATGATAAATGAGCCGCTCTGCCCCTCCCTGCGCTTGTTTTTTAATGCACGTTAATTATTATTTAATTGGAACATAGCACAGATTAGCATGGCCTACATCTGCATGAGGTTAATGAGGTTCTTGATTAAGAGCAATTATTCAGCGATTGCTTCAGCAGGTGTCGAGGCGTCAAACTTTTTATGGTGCTGGAACAAAAGCTGCTTTCACTCCCGCTGGCGGCGTCACGAGGCGAATAACAAGACGGAGACGAGACGTCGAGGCTGAAGGTTTAAAAGCTGCCGGCTGAAGTTAAACACCAGCCCAGCGGCACCGCCACTGTTCCTCTCACAATACGAACACACTTTCTGTTGAATGTTCAGAGACATTTTCACACAGAAACCATTTATTAGCACAATACGTTTAAAAAAATATTCAATTATTGTATCAAAATTACAGATTTTAAATTTACAGTCTGTCTGTTAGCCAAACTTCCCATGAACTACTGGACGGGTTTTTACTGAAACTTTCAGGAAATCTTCACTCAGATATCTACAACTGATTCAAAATGGCTGCCACAGCTAAGCCCCCAACCAAAACACAACAAGCGGTACATCGATGTTCCCGTCGCTGAGGGATTCAAAGAGTGAATGTTTGGACTTTGTGATTGTTTTCACTGAGCTACCACAGCCCTCTGTGTGGAGCAGAGAGCTGCATCTAGGGTGCCGGAGGAGCAGATGGTGGGGGTTAAGGGCCTTGCTCAAGGGCCCAGAGTGGAGCAGATGAGGGTGGAGACACATGTGGGTGCTTCACCATTTCCACCTATATTTTGATGTTGTAGGTCCGGGGGATCAAACCGGCAACCTTCCAGTCACAGGCTGGCTAAAGTCACTTCCTGGACTTATTTCAGTTTTTTTTGTTTTTATTAATATTTTTATTCAGAATCCACAGCCCTGTTTTTATTCTATTAGTGCTTAGTGTATTTTTAGTTGATGTTTTCTTAGTTCATATTTTAGATGTTATTACTGTTTTTCTTTTACATTTTATTGTTGGATGTAACTGGGACTCTGTGAACATAATCTCGTTCCACCTCATGTACCACATGTGGTGGAACGACAAATAAAGAAACTCTGACTCTGTTCTACATTTCTCATGTTTAAAAAAAGCAAAGTTTTTACCATAATGAAGAAGTGAGCCAAAGTTTACAGAATTTTTTTTAAAATCCTTGTTCAGTTTGATTCAAAAACGACTACAGAACAAAATGTAATAAATACGACCTGAAAAGAACAGAAACCACAGCTGCAGCAGCAGCAGGACCATCCTAGTTAGCAATAGCTTCAGCTAGGTGTCTTCAGTGGCTAAAAGTATTTTTTGTTTGTTAAGAATTTCCAGAGTGGTTTTGTTGATGTTTACTTCTGAGGCTTCAGAGTGGGCGGGTCCAATGTGCCAACAGGGAGGGGGTGGGGGAGACGTTCAAACATATTTAAGAGCAAAAAATGATAAATCAGGTAAATAACGAGGCCAAACATGATAACCTACATTTTTATTTACTTTTTTCAATAACAAGGACCTCCTTAAAAAGAAGCCAACTTATAATGAAAGAGTTAAATGTTTTGTCTCTTTTTATTTGTGAAATTTAAATCAGGTTCACCTGAAGTAAATTCAAATCATTGACTTTAGGATATTATATTTAGGCTAGTTGCCCAGTTCATTCATTCATTCATTCATATATATATATATACAGGTAGTCCTCGGTTTACGTCCGAGTTCCGTTCTAACGGCCCGGCTGTATACCGATTTAGCCTTAAACCGAAACAGAAAGCACATGGCGGCCGTAAC
>JARVGQ010000210.1:13023891-13035347 GCA_031762355.1 Hypsolebias martinsi
TATATTTGCAATAAAATCCAGCTTTTAATAAGACCGCTTTAATACTTTAGTTTTATTTTCATAAATGCTATTTTAGAAATCTTTATTTCAGTTTTGACTAAAATTCTCACTCTCACACACAAAAAAAATAAAATATTAATATCTAAGAAAAGCAAATAAAAAAGAAATGTGTGGTGTGATTATATATTACACTGGCCTGCCATTTTTATTGTGTTTGTGAGGGTGTAGGAACCAGGAATGCCATTACTGAGCCATAATGGCTAACATCCAGTATTCAGCCTCAGGAAAGACTAGAAAACTAAATTCAAACCTCGTGTACAACATTACTCTGAGGGGTTTGCAAGTACTGTTTGACACAGATTTTTTTTCTGATGTTATTCAACCACTACTCCTTGAACAGTGCACAGAGAAAAATGAGATGTATGTCCTTGTATGTTTTTGTAAGTTCTCATTTGAAGCACTCTGTTTAATCAGTTTGAAAATCATCCTTTTCTTCCATATTTCATCTCCAAGTTGGAGGTACTCCTTTCTCCCCTCTGCCTCTACACGCCCCTTTGACAGCAATTTTTTAAAACAGTGGAGTGTGTAGACAGAATTAAAGTGTGCGTCCTTTTCACCTTTAAGGAATGAAAGGGTAATTGTAACTCATATGAGGTGAGGATGGGTCACGTTGAGGGAGATGCCTAACAGTGACTATGCTAATGAATGGTCAAAAATCTCACACGTGAGGAACTGACACGTTTGGTTTAATGAGGGTGTAGCAGCAGGATCAACCGAGTCAAAACCTCCAATTAATCCATGCTACACAAACAATGTTAACACATAACCGGAGGTCATGGTTCTGCTAAGCAACATCCTCAAAACAATAGTAAATGAGGAGCATTTAGATGCAGGGTAAAAGCATGTGCTCTCTGATTATTATTCATTGATTTATTAAAATGTGGCTGGGAGCAGTTTAGAGTGGTGACCTTGAGAGAAGTAGGATCTGCAGCTTCTACTCAGGTAATGGAGGTAACGTAGACAGAGGTAGAGAGTGGGTGGATAGACTGAAGAGGGAAAAGGGCAGCGATGCTGTGAGACAAAGCGACGTGGGGAAAGGAGAGGGAAGCACCTGCATTTACAGGCAATCTTGACTTTTCCCCTCGTAGGTATGCAGATTTAAATGCAGGGTTGGTGGGAGACATTAACGCCCCCAACCGCTGTGAGCGAAACGAAATGTTGCTTTCCGCTCTCTCTGCGGGAGTGATTGGAGGATTTATGGGACGGGTAGAGGATTGAGAGTTGAAAGAAGAGGCGTTCAGGTAAGACAGTTTCCTGTGGGGATTTGGATAATGATGCCGGTGATTAGGATGTTTGCTATTGTGCTGGCAATGTTCTTGTGAACACCCACTAAAATATAAATCAACTTTATACAAATATATAATCCACTATACACTGCACTGCGGCAACGGTAAACAACAATTAAGTGTGGATTTTCCAAGACATGAATAATGTGAATTTGTAATGTTTCATCCATAAGATGCACAACAAAAGACACTATAAATTAAAAAAGTTAAACATGTGGCACAGATTTGCCTAAACAACAACATAAACAAACAAACAATGCTCACAAAGCATGCAAATCACTTTACATGCAGGTCTAGGTGTAACATGCAAATGCTCTGTCTCAATGCTCTTTCTTGTCTACGCAGGTGTAAAGTCTTTTCGGATATCAATTCATAACCTTGGTAACTCATCTTGATGCAATGGAGATACGTGCCAAGTACAATGGAAATATTTCAGCTTCTTATAGCTCCCAAATGTCAGATGATCTCTTACAAATGTATTTGTTGCTTCTAACCAGATGTTTAGGAACTAAATTCACTGACAAAAAAAATTAAATATTCAGAAGAAATGGTCCAATTTAGACATACTCTACTATTGTACACAGTCCAGTGTAAATATAATGAAATATGTAAAATATTTGATTTACAAAGAGCTGGTATGTCTCGAATGGGTAGCAAAAGGGACAAATGTAGGCAATCAAAGTCACCAGATGAAGAATATGCCTTTAAAGACGCATTAGACAGCATCACCAGTGTTTGAAATGGGCGGATGTGGCGGAGTGATTAGAGCAGTCGTCCTCCAATGGGAGAGTTGGGGGGTTTGATTCCGCCAGCATTCACATGCTGAAGTGTCCCTGGGCAAGACACTGAATGCCTCATTGCTCCCGATGTGTGTCCCATCGGTGTTTGAATGTGATAAAGCACTGATTAGTCTTTGTATAGATCTAGTAGAGTGCTGTATGAATGGGCAAATGAGGGCACAGATTGTAGAGAAAAGTGCTTTGAATATCTTGATAAGCTAGAAAGGCACTATATAAGTACAGTCATTTACATTTGAAAGGGATTTGATAGGGGTCACATTGTGGATTTTTATGACAGGGTAATCATTCTGTGCAAATGCACAGCATATTAGTTGTACAGATGTCACAGTGGTCGGATGTTGGAACCACTGGGTACTTGAAGGCAATGAAACAAGTTGTGATGGTTCTGGTTGCCCAAGACCGTCCACACTCAGGGAGGAAGGACTGTTTGATTGCACACCAAGCATTACAGCACTCTGTGACTATTGTGTGTATTGGACTGTGTTCAATGCTTTGTGTCGTCCTGTATTGCTTCTCAATATCACCTAGACCACAGGTTCACTGTTCCATATGGAAATTGCCATTTACATAAAATAAAATATGGTTGACTTTGGACTGGTGCCTTAAGGGGCAATACACCATGTTCAGGTACTGTATGATTTTCAGTTTTATCCTCCTGTCACAAGCCAGGTCTATGATCATTCACCAATCAAACATGTGTGATAAGCTCAGATCTAAACTTTACCAAGTGCAAATCTGTTGGTTATCGAGGACCCAAGGGGATGCCATATCAGATCCAATTTATGTGATACTGTAATTATTGCAATACATCTGCATGGACTTTAAACACCATTCCTTCTGGGTGCTTAATGTTTTATTGTCAGTGAATGGATGGCGCAGTTTGTGGTTTGTTCTACTTAGAGTCATGTAGGGTGTCACTTCCCTTTGGGGTTTAGTCTCCCCACTGTTTTCGCAGACAAAAAGCAGACAAGCGAGGCAAAGTGAAATCATAGTACTTACTCAGGTGAGGGTTGATGGGAGCTGTGAAGGAGAATTGCCAAATACAGTCATTAGTACAGAATATCATTGTCTGTCATTACACGAGACACTCATTAAATAAAAACACAGATGTAGAAGCACCCCACCTGGTGCACTCATAAACAGTGTCTAATATATGTGTGTTTCACTGTAGGCTACACAAGCATATACTGCATTTCACCCTTTTCATCTTGCTGTCATCTCCTTGTGTGACAAAGTGGTAAGAAAATCATATGTATGAAAAGAAATGCTCAGAGATGGTAGGAAACAGCTCCCTATCAAACCAAAACGCCAGAAAAAAAATTGTTTTTGTGCTGCAGCAATCATCTGCCTCATATTTTATTGATTACTGAGCGAAGGAAAAAAGATGTCTGGGATCTGAGGGACAGGTAGCAGCAGTCATTCTTAGACTATCTAATGTAAAAGACAGGATTAGGAGGAGCGCCTGATCACATTAATAAGCTTATAATGCAACCTCTTATCATTACCGCCACGGCTGATGTCCTTGTCCAAGGTGACTTCCATTTAGGAAACTAAGCCTGTTTCATACTTCCATTTAGAAGCCAATACATCTTAAAATGAGGGATAATCACAAGTGTGGCAGCTAATCACCTCTTGGCAACATCTTTTTTGTGTTTTCAAAACTATCATTACGGAAACTTGTAGTTGAAACACTCTTGACTTGCTATCGTGTCTGCATGTTTGCATTCTGTCCACCCAAAGAACGGTTCAATGTTTCCCTCAATGATAATTTAGCAGCTATGCTGCCGTAACAAACACTACGATCAAGGGTATCATGCAAAGCTGCGACAAGCCAGCTAAGTTGGCGCTTCGCTTTTTGCAGATTAAATATCATTTAACCTGTCAAGAAGATTCATGGGTATTTTCATGATCAATTGCCGAACAGACGAGAAACATAAGCTTCACTACAAAAATTGCGTTGTTGTGTGATTTATGAATCCTTCCTGCTCATGAGGGGAATGGATTTGAATCCAGCCAATTAAAGTGAGTAATAACAAATCTTTCCCCCGAAAAAGAGAACGTGTGGTGGAGTAGAGGGGTGTTAATAGAAATTGTCTTTTTTTAATAACAGTACAAGAAGTGATGTCTGTTTGTTATTGTGTTGCTAATGGGAATGCATGTTGCTTGAGGGAGAAAAGATGAGTACACAAAACAGGAGAAAAGACCACAAACCTGGCAAGAAAAAAGAAAAAAAGAAATGCTATTTCATTCTGTACCCTCATTGTGTTGCACCCCAGCATTCACTGCTTCCTCGTGAATTTACACCAAACCATGAAAAGCAGCACGAACTGCAGAGGGGCAGGAAATGATCTGGGCTGTCGAGGAGAAAATGTTTTAAGTGACAACCGACAGCCTCAGGCTTGTGAGGAAGATCCAGAATTTTCTGACAAGACTCAGCATCCATCCTGCTGTCTCCACTCCGTTCAGTCTCAAACTTCCTCCTTTTCCCCACAGTTCCCCTCATCTCCCAAACTCTTCCTTCCTTCCTCTGCTTCCCTCTTTCCGACACTGCGGTTAGGAACGTATGATTTTGTTGTCACTTCTCTTACCTGGAGCTTCCCCTGACTGACTCCCTGTGCCTCAGTCTAGCTTAATGTGTCTGCTCGAGCGATGTCTCTACCTCCACCGAGGAACTCGAGAAGAGCAGTGAGCAGGCCCCGAGGCTACTTCACTGCTGTTGTGTTAGCACACTCAGAAAAACATGCGTGTAAACGGATAATTTAACTTGCACTGAGAATGACTGTAATGAATATGGGGGAAAACAAGGAGAAGAATCAATTTGGATGGAAATGTGAGTCAAGTGTTTAAAATGTTTTTTTATCCTGAGAACATAATGTGGCGTGTTACTGAAGTGTTGGCGTAAAACGTCTATGAGAAAGTTGAAAATGTTGCAAATGCTAAGATTTCTTTAATTGGTGGTTCAACAATTAGAAAAGCTCTGAATAGTGATCAAGAGTGCATTGAAATATATTTCTAGGAGTTTCAACACAGCAAATCATCTTCTGCTCATCTCTTCCTATTACTTAATGAGGGAGAGCGACAGTGTAGGGCGGGGGTGTCCGAACATTTTCATGTGTGGGCCCAAAACTATCCAGATGAAAGGACTCATAGGCTTTAAAAAATGTGAATTTATCTCAACGTGAACACTATTTTGGAAAAAGGACAAAAGCTTAGTAATTTTGGTGGAGAACATTAAAATCCTCATAAACACTAAGCTTATAATTTTTTATTAAAGCAAATTTGATTCATTTGATTAGTTGAGTCTATGTTTGTTGTTTTCTTGTGTTAAATGTAATTTTAGTTTGTTCTCGGCAATAAAATTGTAATTTGAGTTAAAAGGGGGTTGATCAGCCTTTCCGACCATGGACGACCCAAAAGGCTGATTGAAGTTCTGAAAAATCATCCAGCGGTCAGTCGCTACAACAGATTCATAGAAGTTTTGTTAAAATGTATTAATTCATATGTACCGGTAGATGATACCATGTTATATTCACATAAAAATGTCCAGTTTCCCTCTTGATTATTTTATCAACCAATATTTAGTCAATTTTTATGAATCATTATCTAAAAGTCTTTCTGGTAGAAATCAGTAAATGTTTTTGGTGCTTTGTACCATCAAGTAAAAATAAAAAGACCATAGCCAAACATTTGTATTTTTGATTAATATTGCTCATTTCGAGAAGTTTGTTTTGAATCTATTTTGCTGTTAAACCAAAACATTATAGAAAAAAAGGATTGCCAACAAATTTGCAGAAAGTCTGCAAGCTTGCTGGCCAAAATGATACCATTCTTAAACTGCAGCTGTGGGCCGCACAAAATCACTGCAAGGGCCGCCAATGGCCCTCGGGCCGCACTTTGGACACTCTTGGCGCACGGTTTTCATTGGTTCTATATACGGTATAGGATAGCCCCCACCCTGTCAGTCAGTCAGCTGTAAACAATGTTGGGAGGAAACGAACCCCTGAACTTCCTTCCTAACAAAACAGTATTGAAAAACAAAAAAAAAAAAAAACCGGCCAAAGCTTGTCTACCGGAGGCGAACTACTCATCCCACTTCGAAGAAATAGCTCAGATCTTTTTTAAGGTTGACTTCTGTGAAAAAGGTTATGAACAATTAATATCACCTCGTTCAAAGAGCAGGAAGCTCTTCAAACAACCACAGTTTGAGGAAAGAAAAATACAAGAGTTGAAGCCTGATCAGACTTTAAGCTAACAGCTGGTCTTAGGAGGACCAAGACTAAAGTAGATTGCTGATGTAATAAAAACTGTAAAAAAAAGAAAAGGAAGAAAGAAAGAAATGATTAATGCAAATGCTATTTTATAAACATGGTTATTAGTTTTGCTTTGCACTGGAGTTTTTTGGTCTTTGCAAGCACATTTAACAGCAACAGCTAGCCATAGCACCCATGTTGCAGCAAGTGCAGGTGCATCTAAAAAAATTAGAATATTGAGAAAATTTTCAATTTCTTCTCTCAGTCATTTCAGAAAGTGAAATTCATTTATTATATAGATTCATTACACAGCGTTAACTATTTCGTGCCTTTATCTCTTGTAATTTTGTTGATTACAGTTTACAAATAATGAAAAAACAAAATTTTGTGTCTCAGAAAATGAGAATATTCCACAGTCAGCTTTTGGTACCTTTGTCAGTGTGAGCAGGAGACAAGTCCTGATGGAAAATGAAACCAGCATCTCCATAAAGCATGTCAGCAGATGGAAGCATGAAGTCTCTGAAATGTCTTGGTAGATGCTGCGTGGACTGTGAACTTAAAAAAAAAAAAACAGTAGACCAGCACCAGCAGAGGACATGGGCACAAATCTTCACTGACTGGAAATTTCTCTCTGGACTTCAAGCTATATGGATTCTGGGCCTCTCCACTCTTCCTCCAGACTGTGGGACCTTGATTTCTGACATGAAAATTTACTTTCATCTGAAAAAAATACATTGGACCACTGAGAAACAGTCCAATTCTGTTTCTTCTCAGCAGGTAAGACACTTCTGATGTTTCTGGTTCAGAAGTGGCTTGACTTGAGGAATGAGAGATTTGTAGCTCATGTCCGGGAGTTAATCATCTGATGGAGTTTAGAAGATTGAACCTCTTCATAATATTCTAATTTTCTGAGACACTGAATTTTGGTTTTTCATTATTTTGTAAGACACAATCCTCAAAATTACAAGAATAAAGGCTTGAAATATTTCACTCTATGTGTGATGAATCTATATGTTTCAATTTCTGAAATGATTGACAAAAATTGCACTTTTTCACTATATCCCATTTTTTTAAAGATGCATCTGTATTTTATTTTTTGCCAACACAAGCATGTGATGCACAACTGAAAGTCATGTAAAGGTGTATAAAACCGTTTGAACTGTTGAAAAGCTTCTGAGCTATTTGAAAACAGATATTAATCTCTGTGTGATTAGCCCTCATCAATTCAATCAGAATTAAACTGTTTCTCCAAACTTAAGTAATTCAATGAAAATATTTATAACAATTAAGACATTTATTCTTTCAGAAAACCACAAAACAACCTTTCATAACACCCTCTTGAAAACATCATAATTACCTCTTTAAGGTAACACTGTTTTAAACATGTAATAAATAGTTCACTGCAGGCTCGGCACAGAACCTCATCATCAAGATAAACAACGAGCTGACATCAGTTTGCCAAGTTTTTAAGTGTTCTTTACAAGCAAGAGAAGCTTAAAAGAGTTATAATCTTTGAATTAGGTGCATTTAATGTGTTACTATAATTTCATTTTTCTTGTGCTGATACTCTATTTCTGTTTAAGTCTTCCATTTTCTTGTATTTGCTAACAAATCGCAACATTTCACAAAACAGTCTGCTGACTTTCTGGTGTTTTATTGGCTCACAACGTTAATTACAAAATGAGCCTGACAGTCAGCATGTGTTCTTCCACTTGGATTATACATATTTTACCATGACTCAAATCAAAATAAGTTAAAATAAATTACATTCTACACAATAATAAAGCTAAGAATCAAAATTATTAATTTAGTTAAGTAAAAGTTATTAAAAAAAATCTCATTTAAAACAACAGCCACTGACCGCATTGGTGTATTGACATCAGGGGCGATTCTAGAATCTGACCTTTAGGAGGTGCTTAGCCCCCAGGGCTGACTGTCATTCCCCAATCTGTTACAGGAGCACGATCCATAGTGTTGCTCATTTGTGCATGCACTAAAAGGAATACTGAGTCTGAGTAGATGCAAATTCCTGCATTCTGGTGTATTTTAATGGTTAAACATCCATGTTTACCTCTATAGGTAAACACTGGATACAATAACTATTTTGGAATGAGCACAACAAGAAGTAGGGCTAAGCTAGCGGCATGCAACAAAGACAAGCTCGCTAAGATGCTACAGACGTAGCACTCTGCTTTTCATTACACAACCTAATAAACGCTTTGTACAAAATCAGTTTAGTGTTAACTGATCATAACAAATAAAGACTAATCAAACACAACTAGAAGTTTCAACATATCTGCACAGTATATACAGAACGCACAAAACAACATAAAGTAGCTTTAAGCATTAACCTTAAATTTAACCATTAAACATACTGTACATAATTATGACAAAAATGGAGGGTTTACTTGGAGTTACCTTCATACAGATGAACATGTGGTACTTCCTGTTTATAACTGTTGTATTCAGCTGCTCATGAGGTCGGCTGCAGGGTTTTATCATCTTTTACATTTTTTTCAGACTCAGTTTAGGTTTTGGAAATGGAACAAACTGTATTGCACCCTTTAAAGCAAGGCTGTTCAACTAAACTGCTCAGGGGGCCACAAATCCAGCAGCTCAGGGACCGGATTCAGCAATTCAAGTCATTATGTAAATAAACCAAGTATTAAAATGATCTGTTTCTCTTCCCCCCCCCCACCCCCCCTGTTTATTTTGTTGTATTGACTCATAAATGGAATAAATAGACCCAAAAACCCAAACCCAGAACAGCCTTTAAAAATAATAATAATAAATAAATTAGGGGTCTAGAGTTAAAATTTAGGGTTGCTTGAGCACCCCCCAAAAATAGGCTAAAATCACCAAAAATTAAGCAGAAAATACAATAAAATGTTAAGATTCATAAATCAATAAAACAGTGAATAACAAACAGCAATAATAAAGTGATACTACTTTAGATGCAGTAATATTAGTACTTTAAAGAATTAGGAAATTAATTAACTCATGTTATGAATCTGTTTTACTACTTTGAAATACTGTGAGACCATAAAGCTGTGGTCCTTTTGGCTCAAGGTCAGAATCTCATACCATGCTTAGTTTGTTTTTTCCAGCGAAGAGGACAAGATGAACTTCTGCTTGATGCATGATTGACTTCCATCCAAAGTGCCTAATTTTGATTGAAACGCAAAGTGAGCTCAGTGACCGCCAAAGGACATCGGTCCATGGAGGCTGTTTTAGAACAAGCACTGACTTCATTTTGGCAGGAATCCCTGGCTTCCGGCTATATAACAAAGCAGTAGACATTTCCAGCAGGGCAGACAACAAATGATTAGTTGCTTCTCTCTTTTTTAAAACTATTTTTATTTAACTGACCTCACATTACTCACACTTCGAAAAATTCCTCATCTATCATGTTTATAAGATCTGGGCAGGTGCCCAGTGATGGCTTCACAGCTGAAACATCAGTTGTCGTAATGGCAGAGTGGCTAAATGTGATTCAGTAATAATTCCCTGCTGTCTCCATTACTTAAATAACAAAAGAAACAACACATTCAAGCTCTTCATAAAAAATTAATAATAATAATAATTTATTTTGAGTTTTTGCTACTGTAGTGGTTATAAAACTTTCAGTTAGAAAAAAAGAGAAACATAAATAAAAATAATGTTTTGTATTATTTGGCTAACATTAATTGTTTTTGGTTCATGGTAGTGTGTGGGAAATGTAAATGAAAAAACAAAAACAAACAAACAAACAATTAAAAAAAGGCCATAATTCTTTCCTCAGTTGAATAAAAATTCATGGGAATAAGATGCACTGTGATTGTTGATCTAGTGATCTATGATCAATTATTCTGGTCTTGCAGTTCAAAGGTCACAGAATGGTACAGTAAAATGATGTTTGAATGCATTTTCTTTTATGTTATTTTTCTGAATACAATTGTATATAGTCTTTAGATTGCGATACCTCTTCATAGTTCATTTTTGAGAGTTTATTTATTGTGTCTCGATTTGTTATGTCTGAGTTAACACAGGTTAAACATGCCACTTTATAACACTGGACATGATGGAAGTAACACCGTGTCTGTGTCTGTTTTCACTTTTGCCCTTTATAGGTACAAATTCTGACTGTTGCAAGTTTTATAACTGTATTTACTGTCACGGAGTTTAGAAAACAAGTAGGAAATGTCTGCAGTAACCTTAACAACTGGAGTAAATTTGACTTTACTAAGAGTTAAACTCAAGTTTTCTTACTAGCTGTAATCCGTGGCACAGACGTTGTCGTGCAGTGTACCCACAATGTTAGTGTGTAATGTTCAGCACTCAGGGAAGATATATTTTGCGGTTAGAATGTTATATTGTTTAATATTAGGAAAATAATGATTCTGAAGACTGTAATTTTACAAGACCAGTCTAGTTAGATTTGTATGTTACATACCTGTAGATAATTTTGATTTATGCTTTCATAATGTTACATGTAAAGGTTTGTATATGATGCTGTAGTTATATAGTTGCTACTCATGCTGAAGACATGATGTACCAGTTTTGATTTGTGTTAGTACAAATACTTCTTCAGCAGCTAATATGCTGAGTGATTCATTGTGTTTTTTATTATTATTATTATTATTTTTACTAGTTGAATTACTTTTTAATGTGACCATGTAATGCTGAAAACTGTTCTTGAAACAATATTACAATGCTGGGCATTCTTGAAACAACATTATAACACTGAACATGACAGAAGTAACACCATGCCTGTGTCTTTTTTCCCCTTAACATGGGTGTAACACTGCCCTGCACAGGCCCTGAGGTTGGTCAAACTAATGCTCCTGCTTGCTCTTTAGGTGTAGATTTTAAAAAGAATGATCTGCAGAGTCGCCCAGATGAGCAAAACAAAATTCATTACTCACAGAGGAGCATGATACCTGGTCAAACCTCTGGTGGAGGTTACAGGTGGCTTCCTTAGAATACTGTGTTAAGGAAACTTCTGCTTGATGCATGCTTGACTTCCATCCAAAGACCATACCATACCATACCATACCATACCATACCATACCATACCATAC
>JARVGQ010000210.1:13250125-13261708 GCA_031762355.1 Hypsolebias martinsi
GACATCATTAACTTCACGCAGACTCTTCCACTGGTACATTTTCATCTTTAAATCACTTCTTGGTCTGCTGCCTTCATTCATCTCCTCCTACATCTCTGTGTGAGTGCAACTACAGCGTGCACTCTCAGGACATTATTACCTGCAGTGTTCCCTCAGTGAGAACTGAACAAGGCAAAAGGGTCTTCTCCTACTCCGCTCCTGTTTACTGGAACATCTTGCAAAAAGATCTGAAGCTCTCGAACTTGACCTCTCTAAGTGACTTCAAACATCTGTTAAGTTCCTGGCAAAAACCAATGCAGACATGTTCCTGTTTTTAGTTTTCTACACCGCCTTATATTCTAGCTGTTTTTTTCACTACTTTTCTTTTTAATTATCCTTTTATTTTCATGTGCTAAAAATAAATAAATACATTTGTACGCATCCTTTATGACTGTCTATTGTTGACGCTGTTGTCCACTGTTGTTATCACTCTTTGTTAAAAATCAGGTCTCTCTTGTCGATGAGTCCCCGAAGCTCAATGGGATTAACCTGTAAATAAAGGTTGAATGAATACAGCAACCTGCAGCACCTGCCCAGACAAAGACCTTGTATAGATTTTACATTGATATGTGGCCCTAGCTGGAGTGATATAAAGTGTACCTGACACTCCATTTAGTTATAATACATAGGTGTATGAAGTTCTGTTAAATTATCTTAAGCAGATCAGAAGTTATAGGTGGGACAAGAAAAAGTTCAGATATGTACAGACTATAGCAACAAAAGCTAAATTGTGTCATCTGGACCAGTTTCTTTAAGAGAGAAGCATTTTGTCCCCCATCCAGAGGACTTCCTCAGTCTATGGCCTGCCAACCAGATCCGTCCCATTGGTAGCCATCACTGCTGTGTTTCAAGCCAACCTCAGAATATACTGCCTTTGACAGGCATGAAAAATAAAGAATAAAAAAAAAAACTGTTGATTTTATCCTATGTTGTTCAAAGTTTTTCTTCTGTTTTTCCTTTTCATTTATCCTTTATTTATCCAGGTAGTCTCATTGAGCCACGAGAACTCATTTTCAAGAGAAACCTGTTTTAGGGAGCAGATTTTATTCTGTTTGCATTACATTTAATAATAAAAAAATAAAAAATAAACTTTTATTTGAAGCCTGGGAATCTTTATTGGATTTCATATGGAATGTCACAAAATATAGAACAAGTTGAACTTTCACACAAATCCGTAAAATACAAAAGATCTACAGAAAACTGGTTCAGCCTCCTTATAGACTCCCTCTGGAAACAATCCAGGGTTGGCGACTAAGGTTCTCTCTGACACAATTTAATAACTTATCTGCACATAAAGTGAATAACCACATTCTGAAAGCTTATTCTAAGCCAGTTTTTATTTTCTATTGATTTACACAAAAAACAAGTTTAAACTTATGACATTTCTTGCAATATGCATCCCTGAATAACCTTTCCATGCATCTAATAGCTTGTTTTTCACATTTTTCTGCTTGCTGTGAAACTAGTTTGCTTCATTTATCAATTTATATCATGATTTGACTTGTTGCATTTTACCCCTTAAATAGCAACTTTTGCATTTAATTTTTAAAAGAAACAAAAAAAGTAAAATGTTTCTCCAATACTCTGAAAAAATGTTTTAGTGAAACGCTAATGTTGGATTGCATGTATTGTAACCAAAAAAAGATAAATGTAGAGCACAAGAAGAGAAAAAGGGGAATGAGTTTGGGGTGTGTGGTAAAAGTCAAAATGATCTAAGAATGCTAAATGGTACTTCATGAACAAACAGCATCAGAGCCACCAGTGAAACATCCACTGTTTGTAACACAGAACATTGACATGATGAATGTCACAGATATATTCAGACTCAGACCTCTTGGGAAAAAAAAAGTGTCTGTAATGCCTTATCACCTGCTGCCAGTTAAAACATTGTGACTCTTTTAACCCTAACAAGCAATCCTTATATATAATCACAATTGTTAAGTCCTGCTGATATTTTCAGGGCTTCTTGCATCACTCTTCTTTCTTCTTCTTTTGCGTTTTCCCTCTTCAGGGGTCTCCACAGTGAGTCATCCTCCTCCACCTCACTCTGTCCTCTGTATCCTCTGTCCTCACTCCAACTAACTCCATGTCCTCTCTAACTGCATCCATGTATCTCGTCTTTGTCTTTTTCCTGGCAGCTGCATTTCTAACATCCTTCTACCAATATACCCACTGTCCCTCCTCTGGACATGTCCAAACCATCTCAGTCGAGCTGAGACTTCTTGCATCAAACTGTGATGTTTCACTTTGCTTCAAAAGGTGAGTGCTCAACAGAATAGTTCAATGCACACTTTTAGCTGGTTCAGTGTTCTAAGGTAGACTTAGAGTTCTGATTAAGCACAAACCTGCTCATTTATTTATTTATTTATTTATTATTTATTAACCTTTATTCACCCAGGCAAATTCCATTGAGATCACAGATGTATTTTGCAAGGGAGGCCTGAGCCTGAAGGCAGCCTAACATGCATGTTTTTGATTATGGCATAGGAGTAAAATTATTTAGGAAGTTTTTACCCAGACTACATTGTCACAAATATAAAAGTCTTCCCACTCTCTTCTATTTACCTTTATCATCTCACACTGTCCCTGGAGATGTATTTTAGCATTATTTTTAGCTTGACACTTGGGGATATAAACATAAAGAGCAGCCCACCCGCTAACACTTGCCCATTTAGTCAGCTTTTAGATATTTATGCTCATTCACAATAAAAAGTAAATACACATTTATCTCATGGTAATCATTACAAGATGGTGTCACAATCTTAGAAATTGTTATTTGAGAACAAAATCTAACCAAGTCAAATGCCCAGTTCCCTACTGGTTCTCATTATGTTATCAAAATTAACTATTCTGAATTGTTATTACTTGTTGCAATGATGCATTTCATGCACATTTGCATATGATTAATGTGACACTTCCTGGATTTGTACTTTTCTTTTCTTAAACGTATTGGCTTGTGAGCTCACCACCACACTGTATAAGTGCTTGGTTAGTTTTGATGTGTATAAAACAAGCAGTTGTTGAACAATTATCTCTAAATAAAACTACTGATGTTTGTGTGTAAGATGATATTATTTTAATGTGGCTTTTAATTTGTCAAATATCTCCTGTTTGTACTGATATTATATATCACTATTAAGTTGACTAGCCAAAATGAATAACTAATATTTGTTACAATATAGAAAATAATATTGTGACTAGCAGATAGTCAATATGTTGAATTATTATTCTGAGCCAGCTGCTTTGAACCATTTTATTTTGTAAAAACCCACAATGATTCTGTATCCAAAAAAGAAAAAGAGTGCCGTCTTACAGGGACAGAAACACATCTCTTGATTGCAACATATGCACGGACATTACAAGTTAGCCTTGAGCAAGCTAAAAAAAAAAAAAAAACATGACACCCACTGTGAGGGAGGAGCAAGTGTCTGTTTTGTTCATTTCACACGCAGTAAACTGTGTCTGATTGTGCCTCGTCACCCTGTTGCTCTAAATCTACATCTCCCCACACACAGACCGATGCACGCTGAGGCTCAATTTGAAAAGGGAAAAGTCCATCTGCCATACACAATCACGTTTTTTGGATGCACTCCATTTCCCACTGTAAGTGAGTTAAGTGTGTTTGCTCTGATCGTCCAATAAAACCACAGAAGATCCTTCAGTGTCCAGGCGCTGACGTTTGGTGTTCAAAGGTAGGGTCGGCTGTTATCTTTAACCTGTAAAAATAAGGTGCTGTATTCTGACAAAATCAGAACCACTATAAAGTGCATCACTTAGCCGAAACATATTTCCAATAATGTATATTTAAAACAGAGTTAGGGTTGAAATCAGAAGTGTTTGATTATATATACAGTATGTAACAAGGCTATCAAAGTAAATTAGCATTAACTGCGTTAACACGTTAGTCTGAATATCACCTAACCAGGTATATCATCAAGTCCAAACATTTTAAGAAGTCTCCTGTAGTGAAATTCTTTTTTTTTTATTTCAACCTTTATTTGACTAATTTACAAAAAGACCTGTTAAATGAAAATTATAATAATAAAACTGGCATTACCAGTTTACCTCTGCCAGAAAACAAAGCCTCGTAATTTTGACCAAAACTTCCAAATCATTGATACTTCACCCACCAATCAGTCTCACTTGACAAACAATAATTGTTTTTGATTCAGTGATGCTGAGCTCCGCAGCAGTCAACCAACCAGTCCATCAGAAAACCTCCGATTACGACTGTGAGCAAATTTCTGCCTCATCAGTTACAGCAGAAACTAACAAAAAGACTCACAATAGCTCCTAAATGCTACTAATATGATTGATTGTGAAAGTGATTAGAAATTAGCTACATTAATGACATTTTCCCGTGGGCCAAATCAATCTATCAATAGAAAAGTCACCTTTGCAAATCAGAAGCAATTCATATTAAGGCTGCATCTTGTTGAATGTTGCCATGACAATCAGGTTATGACAAAATCACATTTTCCTCATTTCATTTTTCTGTTCTATGCAATTCATTTCAAGTTTAATTCGACACACAAGTTCAATGAAATACACTAGAATAACGCAAATTATACATTTGTCTAGGTAATGAGTGTAATTATTTACTACATAAAAAAAAAAACCTAGCAGCAGTTTTCTACATCATCTCATTAATGTTGTCTTTCTAATCTAGAGTATCATTTGATTATGGCGGTAAATCACACTTTCAGAGCACAGCTGCAGTTTTTCTCCTGAACAGTAGTTGTCACTAATGAGACAATACTGCAAAGCAGCAGAAAGTGCAATCAGAGAAAGAACAGTTTAGTATTCATTATACAGGTTAGGCCCATTGAGCATTGGGGACTCATTTACAAGAGAGACCTGAGTACATAAACAGGAAGCAATATGCTTCTGTCATGCAAACTTACAGTCACTACACTTTTTCCCCTTTACGTTGATACAATATTTTGTAAGGTGGATGCCTGTAGAAATAAACTTGCTGACTCGTCATTTGTATTCATTGAAATTTATTTGAGTTTATCAGTTAACTAGGGGTCTGCAACATTTACAATCAAAAGAGCCATTTTACACCTTCGTTCATTAAATTAAAAGTGTTCAGAGCCGCAACAACATGCTACAACTGTGGTTATCAACTGGTGGCCCATGGGTCATTTTAGGTTTGTTGGAAGGAGCTTCTGTGCCCACTAGGGGTGACATTATAAAAATAAAATAACTAAAAATTTATATTTTTACAATTTAAGACAAATGAAAAAACAGATTCTTTTAAATGCAAGGTTTGTTAATTAATAAAATCTATTAACTATACAAATCAAGGTATTTTTTTTAAATTGTGGAAAAATGAATTAAGTATAGAAATAAAGCCTAAACTTAAAGTTTTACTCCATGTACTTGTTCCAATATCCGCATGATTGCAACTGAAATGGCATAAAAACTGCTAAAACTAGTTGATTTTTGTTGTTTGTATAACAACCAATTCAGTTTTGGTCAAAGCTTGAAAGAGCCACTGCAGAGGGACCAAAGAGCCTAATGTGGCTCCAGAGCTGCAGGTTGCAGACCCCTGCTTTAGACTAATGTGTTCAAATGAATTATCATTTTTGCAGCAGTACATGGCAGCTCTATCAATGCAGTCAAATTGTGCACATAATTGTGATAAACAGTGCACCCCTACATGGCACGGCAGAGAAGTAGCAGCAGCTGTTGCTTCATAGCAAGAAGGCTGCAGGTTCACCTCTGACCAGGGGCTGTCTGTGTGGGGTTTGCATGTTCTTCCAAAAGTGTCAGTCTTCCTCCATGCTCTCCACTTTCCTCTCACATTTACATGTTAGATTAATTGATAACTCTAAATGGTCCCTGGGTGTGAGAGAGTGAACCGCTGTTGTCTTGTTTGTCTCTATGTGACCCTGTGATGGACCTTTTCAGGTTGTACCCTGGCTCTCAAACAATGACTACCAGAGATAGGCACCAGCTCCCTCATGACCCGAAACAGAGCAAAGCAGGTAAAGAAAATGTATGTATAGATGAGAAACGCTAGTTTATAACATCTTGCATTACAGATCTACAGACAAAAAATGCTTCTACATTACGCATTAAGCTTATGATCACTGAAATCAAGCTGTTCTTGCTCTGTATTTAATGGCCTCTCTCCATGCCACCGGTGGGACAGAGTTGCTCTAATAGTCAGTACTTAGTGAAAGTAGGCATCCCTGAAATGTGGAAATCAATCATGGATGACAGCTCATTTGGGCTATCTACTAGGCAAATGAAGAAAAAGGGAATAAAAAAGTGAAGAAAAAAAAATCAAATTACACACTCAATGCCCATTTGCTCCATGGATATGTGCAACTACTGGCTGATGTCGTTAATGCCTCTATCCAGTTATATAATGAGCATCCTGTGGGTAGAACATATTTAATGGAGTTAGTATCACATGAATGAAATGAGAATCGCATGATATCAATGATCCAGGTACTCAAATGAAAAGAACAGATGAGATCTTGGTTAGGTACTGTCTGACTTTCACAGCATTTTTATCTCATATAGCTAGATAAACCTGGTCATGTTTAGCTGATTAGTCTAACTAAATGCCCACATAGACAGGGGACAAAAGTTCAACTTCAAATGCCACCAACAAATCATACGATGAGATCTTGACGCCCCAGACATACTGCAGTTTACATGACCCATTTAACCTTCGTGCAAGCTGTGTGAACTCCACAATGTGTTTACTGGCCCTCCTGTCAACCGTGGATGGAGTGCCAGAACAGCCTGCCATAGAGTCAAAAGGCTCTAAATGAAGATAATTTTGTCTGGGCAAGCTAATAAAACCCAAGACTCATTTCCACGTTTTCCTGTCCTCCGCACCATACATCCTGGCTGAATCGCTGTGATTCATATGGGCCCGCAGTGGCAGCTCTCAGTATGCGATGAGCGAAAGGCACCTTGGGGGATTTTATGATCCGTGACGAAGCGTCCAAGACCATTTTGGATGTATGCATGTGTCACTGCATATTAATAATGGCCTCTGTCTCTTGAAAGCGCAAGCACACCTTCAAAGGAGATAATTTAATCTTCTCTTTGCTGAGCCTATGCTCCGTGCTCGCTAATATTTTCCTCCAGAATCCAAGTTGAAGGAGCCATCGCTTACGCTGTGCACCTCAGTGTAAAAGAGATAAAAAGGGAAACAGGAAATGATAGAGGAAGTGAAGCCAACCAGAAGGAAGAAATAAGCCCCAGATTCTGAACACTGCGGTGAAAGATAAACTCAAAGGAGATGGGAAAAGTATTTTCTTCTCTTTACATATGTAAATTGAACGGTCATACAATGTTACCCAGAGGATTGTGGAGGGAATTTTTTTCCATCTTTTAGTTATTTATAAAGTGCTGAGAATTGTGCTGCCACTTAAAAGTTCCTCATTAAAAATTCCCATCCCACAGTCCTGTTTTCCCCTCTGCTCCCATCCATGTAGACCTACAAACAAGAAAAAGAACAAGGCGGGCAGCTTTTAACCGAGTGCAATCTGCCCTTTATTTCAAAGAAAGATTTTATTCTCTTTCAAGAGCTTGCACCCTGTGGTGAAGCCAACAAATGAAGAGAGTACTGTCAGATGCTGGACTTGTTTATATAGGACGGCATGGAGAGTGTAGTCAAAGGTACAGCTGAGCAGCTACACAGCTACAATCCTCCACCATTAGGCTTGTTAACAATATGTAATTTCTGGAAGAGAAACTCACTCATAATGTAGTTCTGGCATCAACATGACTGTAAATAGACCTTTTTTTCTAGTTTATTACAAGCCATATTGTATTTCCTACAGGATGAAAACAAGGACAAAAGGAAGTTTGGGATTTATACATGTTTATATACATAGCCTCTTAAAATTTCATAATTTCAGTTTTTATCTAATAGTTTTAAATATTTTTTTTGTCAGGAGGTCTTGCTCAAACATCTTTAAAAACCTTTAAGTCTGAATTTCACCCATTGAGGAAGATGGTAACTTTCAGGCTCTGTAGGAACCAAACCAGCAAACTTTGGTTCATAAAGAAATATTTTGCTGATTTTTCTGCTTGTTGCAAAAGAAAAATCTCTTTTAACCGTTAGTATTTTGGGGTAACAATGAAGTAATGTTTCCTTCCAGGAGCTATAATTGCATTTACCATTTTTAAGTTTCCTTTTTTTGTTTGTTTGTTTGTTTTTGTTTTTAGTTTTCTGTTTGCAACAGGTTGGAAAACAAAACAAAAGCATTGTTTGTTTATCGGAGAAGTGCTCCGTCTATAAAATGCTTAAACATTTTCATAACAAATGTTTTTGGAAAAAAAAAAGTATGGTTTTACTTTACCGTTAAATTATTTATATGCTGAATTCCTTAGGATAATTTGACTGTATTGTTATCATGGGCAGCATGGTGACATAACTGGTAGAGTTGCTGCCTCTCAGCAAGCAGGTCCCTGGTTCAAATCCTGGTCCAGGAGCCTTTCTGGGTGGAGTTTGCATGTTCTCTCCGTGCATGCGTGGGTTTTCCAGAGTACTCTGGTTTCCTCCCACAGCCCAAAAACATGCATGTTAGACTGATTGATAACTTTAAATTGTCTCTAGGTGTGAGTGAAAGAGCGAATGGTTGTTTGTCTCGTTTGTCTCTATGTGTCCTTGTGATGGACTGGAGACCTGTCCAGGTTGTACTCCACCCCTCACACAATGACTGCTGGACATGGGCACCAGTGACCCCCCATGAGCCAAAATGGAAGAAGCAGGTAAAGGATGATGGATGGATGGATGGATATTGTTATCATGTTTGTGTTGTCTGTGGTCTTTCTGTCTGGAGTTTGCATGTTCTTTGTGAATTATGTGTTTTGTCTAGATTTTTCTCATATCTTTATAACATGCATGTCAGAAAATTTGGTGATTCTGAAATTAATTTAAGTGTGAGTGTGTATGTGCAATCTTGGGACAATCTTGATGTGGCTGTGGCTAGGTGGTTATAGAGCAGTCGTCCTCCAATGCAAAAGTTGGGGGTTTGAGTCCACCAACAGTCACATGCTGAAGTGTCCCTGGGCAAGACACTGAACCCCTCATTGCCTCCGATGTGTGTCCTATCAGTGTATGACTGTGATAAAGCTCTGATTATTCTTTGTACAGATCTAGTAGAGTGATGTATGAATGGGTAAATGAAGTGAAGAGTGATTTGAAAATATTGATAAGATAGAATAGTGTAAGTACAGTCCATTTACTCTCTGTTTGTTCCTGTTTTGGCTATGGCAACATGTCCAGGGTGTGCCCAGCGTCTTATCCACTGACTACTAGAGAAAAGCACCAGTTTTTTTGAACTTGGAAATAATAAATAAATCAGTGGGTGAAGAAAATGAATGGGTAAAGTCAAGATCCAAGAAATTTTAGACTACATTCACACTGCAGACAAAAGTAAAATGTAACCCATATCAGATTTTTTTTTTTTTTTTTTTTTTTTTTTTTTTTAAGACAGTATAAGTGTGAAAAATGCAATATTTTAAAAATCCAACCCAGGTCTTTCTCATATGTGGTACAAAATCAAATATGTATGACATTTTTCAAAGAGTCCTGGGTCTGACCGGTCATTGCAAATTGCATCTGATTTTAGGTCAGTGAGGTAGAGGTAAGTGGATCACTCCAAGTGTTCAGGAGATTGATACCACTTTCAGTACATTTTAATTCCAAAAATACAATGCTGCTCTGGAGTAGTCAGCAAGAGACAAGGTCAAATATTAACACTGGATGAAACAAGAACGTCATAATTCAATCTGCTCTGATTGCACATCAACTTCAGAATCGATACGTACATGCTAAGATGAATACCATCCATATTTGGGCCATGTGTGACGTCATGTCTTCTGCACATGCAGGTAAACTTAGGGACACAGACTGAAGTCTGATAACAGTCACATTTAAAACATGTGAACAACCACATACTAAAAGAAAAATCAGATCTAAGCAAACATTTGGAACCGAACATTCAGATCTGCAGTGTGTACATCACATAAGAAGCTAATTAAAAAATACTAATTAAAATCTAAAAATGTTTTTGAAAACTTTAAAGTTAAATAATAGACTTTTTTTTTTTCATCTCAAAGCATTATTTTTGGATAGCAGCTTGCTATTGACCACTTAGAAAATAACAGCAACATTGATTTTTGCATTCAATACCAATAAATGACCTTAAGCTTTATAATCATGCTCATGGCAGACGAGCAGTTAACTGCATGTCCAAGGAGAGATGCTGCTAATGAAACTCGCAATAGAAGACCTTCCATTATGCAGATTTATAAACACTGTCCTTCCATAGCAATACAATATTCAGTGCACACAACAACCTTGTATAAGTGCCAATGATAAACTGCTTTAACAATAATGGCAATGTCAGCAAATGATGGAAGTGCATTTGGACATTACACTTGAAGAAAAATGAATACTAATGGTTCATCTATAAAGAATTTATCCAGAGAATAAACTAAATAAGCATCAAATGAATGCAAATAGTTGTCAAGTTTATTCAAGTTGTAAAGAACTTTTGGCACAGAAACAATAAGGGTTACACTTTGATGTTGCAGTGTGTTGGTGTGATTTGAATGTTTTAAAGGCTTTGCAGCAGAACATGACTAACCTTTTCCTTTACTGTGGTAAACATCAGCCATTACAATTTTATACTTTTTCAAGTCAAGAAAATGTTATTCAGAGTGTCAGTAACTGGAGGGCAGAGCATTGTCAGCCAGAGAGAAAGAAAAAAGCAACAATAAAACAAATTTTGCACTTTTAAGAATGATCTCTAAAATTTTTTTTACTGCAATACAGTGAAGAAAGAAGAGCTTGGAACTTGCAGATAAAATGTTAGAAAAAGTCACACACAACCCCCCACAGTCTTGTGCTAACATTATAAAACACACAATTAATCTACACAAATTCAATGAGGCATAACATATACATATAATGTACTGTCATAAATCTGATTTATTTTAACCTTCTGTTAGAAGGAACTGGCTAATGAAGTGTGGTGGGTCTCATATCATATCTCATATCTGCTACTGGTTTTACTACAGTGGGGGTAAGAGTCCAGCGAAAAGCAGACTGTTGCAGTTAGAGATACACCATTTAATACACAGCATATGTAAATATTAAAAAAGGATCTGCTCAGTTATTAAATGTGTTCTGTGTTGCTCAGTTTAATTTGCTGAGTGTGTGCTGAAATTTTAACCCCTAGTGAAAGAGAGATGAACTCAAGGGACCATATTATTAAAGAGCAGTACAGTCAGAAATTTAGATTTTCTCAGGATTACCAATGGCAGCACGGTAAGGCGAGTGATACTGTTGCTGCTTTTATTCATGCATGTGTCAGTTTGAATGTTAGTTAGCAAATCATCTAACTAGTACATTAATTTAATGAAACACTCAGTAATCGCTAGATGTACGGCTACAACTGGTTAACTTTTGGAGTCAACCCCAAGCAAAATGGCAACAGCAGCTAACGGAACTAAACCAACCCAAAAACAGTTCTACTTCAGCCAGTTTTTTTTTTACTATAT
>JARVGQ010000210.1:13481228-13494952 GCA_031762355.1 Hypsolebias martinsi
TTATACAGGCTAGCCTCACTGAGCCATGGGGACTCATTTACAAGAGGAACCTGTTCCAGACATATAAAGTACAGACAACAAGAACATATAAATATGCCCTTTTTTGTCCTTTTTTTTACCAACACAACAACTTTTAGGATATGCAATAGCTCAAACATAGAAGATTTAACTCCTTAAAAATATACTCAGCCAGTTCTCGTTCTTTTAAAATTTGCCATTAAATTAAAAAAGGGGTCATGAAAAAGTCAAAAGATAATATTTACTGCACAATGAATTGTGCGGCAGATGATAGACGTCTTTAAAAGAAGCAAATACATTACTTAAATGTGTTCAGATTTGTTAAATTTCAGGATTATTTTTGCAATCACATAAACTGACTTTAAATAATCCCAAGAAATTTGGGTAATAAGTGAATCAAGACTCAAAGTGAGTCTTTGATTCATTCAGCTCTGAGTTTTTCAAAAGACTCTTTTTATTAAGACATTTGTTGTTTTGGATCAGAACCAGCTCCTTTCAGAAACCGGATCACAAGTACACCGTCCCTGTGAACTCTCAGTCCTTGTGAGGGTGTTCAGACAAAGCACGTGGAGGTGTCACAGATTACTCAGCGTCAAACATCCCTGAGGGCTCCGTGCAACAGCTTCACCAGTCTGTTGGGAGTTTCCTGTCATCTGAAACCTGATGTTTAAAGAGGGAGGAGGACCTCAGACTGGAGAACTTCGTGAGAAAAGCTTGGGTAAACAAGAATGTGGCAGAGGTTCACCCGGTTCAAACCAGCCCTTCTGTTTTATGATGTTCTCCATATCTATAAAAGCAGTGAGGACAGACTTTATCTGCTGGAGGAACTTCAGGGTTTAATAGAAAGAAAGAGGAGTTTGATTCGTGTTTATCACCTCAAGTGTTAAGTATATTTGAGTTGCATACTGAGGTTCTACTGTGCAGAAGTCTTGCTCGCTTCATTAGTTTGCTTTTAAGAAGCCAGAATTTCTCTTGGTCAGTATTTCTGCAACATTTATTTTACCATTTAAAGCTGATTTTTAAGACTTTGTCAGCATTTTTGACTCACTTTAAGCACCTGACCATCTTCAGAAGAATGCTTTAATGTGTTGTTTTTATCGATTTAACTCCAATCTGTGAATCATTCAGGTGTACAAAGGCTCCTCAACTCAAGGGATGAACTGGTGTGTCCACATAATATCAAAGTTTTCAAAAAATAAGGAATAAAATGAATCTTTAGGCTCTTTGCTTCTAGCAGCCTGTCGCAGAGACAACATTTGTTCAAAATTTAATAGACGAGTCTAAAAAAAAAGTACCAAAAAGAAGAGTTTGTCTAACAGAAAAAAGCATTTCAGCAGCAACAAGGTGGTTCGAGCTGAAAACTAAACGTTCACCTCACGAGTTGAGGCAGGAGTCTTCTCTCAGGTCCTGCGTGGGGTTTTTGCTGGATTTTCTACCTGTTTTTTTAATAAATGATTATTAATCCACTGCAGAAATTGGTTTTAGGCCTTCTTTTAATGACACGTGTCCAGTTCCTCTTATTTAAACACACACAACATAATAGAGCATCATGCTCAGGTGCAAAGCATTGAAGTAGACTTAAGAAACTGAAAGGAGTTAGAAAAGCCAGAATAACAACTGATCAAGACATTTAGCTGCCGTATTTTCTAGACTATAAGTCACACTTTTTTTCATAGTTTGGCCAGTCCTGCAACGTATAATCTGAAGTGACTTACATATGATTTTTTTGCCCTATTCATGAAGCAATTTTTGACTGACGCGTTAAATGTTAATTCATACAAACATGAACCAAAGAGTAAGCATTACCATTTGCAGCCGCGAGAGGGTCCTCTTGGCTTTTGACAACTATACAGTATGTTCCTCTACCGCTAACCCCCTCCAAACATTCACTTAGAGACAACTGAGAAAACCTTAACACAAATAAAATGCCTCCCAAAGTGATGTGGAATGGGATTGGTGAATTTACCAGCAACTTGCTTGTCAGACTCGTTGGCTTGTTATGTTCATTAAGCCTGTTCATGTTATTATTTCAGATTAAATGTCTGCTCTTGCACTTTGTGAAATATATGTCTAAATATATGAGACTTACACTCTGAAGCAACTTACGTATTGTTTTTTTCCTCTTTATGGAGCATTTTTTTCACTGATGTGACCTATACTCCAGAGCAACTTATAGTCCAGAAAATACGGTGTATCTGCTAAGAATCATTACTTTGGAAACAATCCGTCAGTATCAATTGTGGAAACTTGGTGGGAAAGTCCATTTGACATGTCTCTGCATCAACCTCATTTTAAGATAATAAAACTGTAGCACCACACTCCCACTCAGCTCCCAAAGACAAGCAGCAGCAGGTTTTACAGTTCTTCGAAAGCAGCTGGATGAGTGGCTGAAATCAGTGAGATCACCAGTGGTCTCGTGTTTCCAGCAGAGGGCAGCAGCTATTTGTGAACAAATGTGTTTGGCCCAGCTGGTGAGTTTAATGTCAACTCCAGTCAGAAACTAGCTGCTTTGTTTGCTCAGAGCTTCTGTGGAGAAGTGAACTGGCAGGGTTGGAGAGATTTATACATGTGGCACATGAAGAGTTTCATCTTTATCTCCTTCCTTTAGACTACAGAGCACAGATCTGATCCTGGTTTGAGGCTCTGCTCCCTGACCTTCACCTCTCGGCCTCTTCGCCATCAGGCTCCCACCTCTACAATCCCTCAGCTGTCATATATCATCACACCCCTCTAACCCACAAGACAACCCTCAACTTTATAAATTAATAAGGCTGACAACATATTTGTCAGAATCTCAGTGCCCGTCCTGCGTGCCTCATCTGTCCAGCTGTAAATCAGACCAGGAGCGTCGAGGGACCAAAGCTCCTTCCAGGGTTCTTCATATGGAGCATCGTTAAGCAAACAATATGCAATAACACTTATTGGCTGCGCAGCATGAAGAAAACCATCAGTCGTCCAGATGATGCTGCGCTCAGTCTGAATCTCTCTGCGGTTCTGGTGCAGGCATCATGGGTTATATTTAATCCAGCCTCGCTGTTCTTTGGGATAATAACTTTTTTTGCTCCATTCCTCGACTTGTCTGTCATCTTGACATGGCAATATCTCCCAACTCCACTGTTTCATAGTCAGTTTCATTTATTTCCAAATACCATTTCACACCCTGCTGGCTTTAACTAGGTATTATACAGCGAGAGGGGAGTGCGCCGCAGATTGAATCGTGACAGAGACAACGACGTTTCTGGTGAAAAATAAGGGAATATTGTGAGTGGGAGACTTTATGAAGTAAAGATTTCTTTTCTGTTTTTCATCTTCCGGGACTCGATGCTATGGAGGACATCTGCAGCTTTCTTTGTTCTTTTAAACAATCAAGTATCCTCCAGTTTCAGGCATTTTGTCTTACAGCTTTGTGCTTTCTTTGTAGGTGGTTTTAACTTGAAATCTTTATGTTTTTTAGGAAAACATTAAAAAGTTCAATGTGGCATTGTAAGCTCAGGCTAAAACAGCAGTGATGCACCCAAACACAGAACAGTGCACGTTGCTGTGTTTTTAGAAACCACACTACTTTTAATGACTGAACACGTGTGATTATTTTTAGCACACAAAGTAATGCAGTCAGGATTTAACGTTTCTCAAGGAATTATGAATCACTCATGTTCCTCTTCAAATTATTTCATGGTTCCTGTTTCATTAAATCTGTTGATTCGAACCTTTAAATCTGTTCATCAGAACCAGGAAGTCTCACTTTGACGAATCACACTTCAAAAAAACAAACAAAAATCAAGTGATTGGGTAAAATAACACATAACTTCATCTAAAAACCAATCTAATTATTGTGCAATGTGTTCTTGAATTTGGATAATTATTGTTTAGTTGTCACATTAAATGTTTTTATTGTGCTATTGATGTTTGTGTGCATCTCTTCTGTTTTACATGAGTGTGTGTTGGTTACTGTGTTAGGTTTTGTTGCGAGTGTCTTGCTTTGCTTTTGCTTTATCTGTGCTTTTTTTTTTAATTTTATTTATTGTGCTCCTATGTTTATAAAAATCAGGGGTGGTGTGGTGGAGCAGTGGTAACCTCTCAGTAGCATGGTGGCAGGTCGGCCTCCTGCCTGGGGCCATTCTGTTTTAATCCTGTACAGTAATTTAGTTTTGACTTTTAGAATGACCCCTATAGAAGATGGCCACCACAGCTAACCAACGTTAGCAAACATATACAGGTAGTCTTTGACTTACGACGTAGCTCCATCCCTACGCGGCGTCGTAAACCGATTTTCAACGTAAGTCAGAACATACGTAATTACCGTACCATATACATGTACGGTACCTGTTTTACCAAGCACTTAGCCTATCCTAACACAGTAGCCTACATAATTATCAAAAAACACATAAAATACTGTACAGTACGTTCAATAATGAAATACAATACAGTACTGTATTCTTCCGCCGCTGCGCCGTGGTTTTACGACGTAAAACCGATGTAAAACCGATGTAAAAACAATGTAAAACCACCATAAAACCGTGTAACTTGAAATAAGAGAGATGCGTCGTAACCTCAAAATGTCGTAACGAGACCGTCGTAACCCGAGGACTACCTGTATATATTTCTTGAAACTATTTCGGACTAATTTTATTGAAACCATATTAATAAACGCAACCAAATTAGAATCTAAAATGACCAGAAGCATAATTTACACCCACCAGAGAAAGAACAGACAAGACAAAGTGGTGTAATGTCTCCAAGAAATGTCTACATGAGCTGCTGTCAATGAATTTATTTGCAAAACTCATGCAGTTACCTACAAGCACAGTCCGACAGGTGCTTCTGACGTACAGAAGATGCAACATTTTAAGGACGTGTGCATTTCATTTTTCTTGCTTTTATTAGTAATGCTATAAATGTTTCGTTAAGTTTTCTGCTGTAATTTAAGTAATTCTGTAATGCTGTAATTCCTATGTTTACTTTTCACTAATGATTCCCATCAGTCAGTTTTTGACCCCCACCCCCGCAAAAAAAAAAAAAAAAGGATATGCTTCTGTGTTTATTTTGAAAATTTTATAAATTCAATTCAGTTTATTTATATAGCGCCAAATCCCAATAATATTGTCTCAGGGCACTTTACAGGAATATCCACATACAGAGAAAAGCCAATTAGTAAAGTTCTCTATCTAAAGAAGCAGCAGACAAGTGTAATCTTGGCTTCGTTGCAGTCTCCCTTCCTCAGCAAGCACAGTGGCAACAGTGGAAAGGAAAAACTCAATTTTAAAAGGAAGAAACCTCCAGCAGAACCAGGCTCAGGACAAGCGGCCATCTGCTTTGACTGGCTGGGTTTGAGAGGACAGAAAGGAGAAACAAACAAACACAGAATGGTAGGTCCAGATGTAGGTCCAGGTGTACCTGAAAGACAAAAATAAATAAATAAATAAATAAATAAACCCACATGTTAAATATAGAAAAAAAAATTCAAATACAAAACAGGTTGAGCAAAGTAAGTAAAGACAGTAGCAGAGTGAAATGTATATGACTTAAACGCAAATGTCCTTGGTATACCTTTAGGTATTATAATCTGTGATACATATTTGTAATAACGTGTCTAATACTATAAAATTAATCATATTTACAATACAACAACAACAACCACAACAACAAAACCTACTACTACTACTACTACAATAACAACAACAACAATAATAATAATAATAATAATAATATTAATAATAATAATAATATAATACATATTATTTGTACATTTCATCAGTTGTTGAACTCAAAATAATTAATACATTATTTTTCCTTGTATCAAAATGACTTGAATAAGCTCAGATCAGCGAGGCCTACATGTCATATAAAACAAATATTAGCTCTAAACTTTCACCATTCATAAGACAGCCAACTGATAAGAAAAATCTGTCAGAGCATCAGTTAATAATACAGTACATGTAGTATTTTGCATGTATAGTCATATATTGGGGGTTGTCATATTTTGCCAGTAATATTTAAGTAATAAACGAAGAATGAGCACAAAAAAATTAAACAGACAATTCCCCATTGTATTTCAAGATGTTGCTCTGCACAGCGATTGTAATATCTGCAAATATGTATGTGTTGTCTGCCTCCCTTGTTATACTTTCTCCATCTTTCTCTCTTTGTTTTGACTCTTTCTGACGCTCCTCTTCTCCTGACTCGCGGCTTCCTCCTCCAGCTCCCCACTGGCAGCTGGATTACCATGTATCCATGCAGCGCCAAAAACTGGCTGCCAGACAAAATCATGTTTTGTCTCATTCTTGGCAGTGGCGGTGCTATGGGAGCCGATAGCGTACGACATTGGGAACAAGAGGGAGAGAAAACCAGGTGTGACCTAATGGATGAGGTGACAGGAAGTTCTACTTTTTCCTCTGTAGGCTTTTGTACAGCTGTTTGTGTAAGGGCAACATTGTGTAAAAATGTGTGATAAACAAACATGTTTAGCCACAAATTGCTCAGGACAAACATTCAAGCGTGTGGTCGGATGCACAGAAACAATACATCAGCGTCTGCACCAATATGTCCACAGAGATGTCTGTATGAGTCTGCGTTTGATGTCAGTTTGAGGGTTATAAATGCTTATTGTCCCAGAGACCATCATGAAATTGCAGCACTGTGAGAAAGATTCTCTCTGCCTCGCAGGCTGAATATTGGATTTTCTAAGAAGTCAATAAAGGGCTTGATCATTAAAGTGAATAAATATTCTCGCCCCTCAAAGCTATTTCTTGCCGACTCCAATCACGAGTGTGGCTCTTTTATTATTTACAGTATTGTGCTGACACACACATCCCGACTGCATGTTGTGTCTTATATAAAACCAAAAAGAGGAGCATGGAGGTGGAGTTGCCAATAATTTCGAGACAGCTCTATTATAATGGATTACTTTCTCCTCAATTCTCACTCTTCCTTGGCACTCCCTGAAATAATGTATAAGATATTTACTGGGGTTGAAGCTGCAGATTGGCTTTTTGTTGAATATCTATTTCTCAGAAGGAAGGGGAAAAGTTGTTTTGGTGCCTTCAGTGGATCTGGAAGAAGCGATTTGCTGAGAAAGGAAAACAGCATCACAGAGGGGGATAGTGTATCATAGTCATTAACTTTACACATATAGAATACTCCGTCATCGACTTTTATACAGCTGCAGCGCTCAGATGTGAGAAATGCAGATAACAGGAAAAAAAAATAATTATCAGATGCAGGGTAGTCAATACAAAGCTGACAAGTAAATTGGAATTTTAAACATCTAAATGATAATAAATGAAACTAGCATTCCCTAAAGAAATGCATATTGCTTGTCATCTTGCAAGCCAAAAATTCATCTCAGGGTCTCACCCTCAGGATCTGTCAGTGTTTACAGTCTTGTGTTATGAATGACCCTCAGCTACTACCCAGCTACATTTTAGCTCAGTATCTGTACCAAACCGTTTTGGTATGGCACGTTCGGTTCGGGCCACGTTAGTACAATTTGGGTCATTTTTTTTTCACTCATTAAATGTTATTAACAAGAGATTATCTGCCGCAGAACTAAAATTCCTAAGCGTGTTTCAGCACAGGGCTATTATCTTGCAGCACGTAGTATTTAGCAGCCTAGCATCTGGTTGCGGTCATAGGTGTAAACAATTCAAACGTAAACATATTTATGTCTGTGGTTGAGGTCTCCTGTTTGGGAACATTATGGCTTTCTTGTTAAAAGACGTGAACAGATCCAAAGCTGTGTGTCGACCTTGTTTCACCGAGATTGGATCTGCAGCAGGCAACACGTCTAACTTGTTAACGCTCTTGAAACAACATCATCCGAACGTGAACATCTCTTCTACAAACGAGAAAAGCAGCTCGGTGCAAAGACCGCTAACAGCAGCATTTAAACAACCTGCATCAGTTAATTTGTTCCAGAGCAATAACACAAGTTGTAGAAGTTTTTAAAGCTCTGGATCTACGTCCGAATGTTGTTGATGCGCCAGCTTTAAAGTTCTTGAGCCCCGCTTCGACATCCATCACATCAACACTTTAGTCAAAAAGTTCAGCACTTTATGAAAAAGCTAAAACTGATATTGTCAACAAGCTCTGGAGTTGGAGCAGATTAAAGCCCTGCCCTGATGATGACCGAGAGATTCAACCACCTCATAACAATCGTTCAAGACGAGGTATTGTTCTTTTAGTATTTTTATCTAATTAACTTTTTTTAAATTTAAAATTATAATCTTAATAACTCTTTTTTTTCTTTGTGCTTTCTATCCAGTCTGGGACAGAGACAGCAGCTGAGTCTTCTTCCTCTTCAGGGAAATTCATCAGAGACCACCTTCATCTAAGAAGTGTGTAATGATTGAACTCTGAACTTTTCCATGGACAGGTGGGAGCAGGTCCAAGAAGAGGTTGTGAGTAATGAGGCCAAATACAGCCACACTGCAGAATTAGCAAAATGCTACCTCTTTATTCCTGCTACTGTTGTTAGTGAGCAGTTTTCTCCACCACTGGAGATATTCACTGCAACTCTGTGCTTTTAGCAGAAAATGTGGATAAATTGGTCTTTTTGGCCAAAAACTTGAAACTTGATTAGTTAGATTGTAAAGGGTCTGCTGCTGCTGATTGTTCTGGTTCTGATTGTTATTGTATTTATTAAGATTTTTATTATTGATAGTATAGTTTATTTATTGTAAAGAGTGCCGTCTATTTAAAATATCATCCAAATGGGTCGCTTTTATTTATTTTTATACAAAGATATTGTTTACTTGGCATATTTTCCAAAATAAACATTTTGTAAGTCTTTATTTTGTCTTTTTTTGGCACAGAAAATTAACCAAACCGAGCCCTCCTTGAAACTGAACCAAACCGAAATGTGATAGCGTACACCACACACACACACACACACACACACCCACACACACACACACACACACACACACACACACACACACATATATATAAATATATTTTTTTTAATGTTCAAGTTGACTAGCTCTCGTGCTCAGGTTGAATTAGGATGAATCCACTAGTTCCTGAAATATTTTGCCATACAAACAGAATTTAACAAATCCACACACATTTTTACTTTACACGACAAGGTGAGCAATAATAAAGAATGTACTTTTATTAAGCAAATAAATACAAATTTTCTAATGTCCTGAGTTTTTTTTTTTTTTTTTTCAGTTTTAACTGGTCAAAATTAAAAATGTCCACCTCAGTATTTTTAACTGTGTATACCTTTTGCATTTAAAATCCAATAAACATCAGCAAAATTAATAATTTTATATTTTTGTGATAAATGACCTATTTGAGAATGTCACTACCAAGCTGCACAAAAGCACCTCATCTAATTTGTAGACTTTATAAAAAGAAATGTAAGTTATCAAAAAGATCAAATGAACCTAAAATGATATATTGCTTGTTATCTTCAATGACAGAATGTGTTTCAGTCATTATGAGAAGGAAAATCAACATTAACAACGGTCTAAGTAACACAAAAACATTGTTTTCCTTTGAATGATTTGCCAACCTCAAATGTGGAAAAACAGTCATTACGACAAAATGGCAATCTTGTTCTCCAACAAAGGTCATTCAAAGAGTCAGGTAAGATATATACATGTAAAATTTTAACTGTTTATAACCTCCCCACAGATTTCCACCTTTAAAAAAAATCCCAATTTCCCCTAAACGGCAAAGACATCAAAACAGATTGTCACAAATATAAATTAAAGCATGCTGTGCTCAGTTTATTCACATTAATGTTTTTCTTTCTGTGAGATTTACCGTAACTAATTACTACTATATATATAGTATTTGACCTTTGTTGCATGTTTTTCTCCAGGAACATACACCAATGTGTATATGTACCGAAAAGAGCTCAGAGGAAAGCTCATTATAATAAAAAAACGCCAACTTAAAATATGAGCTCCTTTTCCAAGATTGCTAATTTCTGAACAAACGACAAAACAATTGTGTGACAGTAACACTTGAAGAAACCAGAGGAAGTTGCAGTTATCACAATTCATCTGTAGTATAGAAATTCATATCCGGACACACTGTAATAAATGTTTAACCAGAATCAATAGCTCTGAAAAACATTGTATTTTCCCTTTGGTAGCAGTAGGATTTCTAGAACATCATCTTCCTACTGATGACTAATGTTGTCAGGGGATCTGCCCAACTGTTCATCCTGTATCTGTTAGTCTTTTGTGACATTTCTTCTTCAATTTGCTCACACATTGTTTCTGGGTATTTGCTGAGCTACAATCCCTTAAACCTAGACAGACAAGAAAGAGCTGATTTGTATTCATCCAGACCTACAACCGACAAGACAGCATGGAGAGTGTGGGCAAAATGGTTTATACATGAGTGTATGTGTGCTGGATATATTTCTATGAGTGCATGTGGAAGTTTAGGTGGTGAACATGTGCATGTACTTGGGGAGGTTAGCTTCTTTACAAACATAGCAAGGCACAGACAATCCTATTAAACTTGTTCAGAAGGACCACAAGCTACAAGAAAATTAGAAAAGGGGGAAAAAAGTTTTCTTGTTCCGCCCTAAAGGTGTTTTTTTTTATTTTCTACCAGGGTCCTTGGGGTTCACTGCCCAGCATGTTTGAGATGTTTTTCTGCTTCAACACAACTTATCTATTCAGTGATTCAGTTGTCTCTTCAGTATCTCAATAACTCTGCAGATGTTCTGTGCCCTATTCATTTAAATCAGCTACGCTGAATTAGGTAAACAGCTAAAACATAAAGGGCCATAAAGATCAGGCATTTAAGCTCTGTTGTTAACAAAAGAGTTCAAATAGTTTTAATCACGCACAGTTCAGGGAAAAGGTTTCCAGGTGATCTGACCAGCTTTTTGGACAACTTTGGTTTAAAGGTATAAAATGAATTTATGACTAACAAAATACTTTAGATAAGGCTTAAGCTTAAAGCAAATTGTTGCTCTTTTAAAGTGTTTCCAATCTAAAAATAAACGCAAAGGCTTATACAGACACTATTCTTTAAATGTCTTCTCTTTTGCATGGTGAATCCAGTAGAAATATATTTCTGCCTGAAATGTTACAGTGTCCCAAAAGTCTTACAGATACCTGCAGCTGCCTCGTTTGTCATTCTGTTAGGATTCCTATGTCTAGGCTCTCTCTCATACCAACCACCTTCTGCAGGTCTTGTGAGTGAGCGGTGCTGGCTTCCTCTCAGCTGTGTCACATTGTGGCTGATTACCATTCTTCCTACTTAAGTCTGAGTTGGTCCATGAGTCGTCATTGGATTGCTGATGTTCACATTGTGAAAAGCAACTTACAACACTGCTGAGGTGCTGTTGGCCAGGGCTTGTAGAAGCTACAGCCATCATTATAGTTGTTAAAACTTACGGGAGCTGTGTGGTCAGTGCGGGGGACTTGTAATCCTGAAGTTGCAGGTTCAAGCAAAGGTTGCATCAAAAAGGGCATCTGGCATAAAACAATTTCCAAACATTTGATGCAATTTTGCTCACTGTGGCAAAATTGAAAAAGAACTTGGCACAATCTCCCCTGTGTAAGTGCCCCTGTCACCGCAGTAAACATTGTGGTCGGCTGGTGAAATTAAAGGTTGCTCTGGGACGTTTATTTACACCTTTTTCTGAGGATTATAGAGTGGTGCATCATCTTTTCTCTGCAATTGCTGGATCCAGTCAACATCTGGTTTGTAGCTGTTGTTGACTTGGATGGGATGTTTTCTTAGCCCTACAGGCCCTTCTTCCTTCATTCCCTTTTGGCGCAGGGTTAATCTAGAAAACCTCCAACCATTAGCATTCAGGAAGGCTGATGATGCTGATCCGCTAGTTCCTGCATTTGCATTTTTTGTGGATGAGAGACATGGCTGTCTGTTGGTGAGTCTGGTGTTTTTGATAATTTTTTACAAGTGGATTGCTATTTGAACTCACCGAAAATGTCAGGCTGAGGAAGAGGTGTCTATCTTTATGAGTCACTATAGTTGTAGACAGTTATCATCATCAACATCAAACAGTGGTGAAGGTTGCACAGACGTTTGTTGGAGTCAGCCTCCCGACCATCACAGACATCTACACATCTAGATGCGATGCAAGAAGAGGGCCACCTGCATTATGAAGGACCCCACTCACCCAGCACACACTTTTTTGTCCCACTCCCCTCAGGAAGGAGGTTGAGGAGCATTAAGTGTAGAACCATTAGAGTGAGGAACAGCTTCTACCCTGAGGCTGTTAGACTCATGAATATCTAATCAGGACAATCATTGTGAAAAAAATCACATCAAGTTGCTGCTGATCTGTTTCATGTTGCTGCTGATCTGTTTCATGTCGATGTGTTCATTCAGACTCATTTGCTCACACAGACTCATGTTCGTGCTACTGTTCGGCGTATTGTTTTTATGCTATTAGTGCTTAGCATATTTTTAGTTGATGTTTTTCGTTGTTCATATCTTGAATCTTATTACTGTTTTTCTTTTACATTTTAGTGTTGGATGTAACTGGGACCCTGTGTACACAATTTCGTTCCACCACATGTACGACATGTGGTGCGAATGACAAATAAAGAAACTGACTCTCTGATTCTGATCAGTTGGCAAGATTTGAACGTGGCTGATTGCAGAAGTTTATTGAGCTGCCAAATACAAAAAGGACTTGTTATAAATGGCATAAATAACTACTGATGTCTTGGCTGAAAGTATTCCCAAATATGATGGTGTTCTTATTGTTGGTGATTTTGGTATTGTGTGTTTTGTCCTGATTTACCAATGGTAAAGGCCTTGTTAAACCTCTTTTAATCTTGTGCAGTCTGTGGCTGCACTCAGGAACAAAACACACACTTGATTTGGTTTTATTTACAGGCTTTTACCTTAGAGATTTGTGACAGTGTTTTCAGATTAACTGCCAGTTTAATTTGATGTTGTCGTCACTTGTACCACAGTTAAACCTTGCAATGCTTCAATGTTTTTTAAACTCCTCTACTCTCATTGGTTGGGATGCCAATTCCCATCACATGCGCTGAGGGAGCTCTGATATATTAACCCTAGAGGCAGATCTCTGTTAAAATATTTAATGGCGGAAGACCTGCTTGTCTTTAGTCAATGTACCTACATTCATACTGCTATTAGGGAGGAGGGCATTGATATAACAATTGGGTCTTTAAACTTGGTAAACAAAATATGACAGGGAGGTGTTCTCAGAGGAATCTATCAGACCACCAATGAATTCACTTCAAGATGAGGAAGGGGAAACCATGCCCAGTCACTTACAGAAAACTCCAAAATACTGGATACCATGATCTGACCGTAGCGTGCTTGAACCTATGTGCAGGAAGGGGATGAGAGACTCCAGTAAACAAGTAAAGCAATTTATTAATTAAATAAACAAAACAAAATGCTGACTGGGCATCTATCTTACTTAGGATGTTTTCACACCCGATAGTCCGGTAGACTCGGTTCTATTGGGGACCAAAATTCTGAACATTTGTTTACATTTTCAGCTGGTGCAGTTCACAATCACAGTGCACTGAGTCAGTTTAGCCAACCAGTTTCTCCCCCTCGCCTGTGGTGGTGCTGCACCAAGAACTACTGAAGGAAATGACACAAAAACCTATGAAGACTCTTCTTTTTCTGGAACTAAAAACAAAATGAAATTTTAGCGGTTTTAGGATTTCTGTTTTGTCATTTTTCAACAATGGACTCAGCATGAGCAGAAGATGAGGCAGAAGACC